>SRLM01002560.1:0-340929 GCA_015708895.1 Populus ilicifolia | reverse complement strand
GCTATAGTGTTTGGTATTGTATTAATTTTTATTATTATAATTTAAAAAAAAATATTTTTAATTAAGATTAGTTTGATAATTATATATATTTGGTTTATAATATAGTTGATATTGAAATTGAATAAAAAATATTTTAATGTATTTGGTTAAGAATATTTTTTAAATTAAAGTTATAAAATAATTAAAAAATATTTATATTAATATTAATAATTTTTAATTTAAATATTATAGATTTAAATACTATTATTATTTCATGAAATAAATAATACTTAATATAAAATATTTTTTATTATTTCATTAAACTAATTAAAATCAGGTAAAATATTATCAGAAATAAAATTAAAATTAAGATTAAATTTTATAAATATTATGTCCTAATATAATTTTTTAATTTATATAGTATAATTGAATAATGTTAAATATTAATTTTTTAAAATAAAATATAATTAAAAATAATAAATAAATTTTTTTATTAGATAAGATCCAATTTAACCCTATTTAGTTCTAGACCGGATGAATCCGTCATAAACAGTGATTACAGTGAGCATTGTCAACTTTTATAAAATAAACGAAGCAGAATTTAATTCACTCTGCAGCACAGATGGAAGAGGCAGCTTGGGGCTGCTTTCAATTCACCAACATTTAAACACCAAATACACTGAATCTCACAAATAATAAACAATAATTTTATAATTTACCACACGTATATCCTTTGTGATTCGCTTAACCCACCCTCGATGAACCATAATTAACAACTGATCATCAATCAAGCGCATCACTGAAGTTAAATAATCAAAGCATGCGTGCGAATGATATTACTTTTAACTTTAAAATATATACATAGTCATTTGCCAATCATTCTGCTCTGAGAAAACCTGCACGACACGTGCTGTTGCCTAATCATGCGCGAAAGGAATAATTAATTGCAAGTTCCGTCCTTCGTCTTCGTTCTTCCCTGAAAAAACCTGTACGACTCCCTGGAACAGTTCCTTATGCAAATTATGGTATTATTTATTTTTATATCTTTGAAAATATTACAATAAAATTATTTTTTATTTCAAATTAATATTTTATACTCTAAAAAAACAATGGGAGCCATATTTCGCTAAAATAATCATACTGGCAAAATCAGATTTTTGTTTAGCCCGAGCTCCTATCGTGGTGCCTACAGCATCTAGTCACAATTCCGACCCAAATACAGGATTTGACTTTTGAATAGTTTGGACGGTTTGGGGCCGGGGACAGCTTGAGTAATTTACTCTTGGCAGGAAAAACAATCGTTGACAAAGTATCAATAATTAATTGTAATAAAAAAATACAGATAATTATTTTGTTATCTCAAGGTCGTAATATTCTTGCAGTGAGTTGCGTATTCTTCCAAGCAATTCTGGTTCCGATAATGTGAATGTTGTAAGGGTTTTCCTTTTTCTTTTTTTAAATCATCCTTTTGTTCTACGAGAAAGACTCGCCTTTACAATCAATATATACACCAACAAAGTTGCATGATTGTTTGCATTTTAACTACCAACATGACAACAGATTGTGTATGATAGCTCAATAATGTTAACAAACATAAGTATCATATTTGATGTTTTAAAAACTAATCTATCAATAATTGATTAAAAAAACTAGCTTGGCTTCATGTCAACCTTAATAAATTTCTTTTTTAATTTCATTATATATATATATGGAAAGAGAGAGAGAATCCATTCGGCTGATGTCAATCATTGAATTTCTCAAACAATGCTATCCTTTAATTTATTAATTAACAAGCACTAAACAGTGCAGCTTATTTTAATGTTTATCCTCTCACAATCCACTATAAAATTATAATAATGATTTAAAAAAAATTAATTAATTCAAATAAAAAAAATTCTTGCATGCTTGGATCATTTTGAACCCAAATTAGCATTAAATTATATATTTATTTGGAGATAGAGTTGAACTCAAAGTCAATAAGCTAAAATGAAAAAATTGTTAAAATAAATAGAAAATTTAAAATTTATTTAAAAATATATATTTTAGTTCCCATCTTTCTTAACTGTTAAGTGACTAAATCCTTTAATTTTTTAGAAATTCATTTTGACACCAAACCTTCTTCTCGTTATTTTTCAGTTGTTTTAAATAAAAAGAAAAAGACTTATTGGATTCCTATATAGAAAGAGAAAGTTATTGTTGCGATGATTCCAACAACTAAAACAACTGATTTTTGTGTTAAATAGTTCCATGTAATAATAAGAGTTTATATTTGTTGATTTTTTTTAATCTTGAAAGTGCATGAAAAAACAAATCAAAGTTTTGATTTTTTTTATTTTAAGTTAATTTTGGGTTTTGTGATAATTTTCTGAGTTCATTTACTAGTTTAACAAGATTTATAGTTTTTTTATGTGTTTTTGGTTTAAAAATAGAAGCCTCATTTTTCCAGCCACTATAGTGGTTGAAATCCAGAGAATACTAAACAATTTGTTATTCTTTTTTTTTCAAAATAAATTTGAATAGATAACATGTTGTCAATCCTATTAGCTAAAAAAATAATAAATTATACATGCATGAATGAGCCTATCCTTGTAAGCTCGCACGCAAGCTTTTTTTCTTTGTTAGGTGTCATGTTTGACTTACTAGACTTGGCAAAGCTTGATCTTATTTTTAAAAAATATTTTTTAATTAATTTTTTTATATGTTTTTTTAAACAAAGTTTAAGTTTGTATTTTACTTTTTTATGATTTTTATCCCTTTTAAGATTTTTTTAAAATAATAATTATTTTTTAATTATATTGGATGTGCTGAATTTTAAGAAGGTTAGAATAGTTTATTTTTGAAAAAATTATATAGATTAAATTGATTTTTAAAAATACAAAATATTTATTTTTTAATATTTACAATCTTGTATAATATTTTTTTTCTTTTTCTCTACTTAATAAATTTTATATGTGTATCGATTTTTATTATAAATTAATTTTTTTAAAAATATTAAACACAACTAGATAAATGATCCATGTTGCAATATAAATTATCTTGATCTATATTTGTATCTTAGTTTTTTTAATTTTATTTTTATTTACCGTTAATGATTTTTTTTTCATTTTTCTACACAGTATTTTTTAATTTATTTAATTAAATGTTTTCATAAGTTTTTCAACTTACATTTATGAATATTTTTAAGCAAGAAAACATGTTGAGATATTTTACTTGTTCATTTTTTTTTGTTATCATGTATTGATGTTTTTAATTTGATCTTTTTTTGGTTTTTGATTTTTTCCCTTAACCCTCTACACACACACACACACACACACACATATATATATATATTATTTCACACTTCAATTTAAATTTATGATGTATTGTGTTTGTTTTTTTATCCTTATTTTTTTATTATATTTTTTTTGATGTTTTTATTCTTTTTAATTTAACACCCAAATTAAAAATTTATTTTTTCCCTTTAATTTATTTTTATTTTGATTTTAACCTTCATTGTTTTAATTTAAATTCTTTAATTTTGGATCTTTTTGTATAATTTTTTCTTTTAATTTTATCATTTGATGTTTTACTTTTTAAAAATAAAATTTATAATTTTTTCATGCACTGTAATTGATATTTGATAATAATAAAGTTTTTAACCTGATAAAATTTTAAAAATTTCAAGAGCTTCAGAAAACAATTGATTCACGTGCTTTTACTCTAAACATTACTCCAACACATGCTCTAATATGCATACCGAGAGTTAATTTTAGTCTCTTATATATGATTTAATATTTATTTTTATATATATCATAGGGTTTATGTTATAATTTAAAGTTTACAATGAACTTATAATCTTGCATTACTATAAACTAAGTTTTTTAAACAATATATTTTCTAGTAGTATTATATTAATTAAAAAACCTATACACACTGATGTATTAAATTAAAATATTTTTTTATATATTACATATTGATTGAAAATTTTTCCAAAATACGAAGTTTTTCGACAAAGAATCCAGGTGTCACTAGAATTCTAACTCCAAGTTCAAACCAGGCAAAGTGATAACAATGATTTCCTCTCAGATAAATTAAAGATCGGCACGTGGGATGTCAACGCTTAAACTTCTTGGGGGATCTAATGGCAATTAAAGTAATTATGGGGAAATACGATGGCAACTATGGAGGTGGGCAACTCTCGCGGTGCTATAAATAAAGAAGGTGTTTACTCTTCTACAGCATCGCGCAGTCTTCATTTGCCGCTCCTCCTGGAACTTTCATCCACGTACTAACACACGGATTTCCATAATTTGTGTGTTGTGGTATTTTTTTTCTTCCTGACTCTTAAATTTTCTCGAGAAACAAACAGAACCAAACTGTGTTTTATCTTTTTTCCTTTCTGTATCTCGATTTTTCTGGAGAAACAAAATAGACCCAAATGAAGAGCTGAGGAAAGAACTGCACTTACTGTATACCACAAGTATTCTTGCATATAAAGCTGAATATTCAGGTGATTCTCGATCCTTCTCTTTTCTCGATGATAAAAAAGTCAAAATCCTTGAGTTTCTCTTTTTACTCTTTCTTATTTTCAACAATAATTTATAGTTTTTTGCATTTTTTCTCTGTGCAATTTCTCTCTGAGCTTTTGAGTTAATTTGTTTCTCTCCGTGAAAAACTAAAAAAATCAGAAGAGAGTGGATTTGCCATTTTTTCTCTACGTTTGTGTTATGATACGCACATATATACAAGTGGTTTTTTGTTTTTCTATGTTGCAATTTTAAATAATCCATAATCTAATCTTCGTGGTTTACATACAATTAAACTGGTTTACCCTCCCTCTTTCACCGTCGTCCCGGTTAAAGAGTTCTAGAACGTCCGATACCAGACCTTATTCTGTGTTCCACCTCCGTTTTGTTATTTCTTCTCCTTTTCTTTTTATGGCGATTTAGTTCCACAATAGGATAGTTGTGCTTCACTGTTACATTCTGGATTCCACCACTTCTAGACTTTGAACCTCAAGAGCCCGTAGGCTGTGTCGAGCGTTGGAAATGAATCGAAATGTTATTTTATTTTTAAAAAATCATTTTTAATATTAGTATATTAAAAATAATGAAAAAATTAATTTAAAATAAAAAATAAAATAATTTAAATTTCTTTGAAACTGTTCTTAAGAAGCAAAGACAAATAGATATAAACCTCCAAGTAGAAATCTCAAATTAAAAAAAAAAATAAAAACTTTGTATACAATCATACCAGTTTACAGTATCCAAATATTATTTCGAGTCAAGTAGTTGCCTTGTACTTTATAATCAATTTCAACAATACAGAAAGTTTTTTCGTAATGTATAACTTTTCTTTCTACACCACAAAGATCTCAGTATTCATCGTGAATATCGAACTACCTGCAGCCATACAGTAGTTCCATTGCCGTGTTTGTAGAATTTACTTTTTATGTTTTTAGGGAACAACCCCATCCTTTGCCATAAAATAAAAATAAAAATAAAAAACCCGGTGGCGCCCACCTGAGATTCCTTTCTTTTTTCCTCTTCTTTTTATTGACTGGTGTGCTCGTGTCACTTTTTAACAGTAACTCGTAATAAATTCATGTATTTTCTTGGAACTTATTGTAAAAACTTGAAAATATCACCGTATCAAAAACAATTATTTAATGTGATTTACTCTTATTTTTTGTTTAAGATCTTGGTTTTTATTTTTGTTAACGTAATCCAACAATAAATAGAGTATAATAATATATTCAAACAATGCTTAATGTATAATTTGAAGTCTTCATAAAAGGCTATAGCATCTCTGCTGGTTCAGGTAATCCTGAGTGGTTTCAGAAAGGATTGTGAAAATATGCACTGTATGTAATATGCTTACCATGTTTTACTTTGCTATGGACAGTCAACCGTCATTATTAATAAATACCAGCACAAACCGTGTTACTAAAATCTCGTGGGTTGAGGAACCCCAATTTCCTGGCGTGTGAATTCAGTGTTTTATTTGGTGATATACAGATAATGGCGGCCTTGAATGCCACCGGAACAACGTTGTCATGTCCTGAACCTATGAAAGCTACGTCTAATGGTGTGTTTCAAGGAGATAATCCTCTTGACTACGCATTGCCTCTTGCTATCCTCCAAATATGTCTTGTTGTCTTGCTCACTCGTATTCTAGCTTTTCTTCTAAGGCCTTTACGCCAGCCGCGTGTGATCGCCGAGATTGTTGTAAGTTGCTAGCTCCTTTCTGTTTACTCTGCCTAATATAGACTCTTTCTCCGTGTTTTAATTTTAGGTGGCCGCAAATTTAATCCTATTTGTTTTTGTGTTTTAAAAGTTTGTTTGAAAAAATTAATTTTTAATTTTTTTCTTTACTTTAAATTAATATTTTTTTGGTTTTTTTAAATTATTTTGATGCATTAATATAAAAAATATTTTTTAAAAATAAAAAAATATTATTTTAATATATTTATAAGTAAAAAACACTTGCAAAGGTTAATATATGATAATTGAAAATAAAACCATAAGCAAGTTGTGGAAGGATAGGTGTTAGATGCAGCAAAGATCTTTTTTTGCACATAACTATGATTATGCCTATCGAATGAGTACATATATGCATAATTACACGTAGTAGGGACTCTTTATTATCTGATTGTATTTTATTTATTTAATATAATTGTAATGAAAAGATCTAGGTTGCCATAAGCTCTACAAATAGCCATTGCATCCCGATAATTATCCATCATATAAGGGGGGCTAGGTTAATAATGTTGCATATTTTATTGGCTCAATGAATTTTTTGCATCAACAGGAATTCTAAGGGTTGTTTTTGTAGATGAAGCTGTTTTCAAATTGTTTTTTAAAATGAATTTTCGATTTTTTTTACTGGTTTGGATATATGGATATCATAAATTAAAAAAAAATATTTGAAAAAAAGCATACGCGACTCGGATATTTTTCTTGCGGAATTAGATAAATACATGCACAACTTGTATGATTCATTAACGGATAAATATAAAATTCTTCATGTTCTTATTATTTTTTTAGTGGTTAGAGGTATCCTCAACCAGCTTTCACAAATCATATTCCTGTTAATTTAAGAATATAGAAAAAAAAGAAAAGAATGACTGGGTGTTCTTTTTTTCATGGTGTTTGATGGTATATTCTTTGGAATAATTGGCTAAATATATAAAATTCCCAAGTGGGGAATAGTAATTTGTGCATATGTTTCCTAGTTGAGGATTTTCGCATGGTTAATATAACATATATTGTGGCGTATCATGATTTGATTTCTGTTTAATGCAGTAGTTGGTAAAGCTTATGGATCCAGCTCCAGCTGTTTTCGTTATTTTAAAACATTTGTAAGGCGAAGAATTTTCATCCTGGTCTCTACTTGATAAGACAATTGATTTAAATTTAAGAATTTCATAACCTGAAAAGAGATAGAAACTTGGACATTAAACTTATTTTGAAAATAAAATTTTCCATAATTGTTGTTAAGAAAACTAGAAATCTACATGCAACCACTTAGTGATCCTTGTGACAATTGATTTCAAGCTTGAGCATGTAAAGGTAATGTTAAAGTCTGTGTGACAGGGAAGGACTAAGAGAAGATTCAATTTGTGATGAACTTCTTAAAAATGGCCGCTTTTTATATCTATTACATAAATGATCTGATAGACAACAACCTGTAGCAGAGTTTGACATTTGCCTCAGTAGTTAATTATGAAATGGTGTCTTTCTGAATGCATGTATGGTAATTTTTGTTGCATTTTGTTGATTGATGCATTAGATCGGTAGATGTTAAAACTATCTCGCGTGGTTTCAGAAACTCTTCGCATCATCTTATGGTTCCCTGAGCAATCTACTAGTAGCAGAAGTATTAACTGCTTAATGAAAAGAACGTGTATTTAGCCAGATAATTTTTCTAGCCCAACCTTGTTAAATCAATTGAAAAGCTGAATCAATAGGATTAATAGATGTCTGGAGATTTCACTTCCACAGCTTAAATTGGAAAATAGTAGCTTTATATGATTCATCATTCACTTTCTAGAACAGGTTCAGGGGTCCTATTTTCGTATTGTTTTGCTAAATCTGTTGGACAGTTGTTACTGCAAGGGATGCAGCAAAAAAAATTCTCAATGAGACTATTAACGGTTATTTTTCGTATTGTATCTGTACTCTCATGCATTAAAAGTCTAATCATAGTTAATGTACATAAAAAAGTAAGATTTGTAATTTGAATTTTTTTTTTTTGAAAGGGAGGGATACTACTCGGTCCATCAGCTCTGGGTCGAAACAAGCATTATCTGGATAAAGTTTTCCCAGCCAAAAGCATCCCGGTGTTGGATACTTTAGCAAATCTTGGTCTGCTTTTCTTCCTGTTCTTGGTAGGCCTTGAGTTGGACCTGAAGTCCCTTCGTCGGACAGGTAAAAAAGCTTTATCCATTGCTGCTGCGGGGATTAGCTTACCCTTTTTATTAGGAATTGGAACATCATTTGCCCTCCGTGGAACTATCAGCAAAGGAGTAGATAAAGCTCCATTCCTTGTCTTCATGGGGGTGGCCCTTTCTATCACTGCTTTCCCTGTCTTGGCTCGTATTTTGGCTGAACTTAAGCTTTTAACAACTGATGTTGGTCGAATGGCAATGTCAGCAGCAGCAGTCAATGATGTGGCTGCATGGATACTTCTTGCTCTTGCTGTTGCCTTGTCTGGAACTGGCCATTCTCCCCTTGTATCTTTATGGGTGTTTTTGTGTGGGTTAGGATTTGTTCTTTGTTGCGTGTTCATTATCCCTCCTATCTTTAAATGGATGGCAAATCGCTGCCCTGAAGGCGAGCCAGTAGATGAAATATATGTATGTGCTACTTTAACTGCTGTTTTAGCTGCTGGATTTATCACTGATTCAATTGGAATACATGCTCTCTTTGGTGCATTTGTTGTTGGAGTTCTTATCCCAAAAGAAGGAGCATTTGCTGGTGCTCTTGTTGAAAAAGTAGAAGATATTGTATCTGGTCTCTTTCTCCCATTGTACTTTGTCTCAAGCGGATTAAAGACCAACGTAGCCACAATTCAAGGGCTTCAGTCCTGGGGTTTACTGGTTTTGGTCATAACTACAGCCTGTTTTGGGAAAATTGTTGGCACTGTAGGTGTCTCTCTTCTTTGCCGAATGCCTTTTCAGGAAGCTGTAGCCGTTGGGTTCCTAATGAACACTAAAGGCCTGGTGGAGTTAATTGTCCTGAACATTGGTAAAGATAGGAAGGTAAAGTCGAATTTGTTCTTAACTAATTTCAATCCTAAAGACTGTTTTAATTGTTCGTTCTCAGTTTTCTTCCGTTCAAGACTATTATCATTTGGTTGATTGGTACTGCAGGTTTTGAACGATGAAACATTTTCCATCATGGTTCTGATGGCTATTTTCACAACTTTTATCACAACACCTTTAGTTATGGCAGTATACAAGCCAGCGAAACGAGCGAGGAGGGCTGACTACAAAATCAGGAAAATTGAGAGAAATGACCCCAATACTCAGCTCAGGATTTTGGCCTGTTTCCATTCAACAAGGGACGTTCCCACAATGATTAATCTCATTGAGGCTTCGCGTGGGACTGACAGGAGGGAAGGACTATGTGTCTATGCCATGCACCTCATGGAGCTCACTGAGAGGTCGTCTGCAATACTTATGGTACACAAGGTGAGAAAGAATGGGCTACCGTTTTGGAATAAGTTGCAGCAGTCTGGTAATAATCAAGTAGTTGTTGCTTTTGAGGCTTTCCGGCAGCTGAGCCATGTGTCTATACATCCAACAACTGCAATCTCACAAATGTATGACATGCATGAAGACATATGTGAGAGTGCTGAACGGAAAAGGGCAGCGGCAATAATCCTCCCATTCCACAAGCACCAGAGGCTGGATGGGACGTTTGAGACAACTCGGACCGAATTTCATTGGGTTAATATGAGGGTTCTTGAGAATGCGCGGTGCTCAGTTGGTATCCTGGTGGATCGTGGGTTTGGTGGAGGAACACATGTCCCTGCAAGCAATGTCTCCTATTCTGTAACTGTTCTATTCTTTGGGGGCCGCGATGATCGTGAAGCCCTTGCTTATGGTGCAAGAATGGCGGAGCACCCTGGTATCAGTTTATCTGTTATTCGTTTCACCTCAAGCCATGAGATTGTCGGAGAAATTGTCAGAGTTGATATAAATGATGACCACAATGTTTTGACGGAATCAACTGATGATGAATTTATAGCTGAGTTCAAGAAGAAAATTTCAAATGACAGCTCGGTCAAATATGAAGAGAGAATAGTGAACAATGCTGCGGAAACTGTGGAAGCTGCTAGGGATTTTAGTCACTGCAATCTGTTTCTTGTTGGCCGAGTGCCTCAGGGCCCTGTAGTTGCATGTTTGAATGTAAAGGTAGAGTGTCCTGAACTGGGGCCAGTAGGACATCTTTTGATTTCTCCTGATTTCACAACTTCGGCATCAGTCTTGGTGATGCAGCAGCATGCTAGCCCAGGATCACGAGGTGGTTCAACAAGGGTTGCAGAGATGCCTGCGGAAGATTCAGAAATTTAATACACTTTAGTTGAAATGATGAATAATGACGAAATAGAGTAAATTTGATTAAATAACTTTCACAGGGGCTAATTTATTGAATTTGCACAAACAAAAGGACTAAACCGGGGGAGTTTTTCCGAGAGTAGTGCATTTTTCTAAATCCAGGACCAAGGTTCTGTCTATGCCTTCTTCAGTCTGTCGTTAGTTCATTATATTATTCTGAAACGCCACCAGTTAATAAATAAACTACTTGGTTAAATCAGGGTATTCATGCTAGCAAACCGCTATACACGGAAATATTATTTTTTATATAATTTTATGATAACTTTTTTTTTTATCTCGTAATATTTTTATTTTGTATACTCACAAGAAATACGCTGTCAAGTAGTTTTTATTTTTATTTTAATATTTAATATTGAATTTGTCAAAAATAATTTTTTATTTTTTTTTATAAAATTATTATATTTTTATAACTTATATAGCAAGTTTAATAAATTTATCTAAGTTTATTTTGATTTTTTAAAATTAATTTTTTTGATTTTATTATTCAATATTAAAAAAATTAAAAATTAAATTGTATAATTTTTTTCAATTTGTTTCTATATAATTATTCTGGTATTATAACTTCAATCAGAATTGATTCAATCATGAATTTAGAATTGATTCAGGTAATTTTTTTTGTTATTTTTATTATTTTTTTAATTTAATTTTTTAATACTAAATTGATTAAAAATTAACTTATATAATTTTATTTTGATATATTTTTTAAAATATTATCATGGTTTATGATGCAGATAATAAATTTAGCTAATCTGGGCTCCCTGCTTTTGCCAATGTGAAACCACCGATCTAATTTATTTACCTGTCATCATGAAACTCTTGAATATAGAACAGTATAATTATTTGTCGTGAATACAAAACGGTAAGATGATCTTCTTTCCTCCGGTAGAAAAAGCCACCACGCAACGAAAGCACAGCTCAGAGCAGAGACCCCACGAAAGGGTGTTTTCATGATTTTTTTATTTTAATTGTAATTGTAATGTTTTTCTACTGACGCTCTAGTCTTGCCCACACAATAAGTTTCGTATATGCCATTCCTGCAGATATTCCAAGAAATTTTCTACTTACGCTCTAATGCCTTGCCCACACAATAAATTTCTTATATGCCATTGCTGCAGATATTCAAAGAAATTTTCTTCCTGCTTTGCTTAATTTTATTAGGGATCTTTTCTAAAGGCTTTACCCAATTTCTAGGAAAGCTATCGTTTTTTTCTCTCTCAATCTTCCACGCTGTAAAAAACTTTTCTATACAAATAGAAAATCTTTGTGGCTTTACCGAATTTCATTTCCATAATTCCCTGTCTTTCTCTCTTGATCTTTTGTTCTAATGAGAGAAGGATACAGCGATTACCTCTTTTTATTATTATTATTATTGAGAAAATCAATGTTATATAATCTCACGCTCTCCTCTAAACTTCAAAAGTGAAATCACACTTGTCTGTCAATCTCTGAAAGTTTCCAGTCTTGCTCTCTTGTGACTTCAATGATGGAGAGTTGGCAGCCATGAAACCAAGGCTGTTTGATATTGTTTTCAATTCTGCTTCGATTAAACATAAGTTTTGCCTTTATAAATTGTTCATACCGCTTGTTGATAAAATCAATGGTTTCCTTTAATAGAAAAAAAATGTTTGAGATGGTCAGAGAAATTGAAGGGAAAAAGGAGGACGGAGTGTTTTAGGGCTAGGGTTAAAAAATTTAAGAACTTACTGTATATTTATTTATTTTTATTAAAATTTTAAAATTGTGTTGCCTGAGGATATAAATTGTAATTTATAAAAGAATAAACACCAAAAAAACAAAAAACAAAACTGTAGTTCGGGAAAACTTATGATGCTTCTTGCACCAGTTTCTTATTGAGTCCACCTTAAAGAACACAAAGAAAAGAAAAGATAAGGAATATTTTTATTTATGATTTCTATCTTACCCGTCTTTATTTTTTTCTTTAAAATTAGTTCAAAGAATAAATATAAAACACTACTAGTTGCTCACATAACAACATAAAACTTTTGTAGTAGAGAATCATTGTTAACTTTTAATGCCACCTCGTGCTTGCTTTTTCATCTAAGCACCACTCTACTCTCTCTGTCACTCTCCCAGAATCGCAAGGAGGCAGAAAGATCAAGATTTTGCAGCAGGCCACTGAAAGGACAGACCCTTTTCTAATTCTTGTCAGAATTTCAACTCCTTTGATCTTATAGGGGTAATCTTGCCTATCTTCCAATGCCTTCTTCTTTCTTTGATACCGATAAATTAATAGAGAAATTAATGATGTGCATTTTTTTTTTGGCAGGGAGTGAAGGAAAGACTAGATTTTTTGAGTGTTTTAGTAGAATGATATGATTTCAGTGAATGCTACATCAGGGCATGCATGCCTATCTCTGAAGCTTACATCAAATGCGATATTTCAGGGTGATAATCCTCTTGATTTTGCACTCCCCTGGCCATTTTACAGATATTTTTGGTGATTGTGGTAACAAAGGGTCTTGCTTTTCTGTTAACACCATTGAGACAGCCAAGAGTGATTGCAGAGATTGTTGTATGTACCTTTGTGATTGCAGAGATTGTTGTATGTACCTTTCTCCTTCTCTTTTTATGATTGATTGAAATCTGATAAACTTTAATTTGCTTTTGCTTTTGTTTGTGTATGTGAAGAGTTTTTTCTTCTTCTTTTTTATTTTTCGTACCTTGGATGTTAGTTTCCTTTTATTGTTTTATGTCAGTTTCCTTTTTTAGAATTAATAAAATCGGGGAGAAAGATGATGCTTTATTGAAAATGACTGATTGTCTATGATTTTATCTTTTCCATACAAAAGTATCGGGTTGTTCTTTATTTTTGGCTCTGCTGTTTGATTCTCTCAGGTGGGTTTAAATTAATGGTCAAGTAGAGAACTTTTTTCTTTCTTTTATTACTACGGAGTCAAAATACAACAACTGGATATGTTAATATGGTGTCACAAGATGATGAAGTTTGTGGATCTACATCCACCTTTTGATTTTGTTTTTGGCATTTTGATTATTCTGATTTTGCTTTTGGATGTGTTTGGATCAAGCCTAAGTTTGATAATTGCGGTTCTGCATTTTCTTTTGCAGAACAAATTCATCAGGTTGCTTTAATCTTATGTTAGGCAGGTGAAAATGTTCATAGATAGAAGTTTTCAAGAGGCATAATGCAATCATTGCGTATAGTTCATCAATCTAGCAACTAAAAATACTGTTGCAAGTAGAAGCTTTGCTAAGGTTAACCTTGAGAACTTTAACTTGTGTCAGGGAGGAGTTTTACTTGGGCCGTCTGCATTGGGTCGAAGCAAGGGATATGTGCAGGCAGTATTCCCAACCAAGAGTCTTACAGTGTTAGATACTCTTGCAAACATTGGCCTCACTTTCTTTTTGTTCCTTGCTGGACTAGAGCTAGATCCAAAATCTCTTGGTCGAACTGGAAAAAAGGCCCTAGCTATTGCCATGGTAGGAATTGGCCTACCTTTTGCAATGGGAATTGGCACATCATTCATTCTCCGTTTAACCACATCTAAAGATGTAAATGGTACTGCCTTTCTTGTATTCATGGGGGTAGCACTTTCTATAACAGCTTTCCCTGTCTTGGCATGTATTCTGGCGGAGCTGAAGCTCTTAACAACCAATGTTGGAAGAATGGCCATGTCAGCTGCAGCAGTAAATGATGTGGCTGCATGGATTCTCCTTGCTCTTGCCATTTCCCTGTCAGGATCTAATACTTCTCCCATTATTTCATTTTGTGTTTTCTTGTCTGGGTGTATTTTTGTCATCTGGTCAATTCTAATTGTATCCCCAATCTTCAAATGGATGACTAAGTGGTGCCATGAAGGTGAGCCAGTTGAAGAGATGTATGTATGTGCAACCTTAGCTGCTGTCTGGCTGCTGGGTTTGTAACTGATGCTATTGGAATTCATGCCATCTTTGGTGCTTTTGTTATTGGAATTCTGGTCCGAAAGGAAGGGCCATTTGCTGGCACTCTTGTGGCAAAATTGAAGATTTTGAATCTGGACTATTCCTTCTGTTGTACTTTGACTCAAGTGGACTAAAGATCAATGTAGCAAGAATTCAAGGGCTCCAATCTTGGGGCCTTCTGGTTTTGGTAATTTTCACAGCATGTTTAGGGAAGATTTTTGGCGCATTTGTGGTGTCCCTTTTATGCAAAATACCTCCCCATGAATCTCTTGTTATGGAATTCCTAATGAACACCAAAGGCCTGGTGGAACTCACCGTTCTCAATATTGGTAAAAATAGAAAGGTAATTAACTATTCTTGTTATAGAAGTTAGTTCTGGCTAAAGCTGTGCACTTTTTATGGAATGACCTAATGCAAAGGTCACTTGCTTGTTCGCACAGGTTTTGAATGGTGAAACGTTTTTTATTATGATTTTAATGGCTCTTTTTACAACCTTTATCATCGCACCTCTTGTTATGGCTGTATACAAGCCAGCAAGAAGAGCAAAAATGGCTGACTACAAGTATAGGACTGTTGAAAGTAGAAGTTCAAATACTGAACTTCGGATTTTGGCATGTTCCATGGTTGGAGAAACATTTCGTCGATAATAAATCTTCTTGAAGTGTCACGAGGGGTTCAGAAATCTGATGGGCTTTCTTTCTATGCAATGCACCTCGCGGAGCTTTCTGAGAGGTCATCAGCCATATTAATGGTCCACAAGGCACGGAAAAATGGTTTACCCTATAGGAACCGAGGCCAGAAGTTGGGTTCCAATCTTGTTGTTGTGGCATTTGATGTGTTCCAGCAATTGAGAAGTGTTTCTGTACGGCCGATGACTGCAATCTCTTCAATGTCTGACATGCATGAGGACATTTGCACCACTGCTGAAAGGAAGAGAGCTGCAATCATCATTCTTCCACTCCATAAACACCAGATGTTAGATGGCTTACTCGAGATTACTTGAACTGACTTCCAATTGGTTAACAGAAGAGTTCTTGAGCAAGCACCATGCTCAGTTGGAATTCTAGATGACCGTAGGCTTGGTGGAACCACTCAGATATCTGCAAGTAATGTTTCTTATGTTATTACAGTCCTCTTCTTTGGGGGCTATGATGATCGTGAAGCCCTTGCTTATGGAGCTCGAATGGCTGAACACCCTGGTGTCAGTTTAAACTTTAAAGGTTATTCACTTCCTAGTGAAAGCTGAAGCTTTAGGGGAGATAGTCAGAGTTCACATGGATGATAGTTCTAACATTAAATTGGGATCGTTGGATGAAGAATTCCTCTCAGAGTTTAAGCTGAAAATATCAAAGGATGAGACCGAAATTTGAAGTGAAATTCGTTGGAAATGCTGCAGAAACCATCAATGCAGTCCATGAGGTACGCCACTGCAATCTTTTCCTGGTGGGTCGATTACCTGAAGGTGAAGTAGCTTTAGCTTTAAGCAGTAGTAGTGACTGTCCAGAACTGGGGCCTGTAGGAGGGCTGTAGGCCTCTTCTGATTTCTCAACAACAGCATCTGTTTTGGTGGTTCAACAATACAATATTCAAGTATCTTTGGATTTAGCTTTGCAGAATGGTAATGAGTTTCTGGGAAAAGATTCAGAATCTAACTGATGGGTTTTTAGATTGAATCTTGGTAATGTTTAGGTAGCACATAATGAATTGTCATAATCACTGTTTATCATATGAGATCAAATTATGTTATACTCGAGTTTGGGATTGGTCATTAATCCATTAAACTAGTTGAAGACCTAAGGTAAGTATCCCCTATTATCTAAACAAGGGTTCGAATGGTTAGGCTAGATTGTTTTAGCCTCATGGTTATGTATTATGAGTTGATACTTTCCAGAACTTTTCGGTGGTTCTAGTACCCTACGTTGGCTGGGAGCTGATAGAAGACTAGTCTTTTGAGGAAAGGATGAAACCCTCTGGGCTACAAGTTCAGTTCATTAGCACATTTTATGAAGCATGATGGGAAGGGCAAATCCTGCAGACAAGAATCGCAAGCTACATGGGGAGAAAGTGCCCCATTTCTTCTTAAAATGTAGAAATGATAGTTTTATGTTTGGTAATCTCTCATGTTTGCTAATTTTTATGTATAGCACATATATTTTATTATATAAATCTTTGTTTATAAGATAAATAAAGATTGAGAGATTTTCCTGTAAATGCTATGTGCTTTTTAATTTATAGCCAATTATAGAAATCTTCCTGCAAGAGCAAAACACATAATTATAAGTAAATACAGTAAAAAAGATGGGGTAAAACTTGGTCTGGTTGGGACAATACTGTCACGTTTGGCTGAATTCTGGGTTGAAAAACTTAACTCTACGACAACTACCATCATTAAATGTCATTCATACGTTGGAAAAATACAGCAGATTAATTAAATTTTGAAATGAAATGATTTTGAAATTTGACTTTGCCAAATCTCCTTGTGACGAAGATGGGTTGGAAAATGTCATTTTCGAAGCCCCCGTGTATTGTTAGTGAGTTTGACACTGATCACAGTCAGCAGAATCAAACCACTGGTGTAAAAGGAAAAGCCTAGTTTGTGCAACTACAAGAATATAGTTCCTTAAAAGTAGCCATGAAGGCTAATTTAAAAATATAATTGTTTCTTCGAAGCACGAAGCAACACTTCAGTGATTAATAATATTTAATTATAGCAAGCCCAGATAGGTAAAATGCTCATCAGTATTGTCTAACCAAATTCCTGAAGTTTTAGTTCCTTTTCTATACTTTTAGGACCACGAGTTCTTTAGTGCTTTAATGAATGAATATTCAAGTTTCCATGGCTGCGCCGCTGACTCCAACCTCCCATTTTAGACAGGCAGAAGCAGCTAACTACATGATTTGGAATCCAATTAGCTCAAGTGCAACCTAACCAGAACTTGGTGGGATCAGCTTCAAGACGGCAATTTCTTCACCTTTTCCTTTTCCTACATATTAAGCCAGAAACACTTGGACTAACATAAGATCGTTTTCTGGCTGTCCATTTTGAAACTTCCATCAAGTAGGGCCAATCATATCAAATTTTCCACGGAGGACTTCACCAGATTAAACGAATATGTCACCGTTAAATCGACAAAATCTATTAATACGACATTATAGCATGACATTTCGGCTAGTGGATTTGCTTATTAACTTAACATGAACAACAAGCCATCAAATTTGATTTGACTCTCATTTTTTGACCCTATAGGATCTAAGTTTCCCAATATAAGGACAGGAAGTACAGAGGGAACCAACAAGTTCTAGTAGTTCTGCCCTTGTATGCCCTGCTTCTTTCCTCTTGAGATCATCTCTAGAAAGAAAATGAGAACTTCGGGCTTCGTTGCTATTTTCTTCCTGATATTCCTTTCTGTATCCTCAGCCTATCCGGGCTGGAAGAAGCAGTACAATCCATGCAAGCAATTAGTCCTCTACTTCCATGACATTATTTACAATGGCCAGAATGCTGCTAATGCTACAGCAGCAATTGTGGCAGCACCAGAAGGTGCTAACCTAACCATCTTAGCAGGGCAGTTCCATTTTGGAAACATTGCAGTTTTTGATGATCCCATCACTCTTGATAACAATCTTCATTCTCCTCCAGTTGGTAGGGCTCAAGGCATGTACATCTATGACACCAAAAACACCTTCACTGCTTGGTTAGGCTTTACATTTGTTCTTAATAGCACAAAACACCAAGGGACGATAAATTTCATTGGAGCCGACCCAATTATGGTGAAGAGTAGAGATATATCAGTAGTTGGAGGCACTGGAGATTTTTTCATGCACAGAGGAATTGCAACGGTAATGACTGATTCATTTGAAGGTGATGTGTATTTCAGGCTCCGCGTCGATGTCAAATTCTATGAATGCTGGTAAAATAGAAGATAGATTATTGAGTGTTGTTGAGTTAATATTAATGTATTGATTTGTTTTGTATTCTCTGCTAGAAGTGTCCTATCAGAAGAGCAGCAAACTAAGCTTGCTGCTTGCATGACCAAATAAAAAAGTTTGAAATATAATCCCTTTTCTGTTAGTAATACTCGGTTTTTTCTTACACTTTCTAGATGAATTGCGCTATTGTTTTGTATTCTACTAATCTACAGTGGTGCAAAAGAAAAGAAAGCTTGATTGGAAATAATTGCTTAAATGTTCCCATGGCTGTGCGGCCGCACTTCGACTGGCGCAAGGCCAAACCATTTCGCAATCTCCCATTTTAGATATAAATTGTGAATTGTGATCTGAATTTAACCTCCCATTTTAGATATAAATTGCGATCCGAAGTTAACCTCCCATTTTAGATATAGATAGTGATCAAAATTCTGTAGTTCTCTTATACCATAACAGTACAAAAAAAAAAGAAAAAAAAAAGAGGAGTTGTTGAGGTATACCATCATGCTATGCTGTAAGACAATCACTAAAAATTGGAAATTACTATATAAGCTGAAGATAAGGGTTCAATCTAGCACAAAATTGAGGACAATCTCAGCTGTGACCATGAGAGATCTTGTATTGAAATTATTCTTCATTCTCTTCCTCCTCTTTACTCTTTCAGTTTCTTCAGAAAAAAAATCTTTTAAAGCAAAACAACCATGCAAAGATCTTGTGCTCTATTACCATGACACTCTTTTTAAATTTGGTATGCTAGTCGTTTTTGATGATCCAATGATCAAAGACAATCATCTTCTTTCACGTCCTGTTGCAAAAGCACAAGGGTTCTACTTCTATGACAAGAAGTCCACTTACACTGCATGGTTTGCCTTCATTTAATCTTTAACTCCACTAAACATAAAGGTACCCTAAATATAATGGGTGCGGACTTGATGACGGAGGAGACAAGGGATTTTTCTGTGGTTGGAGGTACAGGGGACTTTTTCATGGCCAGAGGGATTGCTACAATTCATACAGACACTTTCCAGGGAGACTATTATTTTCGTCTGAAGATGGATATTAAGCTATACGAATGCTATCAGGCATTACAAGTCTTTTCCTTTCTTGTGGTCATATGTGCAAGATTTGATGAATAAAACGAGTTCTTGTGTGTAATCTTGTAGTAGACCTGGGAGTCTCAATATCCAAATAAGTTTCTGAGCACCAAGTCCTACCAGTTACGTATCATTTTGGATTTGTTTTTTCCTTGCTTGTGAACTAGTAAGAAAATAGGGAAGGCACAAGTTGTGTTTATGCATATTTCCCATCTTGATTAGTGGAAGATGCTGACAGATCATTTATGTCTCGTTGCCATATATGAACCTTTTTCTGGTCATGAATACAAGAGCAAGCAACTTTGTATTCACTCACAAAAATATTTTTAGATTTTTTTAATTCGCTGATGTTAAAAACATATTTTACAGAATAAAAAAAATTATTTTGATATATTTTTAAATTAAAAAAACTTTAAATAAACAGGATACACACTAAGAGCACCGCACTCTCAGTTTCTCAGTTGGAAAGAGGAAACATATATGACTTGATGCCACGCTAGTAAAGGGAAAGAACCTCAGGAATTTCAAGAGCTGGCTTTTATCATTTCTAGCTGAAAAAAAAGGTCATTTGCTGGTGATAGTTTTGTTTCCAAAGACGGAGATGAGAAGAATTACCAAAATCTCGAAATAGATCGACTAAAATTTGAACAGAGCAGACACAGAACGGAAGACGAACAAAAATAAAATAAAATACAGAGGACGAACAGAAAACAAAAAAGAAGAGAGACCTTCTGGGATTCCTTTCAGAATTTCAACAAAGAAACGTCTGTTGTCTTTTAAGAAAAAGATTTCTTGAACCAAACCAGCAACGAAGGAGAATCCCAGGAGAACAAAAACAAAGAAAAGAAACGCAGAGAGAACACGAGAGAGACGGCAGAAGAAGAAAATTCAGAACGGCAGGGTAAGAGAGAATGAAGGAGCAGAGGGGAAGGGAAGCTAGAACCAGAACAACGAACGGAGCCTTTCTTCAGAATCTCAGTACCAGGCGAACCCCACCGACCAACTTTCCCTAGTTGAGTTCTTCTCTTTCCCTCTTCACATTTTAATTCACTCGTTACTTTGCGTGCAAATTTTAATTCATTCGTTACTGTGCATGCACGCTAGAGTTGATTCATGCGTGCTTGCTGCCGACCGGGTCACTGGCTGGATCCAACCTAGTCAAGAAGCCGCGGCCGGGCTGGTTGTCTACTTGGTAAAATTCTGAAAAAAATTCAAAATCCTTTAAAACAAATGTGGTGTCCTTGTGTATTATTTTTTATTAATAGTAATTTTATTTTTATATTATAAATCTATTATTAAAATACCTGATTTTTTTAAAATATTATAAATATATATGAAAAAAAAATTATTTTCAAATATACGGTCAAGTTTCTAAAAAATATAAAAAAATTTCATAACATATTTTCATACAAAAAAATTAAAAAAATATTCATGATGTATTTTTATCTTTAGTAATCAATTTATTAAAGTCACGAGAACTAGATCTATATTTTAAAAATATTAAAAATATTTTTTTTTAATAATTAGGATTATAAATTTATATGCAAGATATATTTCTGATATTAAAAGAGTAATTTTTTTTATTAACTTTAGAACAGTTGGATTTTCTTTACCTGATAAGATAAAAATCATCTTAATGAGAAGAATTTTTTTTTTTAAAATCTTAGATCACTAACAAGATAACCATCACAGTCTCTGAATAACATCAAATTATAAAGTAGTTTATCAAAGCCTCTGAATAACATCAAATTATAAAGTAGTTAATTATTATATTAAAAAAGTTAATATTTTTTTAGATATAATTAATTTTTTATTTATAAATCTTTAATAAAACCAGTATAATTAATATTTTTTTAATGATCTTCAACCAACCAATTAGATTAAAGACTCTCAAGACAACAAAACCGCCACGATGCCGCGCGAGCGATTGTTACATTTAGAATAAAAAAAATTACAAAGCTGGCATGCAATGGATTTTTCATGTTTTCAAATAGGTTTTTGGTTTATAATCAAGTAAAAAAGAGGGGCCACTCGCCTTTCTAGCATCGCATAAGGTATCTTACATTGACCTGAAAGTGGCCTTGGGGCAGCGTTCAAATCGTTCTGGCAGCGTATATAGCTTATGGACGCTTAATTTGGTATTGGTAGCCATTTCATTTTTTTCCCCATCCCTTCATTTTCGGCGCATTCCCTTCTTATTTTTTAAAGCATTCATTCAATTTTTTTTCTTTTTACTTTAATTTTTTTTATTTTTTATTTGAAATAATTTATATTAAAAAATTGCTTTTCAATGTAAATCTCTAATTTTTTTTGCTTGTATCATATTTTAGTCTCCATTTTTTTATTGTTATCTTTTGTTTTTTAATTTATTTATCATTTTCTTGATTTATTTTATTTTTCAATTTCAACCCTTATTATTTTATTTCATTTAATTTTTATATTATATTTGGTCATCATTCCTTTGAGTATTATTTTTTTAAATGATTGAGAATTCTGTATTTTTTAATTTTTAAATTTGCCTTTTAAAGAGTAACCCGGTCTCATGACCCGAGTTATATGTTTTGATGGTTATCTTGATTTTACTTTGATTTTTTTAAAATAATTATATTTTTAATTTTATTTCTCAATATTATGTAATTGGACTTTTAGTTTCATGGTTGTTTTTGCTTTTTTTTTATATAGAATTATCTTGATTTCATATCTTGGATAGTAGGTGAATCAAGTTGACTCGGATTTTTTTTTAATATTTTTTTATTGATTATTTTTAATTTTTTGTTTTCTTGAGAGTTGACATTCATTATTTTATTTGATTTTTTTATATGAGGTTATCTCCACCTCACCATCAAATCATAAACTTGGCATGTTAATTTGAGTCATATTTTTTTTTTATCCTTTTTGAAATTGATTTTTTTTTCAATTCTTCTTTTAACATTTGATTTATTGTTAATTGAGCTTCATTTTTTTTTAGATTATTTTATTCTTATTCAATTTTTTTTGTCATTAAATAAGTTCATTGAAATTTTTTCAAAATATTTAGAGGGTATCTTTTTATAATATTGACATGGGTTTATTTCTCAATTAGTCACTCTAGTTGATTTTTTGGTTTTTTTATATATAATAATATTATCAAATTAATCAAGCCTTTTGAACTTGATTGAATCAATGATTAAATCAATGAACTGATTCGCAATTTCTTCTTGCATCTTTAAAAATAATATCATCATATGAACATTATTTTTTTATACTAAAAAAAATTACCATGCCTATAACATAACATGGTAGAAGCTATTTATTTAGTTTGAGCTAAAACAAAATACAATATTTTTAATTCCATTCAAGTTTAACCATATACAACACAATTTAGCTACTAGACTCACACATTCCCAATGCGTTAAATAATTTTTTTAATAGAAAACAATGAATATATATATATATATATATGAAACATTGAGTTTTTAAAGTATGATAAAAAAAAATTACAGTCAAATAAAAAAACCTTAAAAAAATGAAATATTTTTTAAATGATTTATTTATTTATTTTAATTTTAAGAAAAATACATCAAATTAAGAAATAAAAAAAAGAGGCCATACATTAAATTAAATTATATTCTATAAGAAACATAAAATTTCATTGAATTTTTTTAAGACAACAAAAAAATTGAATAAAAAAAAATTAAAGAATGAAATTAAAAGTTAAAAAAATAATAATCAATGGACCAAAAAAAAACCCATTCAGGCCAACCTTGGTTGGCATAGCACACCTAGGCTTAAAAAAGACTTGAAGCCTGTTATTATGTTTTTCGAAAAAAAATAAATAAAGTAGGCTACATGTTATTTGTCTCATCTAAAATGGTAACCGGAAAATCAAAAGAGGTGGTTTTTTACCATAAAAATTCATTTTCAAGTTTTTTTTTATTCAAAACACCTAAACATTTTTCTTAATATTTTAATAAACTCATTCATTATCTTAATAATCCTAAAAAAAAATCCAAAAACTTAATATAGCCTCAAAACCAAAAATCTTTCTAAGCTTGTATATGTATTTTTAGGCAATTAAAAGGCATTTTTGTTGTTAATCCAAAATTATTTTTTAATATAACTTTTTTGGCATTTCTTATAATATATTTGATGAGAGGGAGAGTGTTAAAATGGACAAAGAAATTTTATTATATTCAAGTTGTAATTAGTTAAATCCTATAAACTACAACTTAGCCCCATTAAAAATGTCATATAATTAAATAATTAGAAATAATATTTCCTCGTTAATAAACACACACACACAATCTCCATCTTTTAACATGCTCCGCCTCTCAATTTTATTAAAAAAAGAGAGAGAAAAAGATAGAAAAAAAAAACCACTTTGTTTGTTGGACTTTGAATCTCAGTAACACATAGAATCATGTTGTTTAATAGTCATGTTTAATTAAAAATATTCAAAAACCTATATATGCATGCACACACACGCAAATCAAAGTAGACGAAAAGTCTCCATCGTAACTCTCTCTCTATCTTTATAGATCCGACTTCTAATTCATTCTCTTTATTAATTAATAAGAAAACTATCAAAAGCTTAAAACTTTGATTCTAATTCTTGGCTTTTCCTACTTATACCCATGAAAATTCTAAACTAATCAACACCCATTTTTCACGGTCAAGTTTTTGTTCCTAATTCAAATTCATTGATGGCCATTCTTCTTTCTACACTTTTTGCATCAAGTCAAAATACTCATACAATTTGTATATCAACGAAGAGAGTTATTGAGAGAGAGAGAGAGAGAGAGAGAGTGTAGGTTTTTTTTTCAAGGGCATGACATCTTTTTTAGCAGGACTGACTTATATCTTATATGACTAGACAAGTTATAACTTGAATACGATAAAATTTCTCCACGCTAGACACAACACTCACGCAAATTCATGAGAAGGTAATCTTTGACTTTAAAAATTAACCTGTCCCCCTCAGCATTTAAACTAACACTTTGACTTTAAATTTTTTAAAAATTACATATCATATCCTATTATTTATATAATTAATAACACTGTACATTCTAAATAAAAAACAAACGAACACACTTATATATTGATTTAAAAAATATTATATATATATATAAGGATAAGTGCTGAAGTACCAATGGACTTGTAAAATTGGTTTAGTTCCATTTCTCTCAACATGAAATTTAAACAAAAAAAAAAAAAACATGTTTGCCCCCCTTAAACCGATCCTTAAAAACCCAAGAAATTCTGTAAGATTATACAAACCGATGCTATGATGTCACTGCCGTTTTTCCGCCCGGGTGCCACTAAGAACAGTGGCCGATCCACAAGCTTATTTTACTACTATTGATTTTCAAGATAATGTTCTTTTTACGCAAATTCCACAATAATATGGTCTTTCTAGCGAGCTATAAGCTTCTAATGTAATGTGACGAATAACGAGTTATCAAGGGTCATGCCCGCTTCACTGGAGGATATAAGTGATCATCTGCCAAAATTCAGTGCAACCTCCCTAAAGGAAATTAATAAGAACATCCATGGGGACCCTTCACATCGGAGAGAGAGTGGGTTGTATTTTTCAACTATATATTGCTGGTTTGGTGAGGAAATGACTTGTAAATTTAGCTCATGTTAAGTAACTTTTTTTGGTTCAAGTTTGAAAATTAGTATTAAATCTTATTATTAATATCTTCTAATACATGAAATCGATGTGAGAAATACATTATTAATTCCATTGAAATAAAAAAACTTGGTCTTAAGACACTCACACATGCAATAACCTTGATTTCACTTGAAAACTCAAATGGCCGCTGGTGCTCCATAGCATGCCAAGCTACTTCTTCAGGGATTAAACACGAATTAGGCAAACAAACTCTCAAAAAAATGTAAATCACATTGACTCTCAATTGGATCTTGGTCGTCTTCTTGTCGTTCCACGCATGATCATTCTTTCTCCACTTTAGATTGATTGCTACTTGGGATGCATGTAGGAAACTTTGGATGCGCATGTTTAAGCATCTTTGACCATTCCTGTCACAATCTCCATCAATCACAGTAGCGTTTGGCTTGGAAGAAAAGGAGTTGTATTCATCACCCCGTCTAAAATTCGCCCCGAGACACAATAATGTCGAAACGACTTTGAAAATAAAAAATTTAAACAAAAATCATATTAAAGTAATTGATACGGCAACTTATCCATGTGAAGTACTATAGTTTTTACTTCACCAATCCGTTCATTTCAAGCTATGGTAATTTACCTACCATTCTACTTTTTATTTTCCTCATGAGTTTACTTTTGAGGTGAGCCTTATTTTACAAGCTTGCTGATGTGATATATCAAAGAATTCAGTAACTAACAATCAATTCAATGATAAATTACGCGCAAATGACTATCATACTTGAATGCTACTAGCATCAAGCAAGGTAGCACATGAATCACGCCAATTTTAGGTCCCATTGTGTTAATTATAACTTGATAGTGTAATAATATTCAAAATTAACCAACGATCGGGAATTGAACCTAGCTAAGACAGCCCAGGATCATGTCTTCCTCCAAGTCGTTACCGACTAGATCGAATCTTAGTTGGTACCGAAATTGCATTTCAAGGGATTCGGTGGTGGCACAATCAAAACTACGTTATTAAATTAACAGAAGCAAAATACTATTGGAATTGCTAGTACGTCCTCTTGTTGGAAAGAGCTCACCCACCATCCATTAAATGACCAAACAAATTGCCCAACTTTTCTTGAAACGGCAACTTGGATAAAACAAATCAACACCAACCCCCACCAATCTTCCACCAGAATTGATTATTAAACACACAAGGGCTTCAAAAAATAGTCAAACATAGGACCACATTAAGTGCATATTTCTGTATAATAGCCACTAGTGGATGTTTGATTTTGATTCAAGAACATGGCTTCTGTTTCGAGCATTGAGTTTATTAATAAGCTATATTGAGTTGGCTGAGACATTTCTCCTCAAGTTGATGCTGATTTTACCAAATATTATTCTCACCTGCAGAACAATATTATGCAGAGAGTGAGTGGATTTCACTAATCTGAAAGCTAGATTTTTTTGTGGTCTTGTGAAGAAATCTTTGAGTAAGATTTGCATTATTTTTTTCTCAATTGATATTTCAATCAAATTATCATTATTTTTTAATCAAAAAATAAATACCTATTCAAAATAGTACTGTTGCTTTCCATAAAATAACAAAATATATGTATTAGTAGAGATAGATAGAACTCCCTTGAGAAACGTATGCTACCGAAGGATAGGATAGGTTGGGCATATTTGACTTGATGTTTATGTTTTCTTTTAAGCTAATATCTCATTTATTTTTATATTTTAAAAAAATTACATTTTTTATTTGCTTCAAAATAATTATTTCATGGTGTTTTCAAATCATTTTAATGTATTGATTTTAAAAATAAATTTTTTTAAATATATTATTTTGATATATATTTTCAAATAAAAAACATTTTTATATGTTCTAAGACTATTGTATTAATAAGAAAAGGCTGGTGGAAGTTTTTTATTTATTTCCAAAGTAGAATAAGAACAAAAATAAAAAATTAACATAGTCCAAAGTTTATTTAAAAAACTAGCATATTTTAACGGTTACATATAATATTTACAATTCACGTGTCATATATGACCCCAGCCAAAAAAATTTGGGCTAAGATATTCAATATTTAATATAATTAACAGTTAACAATTCACAATTAAATAGAAACATAACTCGTAAATGTATATGAAGCATTCGTAACCTTATAATTTAATTTAAATTAAATTTATATTTTTCAAAACATTAAAGTATATCATTTTATTATTGTAAAAATTATCCTAACTCGTAAATGTATCGAAGCATTCGTAAACAATTCTGCATCAAAATTGTTGTCCAACTTATTGACAAATCTAGAGTGCTTGTAAAGGAATCAACACTAAAACAACCCTAGCTCGTCTAAATCACTAAGGGATAAACCTTCCTCCTCAACTAAACATCCTCGTTTACAGGAAACTGTCTCATTATCCACTAATATCACTTCGCGATGCTCAATAGGGTTTTAGTTGATTGGAGTCGCATGCGACACAAGCCACTCACAAATTGCCGATAATTTCACATTAATGGATAAACTATGTTATTTTTTAAAATAAGATTTGAACTATATTATTTCTTCTATTACGCTTCTTTGAAAAAGAAAAGGAAAAATAAACTCAAAGCATGCGGTCTATGATAGCCTATTTCTGCGTAGTACCGACATGAACCCTTCTAGTAGGGTTTTAAATAATTTTTTAATTATTTATCACATAACTCATCTTATCCATCAAGTCAAAAACAAAACGGTACCAGAAAATTCATCACGTATTTCAAAATCTTTTTTTAAGTGTTTTTTATTTAAAAAATTTTAAATTAATATTTTTTTATTTTTTAAAAAATTATTTTTAATNTTTATTTTTATATATTAATATATCACTTTAAATATATTAAAAAATTAAAATTAAAATAAAAATTAAAAATTAAAAAAATAATTAAAACACACTTTCAAACACTAACTTTAGTTCATGCTATCCACCCAAACTTGTATTTTTTACCTAAATTTTCCAAGCAGGAAAACATTATAAAATGTTTATAAGAAAGTCTTACATTTTTTACGCCACAAAAAATTAGATTGTGTAAAGGAGGAAAACATTATAAAATGTTGCTACCCAGGATCGAACTGGGGACCTTTAGTGTGTAAGACTAACGTGATAACCACTACACCACAGCAACTTTGCTTTGACAGCCGTAACATGTATTTATATATTTTCAATACATTGTGAGAATTTTCCGCCAAACACGGAAAGAAACCTTAGCAACCACGATCGAAATTAAAACCTTAAAGACACACAAACACACACAAAAAAAAAAAAAAACCAACGAAAATCATTTGATTTATCAAGTATTTGAGGCCCCCAAGATTTCAAAAATCTCGGGGCTTTCTTATTTTCTTTTTTAATTTGGTGAAATCAGTCAGTTTGTTTTGGGGTTTTAGCAGTAATTGAATAAAGGAAAGGTTAAATGGTGAGTGTAATGAGGAGTTGCATTCAGTTAATATTGAAGTTAGTGAATTGTTTGATAGGAATGGTTGGTATAGCAATGGTGTTGTATTCAATTTGGCTTATTAGAGTGTGGGAAAGAGAAATGGGTGGTTTTCCATTTTTTGAAGATGATGATGACTTTACTCCATGGTAAGCTTTTCTTTCATGTTTCTTTTTTTAAGGTTTTTCGATTTTATGTTTTTTTTTGTTCATGGGTTAGTGTTAGAATTGGAAAAAAGGATTTGAATTTTAGGATTGGTTTGTTTGATGTTTTGACGGGTGTTGTTATTTTATGTTAGCCTTACTTGCATGTTTGATTGGTGTATTTTGTGTTAATTGGATACTGTTTGGGTGGAGGGAAGGCTGGAAAAAGGAGAGCTTTAGAAAGTTGAGGATTGAATTTCTGTTGTTTGGAAAGAGAGGAGCCTGGCTTTGATTTTCTTTTATTGTTAGTAAACTTATGGGGGGCCTCATCGGTTTTGCTTGTGAGTTGTGAGTGAAACATCATCAAGGCAGAATTCTGTTAATATTTGCCGCTTCTTTACTCCCCCGATTTTTGAAGTGCATATGAGTATTAAATTTGAAAAGGAAGTTCGCTTCTAGTTAATGGAGGATGGGTGCTTATCTTTTCAAGTGGGTCAAATATCTTTACAACCTTTTGGATTGTCATTCGTGTACCTTTTCTATTTGCATTTTACATTTTCATTAAGTTGCTGACAACCAATGAAAAGGATGGAATTGAAATTTGGAAGATTTTGGTCATCCTATTGTGCTTGTTATGGCAGCAAACTTGCATCTCTTTAGTTAAGTAGTCATTATAATGGAGGTTCTTAATTCTTAATTGCCAAAGGTACTGCAAAAAAAATTTCACTTCCTTTCCCACTATGTTATGGACAATCAAGAAGAGCTTTCTTTTCATGGCTTTTATAGAGTTCTTACAAATTTTGTAATTCTAAAGTTAAATCCATGCTCTGATTTGTATTATATGACTATTAAAAATGACAAAATTGTCTTGTTGATGGAGCTGTTTCTTTGAATGGGAATAAAATAATTGATTTTGGTTGGCAATGGATTATTAATTTGTGATATAGTTAAAATGAGAGATACAAGGGCTGTTTTCGCTTTTGATTTTAAAGTAATAGTAGGTGGTCAGCTAATTAGAGCTTATTAACTCATTCTCAGTATATGAATGGTGTGTGGTTGTTGATGTCCTTAAAGCAATATATCCATAAATTGCAGGTTCATTTACACATTTCTTGGCCTAGGTGTCACTTTGTTCGTGATCACATGCTTTGGTCATATTGCTGCTGAAACTGCAAATGGTTGCTGCCTTTATCTAGTATCCTCTTATCGAATTGATTGAATGAGTTTCTATATTCCCTGGTTTATTATTCTCCTAATTTGATTATGCTAATAAATATTGGTTTGTAGTCCCATATATTACATTTTAGCATTTGATCAGCATCTTAATTTCAGTTTGACATTAATTGAACTCCCTCTTAGATTTAATTTTACCTGTGGTGAATAATATTATGAACTCAGAAAAACCAGTTCTGTTTTTATGATTTTTCATTACTTCTTGAGAAACATGAGTTTTAGTTCCCTGGAGCTTTAGTTTCTTAGAATGCATGAGTTTTTAGGCCAATTTTGACCTTAACCAGGATTCAGTGTATGTTATTTATATTCTTACTCCTCATGCTGGAAGCTGGAGTTACTGCTGATGCATTTTTAAACAGTGACTGGGAAGAGGCATGTTCTTTGATCAAAAACTCATTATTTGATTCTCATTTTATCGTTTTTATATTACAAGTTACCACAAATCCTTACTGACAATTTATATGGTTATCGTTCTATTTTATCTGAGGCAGCAGGGCTTCCCAAAAGACCCAAGTGGGAGTTTTGATCAGTTCACAGGTTTTGTTAGATCAAACTTTGAGCTCTGCAAATGGATAGGCTCATCAATTGTGTCTGTTCAGGTGTCTCTCTACCTCTCTCTCATAATCCCTGCATCTCATTGACAGGGTGGTGAGAGTGAAGTGTGATAAGTGACTCATTCGAGTATTACAAATGATTGCATTTACATGTAAGGTTGCAGATAAATTAATTATAGACTATCAATCAGTCCCCTGTGTACAAAACCACTGTTAGCTGTTCCAAGAGTCCATCGGCTTGATCAAATTGCATAGCGATGTGTTTCCTCTTGGTTCATTTGTTTGATTGACTCTGTTTTAACAATTCCCTGGATGACTCAAGTTTTTAAATTAAGCAGCAATATTGTTTTCCATGTTAAAAATGAAAATTTAACATGTGCCATGTGGATACACTTTAGGGTTTGCAAGTCTTGGTTTATTAATTTTCCTTGTATTCACATAGGAATTAAGATGGAAGTTTTGTTTGTAAGTCTTTTTGTCATAATCAATTTGTGAATCACCAATGCCTTCAAATTTGCAGGGACTGTCTTTTCTAGTAGCAATGATGCTCAAGGCTATTGGGCCCCATCCATCTTATGACAGTGATGATGATTATGCTTCAGATAGGGCTCCACTTCTGAAGGATGTTGTTCATCCACCTCCCTATGTTGTTGGTAACCCTGTCATGGGATCCAGAAATAATGCATGGAGTGTAAGGATTACCAAGAAGGTAGGGAATAGGGATAACTTATTATTCCAGCATTCATATTCACGGTCCTTTAGTTCCTCCAACTTAATTGGTCTCTTGTTCATGCTAGGATGGTCATTAGTCTGCATTGCAAATAAGAAACTCATCTCAGCAAACTTCATTTAATTTTTAGCATATATTGGCTATAAAGTCTATCCTGCCAAAACTCTACTGTCTCGTGACTAAGTAATTCAAGCAGTGTTTGTGGTTTCACAAAACCCCGTTCATGCGTACCGGCTGACCTCTGCTATATATATAAACTTCATCTGCTCCATCAAGTTTCCTTCAAATTTGCTGACAGACCCTTTTTATCTCTACCTCTTTTTTTCTGGTCCAGTTGATGAGTTTAATCACAAATTGTTTCCAGATAATAATAATAATAATAATAGTTAAGACTTAAGAAGAATACTTAAGCTACTATTGTCCTTGTTTCCCTTACTTTTTGGGTCAACTCATAGATATTAATTTTCTCCCCAAAATCATGTGGATTCCTGACCATAACACAGCTACTGGCTGCTCATTATTGATCAGCTGGCTGCATAATTCTCTTGAAATAATACACACACACACACAATTCCTTACTTGGGTTTGCCATTCAATTTTGTATATATATATTTTTTATTTTCAAATGTATTATCCTTTGGTGTCAATTCATTCCTTTTCTGTTATTAAATGTTTAGACACATGCATGAAGAAGAAGTTCTAAAAAATGCAAGGCCTGAAATTTTATCAGCAATCTCTGTATTATCTTTTTTTTTATTAATGGTCTGTGTTCTTTCCCCTCTGAGATTAGATGAATCAGGCAAACAGGTGATAGCTTTCCACAAGGCCAGGACCTTGCATTTGGAAGGATCAGGAAGTGAAATGTCACCAGTCACAACCATCTTATATCATCTGATGTCCAACAGCTTGTACAAGTGATAAAGGTTTCAAGATGGAGAAGGGCTTCTTAGCAGGTCAGTGTTTTTGGATGTGCAGTCAGTACATATGGGATTGTGTCTCCTTTTGTACTCAACCTAGTAGCATTAACACCATATTGAATGTAACAAAAACTCACTTTCAATTGATGAATCCTTCTTGTTTAATAGCGTTCACCACATGATGTTGCTGGTGTTGTCAAACAATTCCCAGAAGAGTTGGAAACTGATGTGCTAGCACTATTTCCCATGACTTTAGCCTAAGCACTATTTCCCACTACTGCTTACGAACTTGCAGGTGTGACAGGGCATCAATGATATTTTTATTCACATCTTAATCGTCCCAAAGCCATGTTCTTGTTTGATTACAAATCTTTACATTAATTCTAAATGAAGACCAAGAACAGACTAATAATGGGGCGTTCATGTCAAAGAGTGTCATGTGCCAACCAACTCATCTAAAAAAGTTCAACTTTAACCTAAGAACACCCAAGCATGAAGCTCATACAACCGATAGAAAGCCTTTACAACTTAACCAAAACACAAGTAGCCTTTACAACTTCACCAAAACACAAGTGAAAAGCCGAAAACAAAATAAAGAAAGTAGAATAAGGTTTTCTTTCACAAGCATTTTGCCCTCCCTGGATACTTGTATCATGGACACCGCTGCTATATCAATATTCAATGTGCTACTTGGTCACAATATATTAATCGATGACAGTTTGCGCTATGAGCTGAAAGGATTCACAAGAGATTTTTCTCAACCGCCAAAATAATCTTACTATCTTCTGTCAACTTCGAAGCACTCCATTAACATGCTGTCATGGGTGTTGGTGTGTTTTACTGTATACTATTTCTAGACAATTTATGATACAATTTTTGCATATAACAAGGTACATGACCATAATTAGCCGAGGCCTTAATGGGTTCCTCAGGTTTTTATTAGAAGTAATGAATTGCAGAACAATTTATTATTATTATTATTAAAAGTAATATTTTATTTGAACAAACTGTATTCTCGGCTCCAACACATCATGCAAAATAAAACTTTGTAACATAGCTCGTGAGCCACAATTATGTGGTCACGCTATAAATTAAATATTCAATCATTTTTTAAAACTTGATTACCTATTAAAAAAAATATTTGTCATGTTATCTCTTATAAGAACAATTTTTCAAATACTAAGCTTGTCTTCATGAACGTTTTTTCTTCTTCTTTTCCTCATATATATATATATATATATATATATATATATATATATGGATTCAACAAATTAAGAAAGAAGGGGTGTACAAATTTATTTTTTTCTCCTTTTTATATAAGGGAATCCATGTTTTTTGTGTATGTAGGATCCTCAAGCGAGAGTGATAAAATGGGTGAAAGAATGGTTTTTATAGTAAAAGACTATTCATCAAATCGTCTTCTAAGAGCACGAAACCCTTGATTTGTTCGATGCACTTTTTTAAGGCCTTATAATGCATGTGCATGGATGCCCACTTCCACCTTGACAGGATCATCTATGTTTAAATATATTATCATGAGAATTTAAGCATGTGCCATCATCTATATCCTGTACGTAAATATATAGGAGGATAAATTATTTATCTAATATTAATTATGACTGCTAATTAATGTATTATATTTTCCACCTTAATCCCATTTTGTTTAATGGTAGTGATTAAGTCATATGCGTCGTTCATTAATTATAAAATAAATCAGACGCATGATGGTTTTATAAATCCCTAATTATTGACATTCATGGGTTTTTTTAGAGATAATTAAAATGACAAATAAATTGTCTGTATAAATTAAATTATTGTCAGCCATATATCCTCGCCAAGGAGGAATTATTAGGGTTTTTTTCTCTTCAAATTAAGACTCTTTGCCAAATTCTACATTAAAATATCTGTTAATTAACTTTGTACTTTTAGTCTCCTTCAATTAAAACTGTTTACATAATGTTATCAAACCCCGTGCAATGTTATTAAAATAGATTATATATATACATATATATATATATATATATATATTCTTCAGCCTGCTAACAAGTTGCCACTTGTGGTGTTCATGGTTGTGGACAAACAACATTTTTTTTAATATAAATCCCTCTTCGAAATCTGTGGAGATGAAACTCTTCCAACTGTTTTTCTTTTTTGATAAAATTTGGAGTTTCCCTGATAGCCAGCATCATCTTCCAGAATTTTTGGGCATTGGATCATGTCACAGATTCCCATTACTCAGAAGAACGAACAAAAGAGAAAAAATTTTATTTTAATTTTTTTTTTAATTTTGATGGAAGCCGCCTCTCTCGTCACCCACAAGGCCACGTACGCCCTTTGTTTCTATTGATTTTCTTAACTATTGTTGCATAATCCACTAATCAGCAACAATATTATTGGTGGAGATAATGCCATCACTGGTCTCTCTTAGTTTATATGAAAAATATTAATAATATGATTTTGCAGGCCGTGTTTGTAACTATATAAATTGGAATTTAATTTAGTTGCCCGAATTCAAGTCATGTCTTACATCATGAAGTATTAATTAAAAAAATAATTAAAACTCTTTTATTGGGTCTATCCTAAAATCCAAGTGGGTGGTCCATTTCTTGATTAGATAAGGTACAAATGCTAGACAAAATCTTGCCTCCACATGTGTTACGAAAAGTTCAATTATTGCATTTAAAAATATATTTGATTTGAAAAAATATTAAATTATTTTTTATATTTATTTACTCGGGTATATATTTGCAAATCAACTTTGTTGACTTGAACTAACTTTGGAAATTTTAGTAAAATGAAATACAATTATTTTAATAAAAATCAAATTATGAATTAATTAAGGACAAATTGGTATTATAATTAAATGGATTTAATTAATTTTTCAAACAATCCATCAAATTGAAATCGGCTAGCATTAATATTTTGGTCACAGAGAAAATCAATTTCAAGGCCATCTCATGTCTCATGCAGGCAACAATTTTTTGCTCACTGTTTTTCTTTCCTTTTTCCGTTTAATTCTTGCTTCGGGTTTCTATTGCACAGGGCAAATATATAAGCAAATGATAACGTGGTCGACAACTGCTCGGTTCGTCTCTTATCTACCTCCTCCAAAGAATTTCGAGTTTATTTATTAAATCCCTCCTATAGACAAAAAATAAATAAATATATAAGCAAGTAAAAGGGGTTATAATGTCCTTTTCTTTTTGGAATTATAATGAGATAATATTCTTTTTTTTAGTTTAGTTACGTTTCTTGAATATTTTTTATCCACTCTAAAATTAAAATTTGTGAAACAATGTCTCGTGAAATTTGACGAAGTATTCTTCTCGATAAATATTAATTTTCGAAACATGTTTTAATTAATATTTTTGGTATATTTGTTAATTATTAGGATATTTTCAACTTTAAATAATTAAATCGTATCCCATTTTTCATTTAAACTTTAAACATAGTATTTGGATTTATAAATTTATATATACAAAAAATTATACTGATAATAGTCGTAAAAAACTCATAGTGGCAGACTTTTCTTCATAGTTTAACTCCTAAAGTAGCTGTTTACCCGCAAATGGCATCTAAGAGTGAGTTTGAGAGAGATAAAAGAAAAAATATAATATTTTTTTAAATACTTTATCATTGTCCAACAAAAACTATATAATATAGTTGTTGAATTTAGCTTAGTCTATAAATTAATTAAAAATAAAAAGAAGAAGCTAGTAAATCGGGTTTTAGATTAAATCAAATAGCTTTGTCATCTTTCAGAATCAAAACCCATTCAGAATATAAAAAATATATAATAACTCTTTTTTTTAATTGATTAAAAAAATGTACCCTTTTAGAAATAACTCAAAAAAAAAATAACAGTAGAAAAAGCAACTGTTATTCATTTTCTTAATTAAACAAAACACCCCTATCAAACTTCTGAGTCTCTCTGGAAAAAGCTAGTAAATCGGGCTTTTGTGTAAGTTTTTATGCCCTTTGGATTATTGATGAATTTGTTACCTGTAAAATTTAAATTATTCAACTCTATCAACTCATTAAAGTTAATTATATAGATATTATAATAAATAGTGTATCAAATAATTTAGTAAATACATATCATAGATCAATTTAAATATTTAAAATCCGTTTAACCCAACATAACCAGTATAACTTGCTAAATATAAGTAATTCTAAAATGTTTTTATATTTTTCTTTTTCCTCACCGCAGCTACTTGTTCTTTTCCTTCGATAATCTCTCCTTCAAATGTGTTGAATGCTTGTGCTTCTATTCAGCTATTTCCTTTCATCTCTTCTTCTTCTAGTTTAAGGTAGGATCTCTAAGTTAGGTTTTTTATATGAATATTACTCATCCGAGTTTTTTTAGTGTATTTGTTAATAGTTTGAGGATCATTTTTTCTTATAGGACCTTGTCTATTGTTTTGTTATTTAGTTCAATTATTGTTAATTACCTACTGGCTAGATTATATAGACTTGGCAACGAATCAAGAGAGATTGGTTTCTAAATCATCATAGCTTTTACAGTCTGAATCCTTGGAGATTTTTTTAATCACCGTTGAAGCGTGGTGGCGTTGCTAATCCATGTCCAATCCTGGTTTAAAGAATGATTAGTCATTCCATGTCAGGCTTATGGTGTAATCAGCGCAGGAATGTAGGCCATGCATGCCAGTTATTTATATATATACTGAGGTTCCAACATGTTCCGAAGTATAGTCGGGGTTCGAAGCAGAAACAAATACCATGACGAGCCCACTCCTTTTCCCAGAAAGCTATGTCGGGCCAATTATTTTTCATTTCAGTGTAAAGCTCTTCACCAGCTTCTCCAGTGAACTGCACAAAATGAAATCAAAGATGTGTTGGAAGATTATAACACTATAACACACAAATCATAAAACAAAAACTATATATTAAAAATAACAAATTACATGAGAATGAGTTACCAGATAATTAATTGGCCTTACTCGCCGATAGTTATTCAAAGTACTATCTTTTCTGTCGACAGGCCACCAGCCATGAATTGTTAGCTCGTCTTGGAGGTTAGGTTGTGGACAATGTACTGAGGAATTTGAGCAAAAGCCCTTAGGCCATGTATGGACAAGCCAAAAATGATCGGCAGGTAGAGGAGGACAAGGTCTAGGTAAGAGAGAGTCCTTAGGCCATAAGTCAAGCAGAAAATGATGGGGAGAAGGAGCTGGAGGAGGATGAGATATAGATTTTGCTTCTGTGTGGGAAAGGAGCAAACAGAAAAGAAGAAAATATGCCATCATTTTCACAAGGGTTTGTATATTAGGCAGGATGGAGAGCTGGAGGAATAAGCAGAGAGAGAGCAAAACACAAGAGAGAAAAGGAGAGCCCGTGTGGGTCCGACACTACCTCAACATGCTCCTATTTACTGTGAAATTGGTGTATTATTTGTTAGGATAGTAAGATTTACACAGAAAAAGAAATAGAGAGAGCTGAAGCAAAGCAAAGAAGGATTCTGTTCAACAAAGAGGAAGAAGAAATTCTATTTTGATTCATTGTTTCTGTTAAACAAAGAGGGAGAAGAAATTCTATTTTGATTCATTGTTTTATTAATTGAATACTATTTCTTTATTTTGACATCAGTTTAGGAAACTTACGTTATCTATTCTTCACTAAACAATACTAACTTATTCTCTTAATTGACAAATAAGACTAACAGCTACTAACAACATTCTAACCATTTCATTCTCTAATCTTTTAATACGTGGCAGGACTAGAGCCTTTACATCTTTACATTATTACCCTTGAAAGGACCATTATCTGTGAGGTTAGCAGCACTATCAACAGGAAGAACACTGTCTGCAAGAGAAGTGATTTCAAGAAATTGGGCCCCAGGAGCTACTTACACCTCTAGGCTTGATTTCTTCCATCAAAATGCAAAGCTTAAGCTTCAAGCTTTTCTAGGTGTGAATCCACGTGAGAGAAACAAGCCCATTTTTCCTGAAGTTCCTGTTGTTCAGTTCACGCAAAAGTAGCCGTTGACTCGCCTTTTTTTATACTACTTTTGTAGTGTGAAAGTGTTTTAAATTTAGACCATCAATAAAGCCCTCTCCAAACGAGAGATCGTGTAATATGTTTGCTATGCTTTCGTGTAATTTCGTCCATGTTTCCTGCAGTTATATTGTTTTAAGTTGTTTGGTTAATAGCTACCAACATTTTCAAATTCCATAGGGTTCACATAAATTGCATTCTAAACACAGGATAAGTAAAAGCAACATTTTGTTGCTTTTGTCGTGGCTATTATTCAGAAAACGCTATAATCTTTACCAAAAATTAGCTCATCTATCCTCAACATCATGGTTGTTTTTCCTTCTCTACATTCGCCTCCCTAAGCTCTCCTTCTCCGTAACTTTTCTCTTCTCAAAAAATTAGTGCTCCTCCTCGCACTTTTAGTGCGGCAAACACACCAACACACACTCTTCGTCCATTCTCTCACACAGACCATGATAGTGTTTGTATCTGAGTGTAGAAGCCCATCTGCCACCGATCTGCTGTTATGATGAACTCCTTTCATGGTTGAAGAAGAAACGCATTAAACCAAGTAATTTTCTTTGCACTTGACCTAAAAAACTATATAGATCATGCTTTATTAGCTAAAACAAAATATTTTTTCTAACCAAAATTTTCTCTTACTGTGTGTTTTCCTTGCTAGAACCAAAGAAAGCATTGAAATTAGCCTCTTGGAAAGCTCAAGCACAAGCATCTTATCAATCTTTGTCTCCACTGCACAAAAAAAATTTAAGGTTAGTTGCTCTATTTTAATTGCATAATTACTTTATATTTCTGATTCTCTGTTTTAATTTTCAAAATGATTATACCCCAAAATGGTTTAGAGAATCATGATATTTGCCTTTCATTTTCTATTTCCTCTAAGAAATTCAACTTAAGGGAAAACAAAAAATATCATGAGTTTTCATAGCCTTTTGTATTATTATTATTATTATTATTATTATTTATCAATAATGGAAATTAAAAAAAGGGAGTTAGGTTGTAAGCCCCTCAAGAAAATATAAAATGTATTTAATATTTTTTAGGAATATTTGAGAGTGCTGCCTCTGATAGTTGCTTCTCATGAAATTGAATTTATCATTTATTGCCTTTTCTAGGGCAACATGTGGTGTAGAAACTACATGGAAACTGAACAAAGGCTAAAGGTGTGGCAGAAGGAAAAAAGCTAGAGAAAAGGAAAGAAATATTAGTAATACTAGGTAATGCAAACATTGGCTTGATGAAACATTAATGGAAATACACCTAGCAATTACAATGTCAAGCTATGTTAAGTTCATGTTCTCAATTTGCATTTTGTATTTTAGGTTATGATTTATTAATTAAGATAGATTATGCATTTCATCAATATATCTCAATCACAAGATAAGGCTTATTGGACTAGAGAGATATTACACACTTTTTGTGACATATGTATTAAAGCAATTGAGCAAGGTATGCGACCCAACACATATTTTGTCAAAGCTGAGTGGAAATATGTTATGAATTGTTTTAAGGATCAAACTGGTCATGCATTAACAGAAGCATAATTAAATAATAAGTGGGATGAAATTAAAAAAGATTAGAGAATATGAAAAAGGTTGATTTCCAAAACACGAGTAGGATGGAGTGTTGAACTTGGAACAATTGCGGCTCCTAATGAACAGTGGAAAGATAAAAACCAGGTCTTTTTTTTCTGTATGTTTAGAGTTGTAATAAACTATTTCATTTCATGTTTTTGCATCATTTTTATGCATTTTTTTTCGTTATTGTCCCTTTGTTGTAGGAGATACGCAAAGCAAGAAAATTTAGGCATGCTGGTATCGATCTAACATTGTATTGTAAATATGATATCATGTTTACAAACATTGTTGCTATCGGTCAGTATGCTTGGGCTCCATCACAGGGTTTGAATTATGATGAAGATGGTGTTGGTCAAAGGCAAACTAATACAGTTAATAAGGACTTTCATCTTCAGGAAGGTAGTGGATATTCTGAGAAGGATAGTCTACTAAATTTTATTACCGATGTCAATAATATGGTGAATGGTGTCAATTTTGCCAATAGCACAAGCAATCCCACTAGTAATAGTAGGAAGAGAAAAGGTATGCAACAAAGTTTCCAACAATATGAGAAAAACAAAAGGTGTTAGAAGGGGATCACATTTGTTTTTGCAATTGGATAAGTTAGTTTATAGTATGCCTATGAAGAGTGAATGCATGTCAAGTGTTTTGGATAAAAAATGATGTAGTATAGAAGAAGCGATGAAAGAGTTTCACTCCATTAAGGAAGTGGTGTTCGGCAGTGAGTTGTATTGTTTTGCAACTAAGTTTTTTTTTATTAGAAGTAGGAGGGAAATGTGGGCAACAATTGGTGATATGCACTGAAAAATTAAGTGGCTAAAATTAATGTTCGATCGAAGGGCAACCTATAGACCTTGAAGTAAGTTTACATTTGATATAGGGAAGAATAACAATTATGTTGTTATTTCATGTTATATGTTACAGCAATTAAATTTTGTTGTGTGTCATATGTTTTGGTCATTATTGCATGCATTTCATATTTCAAACATTTTTTAATGTTTAACACACTTATAATGTTTGGTTTGTATTCTAATGAGTTGTTAACATGTTGTATGATTATGTGTTTTCTTACAGTTAAAAGTCCACAAAAAGGTTAGGTGTATGAGGTGTTGCTGCAACTGTAGAATTGCTAAATGGTTGATGCAAACAGTTATGTCTTTGTTGTTTTTTCCCAGGTTTCTTAACTTGTAATGTATCATATATTGAGCACTTCCTTTGTATTTATAGTTGTAGGCTAATTGGTTATGTTTGAGATGTTTTTAATACCTATTGTTGTACCTTTTACAAGCTGTAATTATAGGTTTTATGTTGACTTCTATAGCCTAGTTTGAATGGCCGGAAAACTGTGTTTAGTTTGCTTTTTCAGCTTTGAATTTCTTATTGTAACTTAACAGATTTCATGGTTTTTTATAAGTTGAATGGCAACTGATTGGTTGAATATTAGTTGACTTAAATTGTTGCTACAGCCTTGAATTATTGTTACTTACTTGAATGTTTGATAATGGGTTGAATAAAAGTTGCTGGGTTGAATGGTTGGTCATGGTACAAATACTGATTTGCTAATGGGTATGGTAATAAATATATCTTGGTTTTTGTTGTGTGTATGTTTATATTTAAGATGTGTATCATTCCAAAACATTTTCATTGGCTAGCCACAAATTAATTTGCATTTCCACGCGTATTGAGGGTTTTGTTGTTGTTTTTACACTACAAAGTCAAGTTCATTGACTTTAGAAGGTTAGTTGTTGATTTTAAGACTGCTTTTTAGTTAATACAACTTTATCTTTATGTTTTGTTATCACATTTAGATGATAAATCTTATAAAGCTGCTATTATTGTCAATAAAACAGGTTCATTTTTATTTTTTTTTCTATTTATATAGCAGTCCCTTATCTTTATTTTTTTTCTCATGAAACCTTAATTGCTTGCGACCACATATTTCAAGCATGCCAACTTGTACAAATACTGTTTTGAGGGTTTAATTTAAGTTCGTGCTATAAAATATTGAATGTTTTACTTTTAAGTAAAATCTATGCGATTTGTTGGGGCCACTTCAATTTAAATTTTTTTTTCTTAAATTAATATCGTTGTAAATAAGTTTGATTATTAGGAATTGCTACAAGGAAGATTTTATAGGATAATTTAATGTCACCATTAATGTTTAAAATAATGTAAACCAATCATGCAGTGAAAACTATCATGTTACCTTACGTTGCAAGTTGAAAATTACAATTATTGTTGTGTTAAAAAATATTGAATGAGTTACATATAAGTTAAACATGTTTGACATGTAGTGCTTGATCAAATATAAATTTTTTTGTGTTAAGACTGCCATTAACAACACTAAAAATCAAAACATATCATTCAATAAACATGTATTATTTACCGGTACTCTATAGGTTGAAAATTGATATTAAGTTGTGTTTGTAGATATGGATATGAATTGGTTTAATGTGCTTTTTAATGACTATTATGAAAATGTTATGAATAATGTTGGTTGACATGTGTCTGATGGGTTTGTTGGTACAAGTTCAGGAAGTGTTTTTGAAGGTAATTTCAATGATGGTTATGGGAACTATAACAGTAAGGTTAAGGACGACGACCTAAATCAATAGGATGACGATGATAGTGGCAATTTATTTTGGCATAGAGAGTGTGATCGAACTAAATTAGTCATATGCACTACTGCAGCACTGACTTTGTATTACAATACATATATTTACAAAAAGCCATGTATGGATTCATACAACACTGGCATGTGATAGTTGAATAAAATTTTAAATAGGTATTAGATGCGTTGTGTAAACATGTTTCGAATGGATGCAGACACATTAAAGAGTTTGGCTTTTAAGTTGGAAACTATATACAGGTTGAAACCATTTAGACAGGTGAGTGTTATTGAGAAAGTAAACATGTTTCTCTACATTTTAGCTCTAGGTGCTTCGAATAGAGAAGTGCAGGAGCATTTTTAACATTCAGGTGAAACTTTTTCCAGAAATTTCAACGAGGTTCTTTGTTCTGTATGCTTGCTAGCAATTGATTTAATTAGACCAGTAGATCTAGAATTCACAACAACACCATTGAAAATTGAAATGAATCCGAGATACATGCCCTATTTCAAGGTAAGCAATACTTTGTACAAGTAGTTAAATGTTTGAAAAGGTTACAATTAAATATTTAAGTGCAATTAAATTGCTTCGATAGAAATTTTTTGTTTTTGTAGAATTGCTTTGGAGCGATTAATGGAACACATGTACGTGCTTGTGTTTCATAAGAAAATCAAATAACATTTATTGGTAGAAAAGGTACACTAACATAAAATATAATGGTAGCATGTAGCTTTGACATATTATTTATATTTGTTTGGGCTGGGTGGGAAGTTAGTGCTCACGATACAAGAATATTTTATAAGGCAATTGAAAATACAAATGTACAATTTCCGCAGCCATCGAAAGGTATTCACTTGAAACAAAAATATGGTTGTTGTTTAGCTAGTCTAATTTGTTTTTCTATAAAGTATTTTATAAGCGTTAAACAATTAGTACATTTATACAGGGAAGTATTATCTCGTTAATTCGAGATATCTGAATGAGTATGGTTACTTGGGTCCATATAGAGGGGAGAGATCATCTTCCAGAATTTCATCGACAAGGATAGCTACAAAGTCAGGAGGAACTATTCAACCGATTTCATTCATCATTACGATATGTAATCAAACGTACATTTGGAGTTTGGAAGAAAAGATGGCAAATCTTGCAAACCATGCTTGAGTTTCCTAATAAATCACAAGTTAAAATTGTTCTTACATCAATGGCGCTGCACAACTATATTCTATGAAAATCAGGCCAAGATGTTACATTCAACAAGTTTGATAGTCATTCTGATTTTGTTCCTCCAGATACTTTTCCTGATGTCATTTCATAATCACAAACAACTGGACACTAGAGGGCATCGTGTATGGATTATATTCATGATGAAATTGCAAATAATTTGATAGGAAAATAATGTTTAATTGTAATAACAAATCACGCTTTTATTATTTTGCCGGTATTATGTGGACAAAATGTTTTATTTTCTCTTAACACAAAGAATTATTTTATTTATGTTCTTTTTCGTCATTTTAAGTACAAAAGCAATTGCAATCACATGTTTAACCAAACATATTTTTAACAACAATAAAGTTAAACCATACTTTTAACCAAATATTAAAAATATATACACAAACCATAAAAAGTGTTTTTTTATAAAATCATTTTTTTTAATTACAACCACAACAATTATATTAAAAACAAACATACTCTAACATACTCTAAGGCAGTTAGAAATAACTAGGGTATTCATAAAATTTGAATATTCAACTGGACTCAATCCATTAAAGTTAATTAATATGGATATTGCAAAAATTGTGAATTAAAGGAATGCTTTTGTTTCTATTCAGCTATTCCTCTCATCTCTTCTCTTAACTTTTGATAGTATCTCTCTATTTTAAATTAGTTTTTTATATAACTATTACTAAGTCCAGTTCTTTTAGTGTATTTTTTAAAAATTCGAGGAGAATTCTTTTTATGTGACCTTGTTTATTATTTAGTATTTAGTTCAATTCATTCGTTATTTGCACCTTTTAGCCAGCAGAAATTAATTAATTGGTTGCATAATTGAATGCCTGTCAAGGTTGGTCAAACCTAGTTCATCTTTCTTCTTATGATGCTTGCACACAACACGACTTCATCTTCCCTCTCTTACAGAGCCCTCCTTTTTACAGCGCTCCAGTTCTTACTTGTAACCTTTTTATCTCAGAATTAAAACTACTTCCATTTACGAAATTGATCTTTCCAGGGCATGTTCCTACATGCTTTCCACATCTTGTTGCTATTTCTTGCTGCATTTTCACTGTTCTGATTGTTTGAAACTAATCTTAACGTTTATGTTTCTGTCCTCTCATCGCCCTGCCGGACTGTTCTCCACTTTGTCCGGTTTCTGCGAACGTAATCTCAGAATGCCCTATTAGATCAAGAATTCAAGGAGGAGTTTGAGGGTATCCATTGGCTAGATTATGTAGACTTGTCAACGAATCAAAAGAGATTGGTTACTAAACCATCGTTGCTTTTGCAGTCTTATGTGCAAGATTTTTGTTCTAGGATCTGATTTGCGAATGAAAGGCACAAGGAATACTAGACCGGAGCGAACGTGAATGGGCTTGGATAACAAGTTTGATTGTACCCGAATCACACTATCTGTAATTAAGAGTCAAAATGTTCATGTATATATTTAATAAAATAAATTGATTATTATATGTATTAATAAATAAATAAAAAGCTAGTGCTAACTAAATTTTTTAAAAAAAATTAAAAAATAAATACAAAATAAAGTACTTAATCTCTTGAGCATGGACCTGATAAGTTTAATAATTTTATTTTTTTCATAAAATATTTATTTAAAAATAGACATTTAAAAGAAAACAATTTAAAAATATAATTTAGAAAGTTATATAAAATTTCTTTCTATATTATAAAAAAATTGTTATAATTTTATTTGAAAACTAACAAAAAATGAAAGATAATTTATATGTAAAGAAAACTATCATATTTTTTTTATTAAATCATTGTAATTCAAATTGAATAGAGATCTCACATATCTTTAATCAATCTACTTTAATTAAATTAAATTGAAATCAAATCTTTTAAAAAAAAGTAAAAAAGGGAAGAGGTGCCTTAACTTGGAAGGCCCACCATGCTTCGCCTATTTTAAAATAAAAAAGACCACTCACTTGAGTTTACAAGGGCAGGCCGAAGTGCGACTTTCCGCTCATCAGATTACGTTAAAAAAAGACGATATGTTTTCTAAAAAAAAAAAAAAAAAAGGTGACAATATATTATCTTTCTTTTCTAGTTTTCCGCCACTAGAATGGTGTTAAGAAAGCATGCTAGGGTATTTTATATTTAAAAAATATTTTTTAATTTATTTTTATTTAGAAATATTTAATGAAAGTTTTTATAATATTACTAAATCAATATAAATTAAAACATTTACAAATCAAACAGTAAAAAAAATCTTTCTCAACCTCAATCTTATTTGCTTTTATTTAACAAAAATTATTTGATATGTTATTAAAAACCTGAAATTCTACTCTGAATCAAGCACATGTTTCACAATATAATTTGTCAACTATTAAGTGCTGACACTGTCAACATGTAGAAACTTAAAGAGAGGTGATATTAAACATAAACTTTGTAATAAAAGGAACTGATTAAACATGTCTTACTAATAGAGGGACCAATTAAATGTTTAAAGCCTCCTTTGCAGGTTGCTGTCTCCCTTAACCCATTTTAATCTTATAATGATCCACGGGCTTTCACTCCTGGACCACTTATTTAAACTCTACTTTAGGCCTTACAAAGATCCATGGCCCATGGGCTTTAATGCTTGGCCCATAAAATCAAATTTAGGAGAATTACAAATTTGAAGTTCATAATGACATTCATAACAATTACGGGAAAAAAAAACTATTTACTCCACAGAATCAAAATGATAAAATTATTATTATTATTATTAAGAATAAAAGGTATTTTCACCTAAGTTTGCATAGGAAGCCTAAAACATCCTATAGTTGAGAAGAAACTCTCCACAATTCATGGCACAAGCTCAAAAAGATCTGTAGAGAGCTGCACTTATTCAGCACAACGAATGATTAAGTTGAGAGCTTCAAAGGGCAGTAGGAATGGATAAGACTTTTGATGAGGGCTTAAAACCAGTATCCAAAAAAAGAAAATTATATTCTTATAAGATAACGAGGCTTCATGACTCAAAAATAAATTTTTTTGGTAAAACTAAAATAAAATGATTTTAAAAATAATAAAGTTAAAATATTAATACTTTGGGATTTTTTTTCTTTTTTTTACCATAATCTATTTTTGAATTATTCTCAAATTTATTTTTTTAGTCCAAAAAAAACAAATAGTGCCCTTTAGAATGACATTGATCTCCTTCTTCCCTTGCTTGGAGAAGGATATTTTTCAATCCTTTTTGCCCTTCCCACCTTTCTCCCCCTACTTGTCTAAAATCACAACATAATCCATACCCACAATCACCTGTCATCATGATGAAAATAAGACAAGGGAGACCATATCCTACAATAGCTAGTGGTTGTGCAGAGATCACCCTACGCTACCTTACCCTCAACCATGATGAAACAGAGCAGGATAGCTCCCCTCTCCTCTTATCTATAAATATTAAGGGAAAAGAAACAGAAAAGAGGGGAATTTTGGAAAGAAGATTTTGGATGAGGGAGAAGAGTTGAAAAAAAAAACAAGCAAAAGCAAAAGAAAAGTCTAACCTCAGCCTTTCAGCTCCTTGTACCAGTCTCGGCCCAGACTCCCTTAGGCTAAGATTAGCTCAACTCAGTTAACTGGTTGGCCTAATCTACATGTATTAATAATATTTAATTATATACTATAATAATACATATTAAAAAATCAAAAAAATTCAAAAACCCTTTTAAAAATTTTGGATTTTTTAGCATATTTTATGTCAATTTTACTTAATGCTGGATGGTATTTTTATACTATAAAAATATAAATCAAATATTAAGATACATGGTTTTAATCAAAACATTACAAAATATTATAAAACAAAAAAAATATCAAAACATTACAAAAAATTATAAAACAAAAGAAATATTTGTCTTCATGTATACAATCAAGTCTCTCAAACAAAAACGCATAACATATTTTCATAAAAACATTTCATAAAAAATATTTTAGTATATATTTTGACTTTAATAATCAATTTATTGAAGCCACTAGAATTTAGTCAATATTTCAAAATTTTCAAAAAAAATTAATTTTTTTTAATATTAAAAATATGAACCTATATGTAAGACATATTCATGATATTATAAAGTATTTTTTTATTTCTAATAGAATAGTTAGGTTTTATTCAATAAGATGAAGATTTTTTAACTAAAAACTTTTTTAAAACCGTAGCTAGTCCAATAATTAGAAAACACAACAAAATTTTAGTTTTTTATTAGACAATTTAACAATGTCACTTATTTTAGATAGGATATATTTAGAGTGTTAATATCTTTATTTTACACAATCATTCTTTATGTCTGATTTATTACACTAATTAGAGTTTCTAATAATTAAAATATTAGATGGTGACTTGGTCTATTCCCACTTTCCAGCTATAAAAAAATAAGAATACCTTGTTTTTCTCATTTTACTGCTTACCCAAAAAAACTATAATAGAGTAGAAGACTCGTCATGATACCGTACATATACAATAATTTTCCCTTTTTTTTCTTGAAATAATGATTGAATAGTAAAACTTTTGGTGTATTAACTAGGACAAAATTTTAATTAACATAATAATTGTTAAATTTAAAAGAGGAAGTGAGATAGGAAGTGAAGGGCCTCACTCAAAAAAGCTAGAGAAGAACTATAAGCATATTCTTATAAGAGACATGTATATAGGTTGAGTGTAGAGGATGGGAAAAAAAAGAAAAAAAACAATGTCAAATGTTTTTGATATTGAGTTTTAATATGTTTTATATAGTTTAAATTTATTTATTTTTATTTAAAATTTATTTTTTTATATTTTTTGATTATTTTAATACACTAATATTAAAAAAATATTTTTTTAAAAAAATTAAGCTATTTGAAAAAAATTTAAAATAGCTATTATCATAATTTCAAACATTTTCATCTTAAAAAACATCATAGAAAATGACATATCATTGACTTTAGAAGTAGCTTAACATAGTTGTTTGTATTCAGTTTAAGATTTCTAATAATAATAATACAATATAAATAAAATGATTGTCCAATCAACAAGGTTTTAAGAAATTAAATTTAAATTATATTAACTTTAGTTTATTTGATTATTATATGATAGAAGATGACTATCCTTATGCTAAAACTCAAAATTCAAGAAGCCTTTCAATTATAATAATACTAATAATACTACCACTACTAATAATAATAATAATCAAAGCTCAATGATCATTACCATGATCTATATTAGTTATGATTCCTCGTATTGATTTGGATTACTAAATTTTTTTATTAATTTTTTAATAATTTCTATATTCATAACATAGATTTATTTTAATAAAATATCTTTAAATTACATTAACAAAATCTCACCCAATAAAATATTATAATATTGTAACCTTGATTAAAAAAGTAAATAGCAAAAAATTCTAAGAAATTCAATAACTCGCTAATGAATCTTATGTTAAACAAAGAAAATTTATTGTAAAAAAGATTATTTATATATGAAAATCAAAAACTGGGTCTTTTGAGTTCTGATAGGTCATCCTGATCAATTCATTATCCAAAGGTTTTGTAAAACTAATATATTTGTTGGGGGGTTTTGTATGCAAATTATTATTAAAGAATAATAATATATTATTAGAAAGAAAAAGGATTATAATTAAAATGTGTTTTGTTTAGAGCCTACTTATTAACAAGAACAATAATAATAATAATAATAATAATAATAATAATAATAATAAAGAGTATAAACTAAAACCTTTTAATAGCTGCATATCAATTTATAAATGTTGATGTAATTCTCAAGGGAGCTAAAAGAAGAAGAATAATTATTAATAATTATTATAAGATGTAACTATATAAAAAATGCTATAGTTATAATTTTGTGTTGTAATTTACATCATTAATTACTATTATATATATGCTATCAATTAATTAGTCATGATCAGCTTATTATATATATGTATGTATGTATATATAAAATAGTCATGATCAGCTAACAGTTACTATGATCATTTTTATATTTGTTTTGATGAAAAATATTTAGAAAATAAATTGTCGGAAATTTAGGTTTTGGGTTTGGAATCCTGCAGTTTGTGCAGGGTGTGTAATAAATTTACGGATGGGCAGCTTTTATTAGGAGGATGGACGGCAAGGCCCATCATCAAGTGGAGAGAGGACATGGAAGGTGGCGTGCAGTAGGTGATGCCTATAACTGAAGACGTACGGTCTGACTTGTACAATTGAAGTTGTAAATATGTGTATGCATGCATGGAGTCTTTTTTCAGAAATAAGTGAAATAATAGTAGTAATCTAGGTGAACCCTTTAATGTCCTGAAAGAAGGCAGCAATTGTACACAGAGTTTTAAAAATCAGCCTGGTGTCAACTTGAGGAAATATTTAAATAACGAGTTGAGAGGGTTTAGACGGGCTACTAAAAAAGATTTAGAAAATAAAAATTAAAAATAATATTATTTTATTAAAAATAATAGTTGATGGTTAGATTTTGACTTGATCAACTATATTTTTTTTTCCAACCGAACCTGTCCAGGTCAATTTAGGTACAGGTATTAAGACTATGATTGTACATCAATTAATTTTCTGTCTAGGCTAGCTGCATGCTCCAGTCTTTCTACCAATGATTTTTGTTTTCTTGATATTAAACTTACTTTCTTCGAATCTTTTAATTAAGAAAATGTAGAAGTGTTAACTTCTAAGAATACAAATTATGGTCATGAAATGGCAGGAAGATGAAGACTCATGGGATTTTCCTTGTTGTTGCTGAAGGAATCAAGAAATTTCCGTACTAATATTTCAAAATATGAAAAATGAACTTGTTTATTTCAAATAGTTTTTATATTAAAATATATATTAATAACTTTTTTTTATTTTTAAAAAATTATTTTTGATATCAGGACATCAAAAATAATTTAAAAACACTAAAATATATTAATTTAAAATTAATAAAAAAATAATTTCTTTTAAAAACACTTTTTTTGAATCATAAAAACAAGTAGGCTGGCAAGCTCTTTGCATAGTTCTTATGCCTTGTCACAACCAGGTCGGGGGTCCGAAGGCTGGTAGATAGGAAAAACTGCACGCCTTCACATCAGTGTTTAAGCCTTTTAACATATTTGAAAGACATGGAGTCTGTTGAATCCTATTATAAAATATATAAAATGTATATATATATATGTATAGAAATTAATAATGAATTGTTTTAATGTCATGATTTCTATAATTGTTGCCTTTTCTACTATCACCAAGTTATGTTTTTTAAGTTAACAAATACCAATTACTTATATTAGTGAAATACCAATTACTTATATCAGTGAATGGAGATGAATTGTGAAACTCGAGAACAAATTATATAAAACAAATAGGAAAATTTATAATAATTTTAAATTTTTTTATAATAGAGAAATACTGTAACTATAGAAAATAATAATGATGATGATAAAATTTATTAGTTAAGGAGAACGAAAAAAAGAGAGGCTTAATTAAGGAAAAGGGAGAAAGATGGGGCCAAAAATGGAATTAAGAAGAAATAGGACTATAAATGCCCATCCATTCTCTCATCCATGGCTAGCAGGTGACAAGACAAAAAAAAAAAAAGGAAATTTTTTAGATTTTTCTTCATCAAGCACAAAAGAAAACACCTAACTTTCTATACCTACACAAACCTTAGAATTATTAAGTAGGAAGAAAAATTTGGGCAGGAGATTTGCAAAAAAAAAAAATTGAAGGAATCGTTAAGAGAAGAGGGAGAGGGAGGCCGACTTTTTCTAGAGGAGAAAGGGGTTAGGAAACTTTAATCAAACCCAAAATTAAACCTAAATTTCCTCCAGATATGAAGTTCTAAACCAATTGGGAAAGCCAATTTAAATTCATGCAAGAATTGTGCATTAATTTAAAGTTTTCTTAATTAAAATTAGGGAAATGTGGAATTGATTGGAATTAAATGTGTTAAGCAGCACAGGTTGCATAAAAAGGATGAAATTATGCAAAGAAGATATCAACAAAAAATTAAAGACTAAAGGGAAATAGTGGCCGACCATGGGGTTGTAAGGAAAGAAGGTAAATTCTGATTTTTGTGTTGTTTTCCTTATTGCTCAATTGAAATAGATTTTAGGAGGTGAACAATAAGGAAATGTAGTGAGGGATGGAAGAAAAAATTATGGTAGATTGTGTGTTCTTGATGCATAATTGTGGCAGTAGAAAACGTATTTAGAAATCATCAATAAATCAGAAATCATCAATAAATCAGAAATCATCAATAAATCTTGCCATATTCATCACCTCCTTTCTAGAGGAGTTTCGAGTGTCAAAATAGCAAAACTTGGAGATAATCTCTCATTAGAGTTATATCCGAGAGTGTTAGCATTCCAACGAATCTTACCCCATTTAATTTAGAGTTCTAGAATTCTAGATATGAATAAAGATCTGAGGAGAGCTCGAGTTGTTGCCACTATTAGCAGATTCGATCAAGTTGATAAAATGATAAATTTTAGTCATATTAAAGGTATAATTTGTTCTTTTCCCCTTCATAAAGTGTGTAACATCGCGTCTTGATCTTCAAAAAAGAATGTAATCAAAATTGAATTTATGATGTCCACTTGAACTGCTAATGAGCTTAAAGGATAACAATGAGGAATGTAAATGAGAAAGAAAAAATTAGTAAAAGAGAAATAAATATACTTGTCATTGTTGCTGTTATGTGTTGATATATGGACTAGTATGAAATAATGATGGGGTTTCAGGAGGGACCATGGGAGGAGTGCAGCAACAATAGGGCAACACAAGCAAGCGTCTACAGCAAATAGGTACTCGGTACCTATATCTCTTCTAGTTAATAATTTTTTTAACTAAGTATTTAACTATAAAAAATTGGTTTTGGTGTTCATTGATGAGAAAAAGAAAAGGGGGAAAGAAAAGGTTAAATGACAAGAAAATAGAAATGGAGAACTAGATTTAATTTATGGGTTGTTTTAGAAGAAATGAACAGTAACAATGAATTTTGAAAATAACTGTTTTTCAAATTTGATTAGCCTATTCTTGATATGGAAGGCTAATAATGTTAGCCAAACATTCAAGTTCAAAATTATTAATTATATCAGTGGGTGACATCAATATTAGCAAAATTTATAGACTTGATTATTTTTTCAAGATGAAAGCTAATGATGTTAAAAATAATTGACATCAACACATCTGAAAATCTCCCAAGGTAACATAGAACATTGATTAACTATTTTGATCCAAAAATAGTTAATGACATTAATGGTCGTATTAGTGTAGGTATTTTCATGAACTTTATTAGTTGATCCTAAAATGAGCAACTAAAGACACTAATGGAGGTTATTAGTGTTGACAGTAGTCTTCCTAATATAAGGAGAAGTAGTTTAAAGAAATAAATTGGATAATCCTTAAAAGGGGGTGGTGGTGTCTTGAATCATATATGACTTAAGTAGATAGATATGCTGTATAAAGTTTCTTTCATAACTTATTTGTATTTTAGTTAATTTTAATTATATGAAAAATTTATGTTTTGAAGGTCTCATTCATATCAGGAGTAAAATTTAGGATCCTTGATCTTATATAAGTTAAGAACCTAAGGATTATTGATGTAAGTTTGTTATGCAGTACACATGTAACCTAAATAGAATGATATACTCCTTATATTTTTTTTTGGAATATTAATGTATTAACTAGTGCTTGGGATATTATAGTGTACTAGCCTATGTCTAGAATGTGAAACTCTGTTGTGCTTATATATAAAATCCCCGTGCTTGGATGGTTCTCTTAATTACTAACTTATGTATGTGATATAAAATGAAGATTGAGTATGAAGATTTGTCCAGGGTATATTCTTAAATGAATTAGATGGTTGATTTGTACCAATTACGGATGTGATTATGGGTGAGATGTCATTATAATTATACAGGTTAAATTATCGATAACTTGAACCTCCTAATATAGAAAAGACTCTACTAAACTTTTATTAGAAATTTTGGTGAACTCGATAAAAATATTATGCTCTATTTACATTATGTGAAAGTTAAATGAACACATTGATTGAACTTTTGAGGCTGTTACATGAAGTCGTATCTTGTAGGCCAAGGATTTTTTGGCTTTATTGATGGCTCCAACTCATACTCTTCTCCACATGTTCTTGTTGTTGATGGTACCTCTCTTCAGGTAAATCAGTTCTTAAAAAAAAAAACAATATGACCAACTCATTCTGAGACCTCTGCTTTCTTTGGTATCCATGAAAGTTCTCTATCTTGTTATTGACTATTAAACTTCATGTTCTTTTTAGCACACACTTAAGCAAGGTCTAGCTTCCATATTCAATTCTTGTATTATATAACTTCATGACTCTCTTTAAAATCCTCAATAAGGTGATGAGTCAGTAACTCAATTTATGTAAAAAGCTAATGTCTTATTTGATGAGTTAGCCACTATTGGTTGACCTGTTTCGTTGAAGGATTTCAATTTATATATGTTTCATAGCTTTCAAAGAGAGTTTAATAATTTAGTAACAAGCTTTGTGGTCAAGACAGAACCTCTTTCATATGCAGATCTTCCTAGTCATCTTCTTATATATGAATTTATTCACAAATCAAGCCATTAATGCATAAAGTTTACTGCTATCAATGCTTCTTTGCTGCCCACGCCTAACTCAACCTTTGTCTCTTAACACCAGTCTTTTAGAAACTTTGATCACAATAGGGGCCATTTCCATGGAGCATGGCATCCCAACCAGTTTAATAATAAAGTACGTGAATCTATAGTATCTAGACTAGGGGTGATCATTTTTTATTTTGTTTAATTTTTATCATAAAAATTAACCAATCCAAAAAAAATTAAAAAAAAACTGAAACCAAACAAAAATGGGTCAAACTAACCGGTTTCGATTTGGTTTGGTTTGGTTTTTAGGGAAGAAAACCTTTTCAAATTAGTTTGGCCTAGTTTTCTCGATTTTTTCCGGTTTTGGCTCCGTTTTTTCTGGTTTGGCTCTGTTTTTCAGGTTTTGACTTAGTTTGGCTTGATTTTTTTTCCAGTTGTTTTTTGTTTGGGTTTGATTTGGTTTGGTGTTTTTGATTTTTTGGTTATAAAACCAAAATCGAATCGAACCAGCTAGTTTTTTTTATAAAAGTTTAATATTTGGAATCAGTTTTTTTCAGTTTGGTTTTTTTGGTTATTTTTTTCCTAGTTTCTCGGTTGAATTGGTTTTTTAGTTTTTTTGCTCACCCCTAGTTTAGACCAAATTTTCACAACATCCACAACTCCGCCACCAGCGATGGCAAGCAGGATAATTGGCAGGGCAATTGGCAGCACAATAGAGGGTATAATCCATACTGCCAATTGTGTGACATATTTGGCCATACATTTCTTCACTACCCTTAACTTTAATACTGGGGCTATAGACAACAACTTAGTGTAAATTTGGTGTTGCGTAATGTCTCCTCAATAGGTATTACCAATTGGTTTCCAGACACTAGTGCAAATCAACACATTAGACCTGATCTCACAACCTTGACTACTTCAGAACCATATCTCGGTAATGATAATTTGCATATTGGTAATGGTAAAGGACTTTCCATATCTCGTATTGGTTATACTAAAATATAGATACCATATTGTTTTTTCACTTTGTCTAATATTCTTCATGCTCCTAGAATCACGAATATTCGCTAACTATTCAAAAATTCTATCTCAATAACAATGTTTATTTTAGATTTCACCCATATGTGTTTTATGTTAGGGATTTCATAACAATGTTTATTTTAGATTTCACCCATATGTGTTTTATGTCAAGGATTTCAACATCAAAGAAATCCTCCTCTTAAGTTAGAGTAAAGATGGTCTTTATGCTTTATCTAGGTTTTCGATCAAATCAGTTCCTCAAGCCTATTGGTCTCTCTATATTTTTGCTTCTGCTGATAACATCACCAACTAGGTCATCTTACCTCTTGTATTTTTTAATTGTTTAGTCTTAAAAAGTAAGATTATTTGTAATAACAAACGTTTTAATGTTCAATGTCAAAGTTGTCTTTTAGGAAAATCATCACAACTATTTTTAGGACCTACATGTCACAAAACTTTAGCTTTACTTGAATTAATTTTTAGTTATTTATGGGGTCCTACATCTTTTTTTTCTTTAGATGGTTATCATTATTTTGTTATCTTTATGGATGTGTACATAAATTATATATGGTATTACCCTTATACTACCAAGTTGATGTTTACTTTGTTTTGCACCAATTTCAGACTCTTGTTGAGCATCAATAATCATTAAAAATAAAATCTATTCAAACTAAATAGAGAAATGAATACCAAAAACTCTCCACTTTCTTTCAAACCATTGATATTCATTATCATTTGATTTTTCCTCACACTCATGAACAAAATGACATAGTAGAACGTTGTTATATGCATATTGTGAAAACCAGACTTAATCTTTTAGGACAATGTAAAGCACCATTCTAGTTTTGAAATTATGCTTTTGAAACCTCGGTTTGTCTTATAAATCACATGCCTACTCTTTTCCTTGCAAATAAATTCTTGTTTGATTATTTATTTCAACAGTCTTCTAATTATCATTTTTTACGTACTTTTAGGTGTCTCCAATTTCTTTTTTCGCATCCTTATAACAATCATAAATTGAATTTTTATTTGTCTCTATATGTATTTTTTGGTTACAGTTCCTCTTACCTTGGTTATCGATATTTTGACATTGCATCTCAATGTATTTATTTCTCTCATCATGTTTGTTTTCATGAACACATGTTTCCATTTAATAATTTTGAATAGATTGCAAAGGTTTTAGCTCCTCCCTCCATCCAACCCGACACTACCCTCCTCCCAAATCTGCTCAATTCCCCATTATTCACCTCCTATAAAACCCCTCACCATCCTTTATTTACCTCTAGTCTACCACCATTTTCTAACCAACTATCACAACCTTCACCCTTTTCTTGCTCATCATCACATGCATGTTTGTCTAATCATTCTACTGCAGGTACAACTTGCAAATCAATCTCATCTAGCTTCCAACATGCCGCCACTATTGGTGTTAGGATGATCTGTGGTTTCTCCTCTGCTTCTCCTTATTTGGGTAGTGTTAAAGCTACTACAAATTTTGTCTTTACTATCAGTTTTATTTTTATAGCCACACTTTGTTTATAGTTGATTTTTCCTCAGCTTTCATAATTGGCTTGAATCTGGTGGTTGATTTCTCCTCTTATTTGTTATAGCAGGACACCGCATTACCACCATCTTCTCCTGCGTTAACGCTATTCATTAGTATACATCCTATGGTTCTTCAATCACGGCAGCCAAAGACAACAAATCTGGTTACTTCTGTTGTTACTATTACTACCCCATCCCATATACTGCTCTCTCTCACTTTTGAACCCCTTCTATTCTCTAATGCTAGCATCTATGCCATTTGGTATGATGCTATGTGTGATTAGATCAAGACTTTACACTTTAATCAAACTTGGTCTTTAGTTTCCTTTTATCATTCGATGAATGTTAATGGCAATAGATTGATATATCAGATCAAACATCATGTTGGTGACAGTTTAAGTATTATAAAGCATGCCTAATTGGTAGAGGCTTCACCTAGTAGGAAGACATTGATTATTCTAAAACCTTCAGTTTAGTTATTAAGCAGACCACCATCAAATTAGTCTTCTCCATAATGGTTTTACATAATTAAAAGATTCATCAACTCTATATTTACAATGCCTTTCTCATTAGCGCTCTTACTAAAGAGATCTATATGAAACAACCTTCAGGTTTTGTTGACTTTACTCTTTCATCTTACATGTGTAGATTACACAAGTCATTGTATGGTTTAAAATAAACACCGAGGGTATGGTACACTCATCTTACTGCGTTTCTTCTCTCCATTGGTTTTTTTGCCTCTAAGTTTGACACCTCCCTGTTTATCTTATTTGATGATACTAATATCTTTTATCTTCTGGTGTATGTTGATAAGATTCTGCTTACGAGTTGCAACTCTACTATGCTTCATCACTTAATACAATTACTAAGCTCTGAATTCAAGTTTCGTGACTTAGGCATAGGTAATTACTTTTTAGGTATTAAAGTTCAGTCTATAGCTTTAGGTTTGATGCTATGTCAACACAAATATATCTTTAACAGCCTCATTTGGACTGGTATGACTTCCTATAAACCCATTAATACTCTAGTCTTCTCTTCAAATGTTACTTTATTACCAGATAATCCATTCTATAATTCTACATAGCTTCATCAAATTATGAGTGCTCGTTAGTGCTTTTCTATTAACAAAGTTTGATAATTTATGTATGCTCTTACGGATTCTCATTAGGCCACTATTAAATGTAATCTATGCTACCTTAAAGGTATGACATCTTATGGTTTTCATATCACTCAAGGTTCCTTCTTTGCTCTACATGGTTTTACATATGTAGATTGGATTGGTAATATTAATGATCGCAAGTCTGCGAGTGATTATCTTGTCTTTTTTTTGTTAGAAGTCAACTTTATCTGAGACTATGTTGCACAGATAAAGATTTAGATTTGTTTTGTCCCCTTTCAGGATCAACCTGTAGATATCTTTACCAAACCACTTTCTGCTGCCTCCTTTATTACTTCTTGTTACAAACTTTGGGTTGATTCTCCACCCTCGGCTTGAGGGGACATATTATAGAATGTATAGCATGTACATTTATGTATAGGAATTAATGTAGGATTATTACAATGTTGTGATTCCTATAGTTACTAGTGAGTACTGCCACATGTATATAAATAAGAAAGGTTGATAAAGACAACCTAGGCCATTCTATCATTCTGAACTAATTCGATGTTTGAAATATTGGATTACTTATTTTATTGTTAAATCAAATGTCTTAAACATTCTTATTAAACCTAGCCTAGTATAATGGGTTGACTTGGAACATTCATGCTGGAAGTGTGGCCTAAACATTCACCGAAGTGTGGCTTAGCTGAGGTTTTAAATTAAGATGAAAAAGAAATTGACTTAGTGAAATATAATTCACTCATAATCCAGTTGACCTAACTCGACTAAACATAACTAGGCTAAACATTCACGCTTGATTATTTGTTTTTTTATTATATATGGTTTCGTTAAATCATTAGTGTTCTTTAATATCTCATATTTACGAGGTCAAATATCTATTTTGTTGTTAATAGAGTTTGTCAATTTATGCATGCTCTTATAGATTTCCATTGGGTTACTGTCAAATACTTTCTATGTTATCTTCAAGGTATGGTATCCTATGGCTTGCATATCACTCATAGTTTCTCCTTCGCATTACATAGCTTTACAAATGTAGATTTGACAAGTAGTATTGATCATTGCAAATCTACTAGTGGTTACCTTTTTTTCTTTAGTCATACATTGATTTTATGAAAATTAAGCAAACAACGCACAATTGCTTTCTCCTCTACCAATGTTAAGTATAAAGCCTTAACAAATAGTACTATTGAGATTATCTAGATTTAGTATTTATTGACTAATTTGCATATTTCTGTTGCTTTTACAGTCTTGTCTTTTATGTTTATATTAAATATGTTGAGGTTGATTATTATTTTGTATGATACATGGTTGTGAAGAAAAAGATTCATATTCGTTTTATTTATTTTTAGAATTAACTTGCAGATGTCTTTACTAAACTATTTTCTATTATATTTTTTATTTTTTTCTTTAAGCTTTAGATCGATATCTATCTTTACTATTATATACTATCCTAGACGTATAAATATAAAAAGTTGAATAACTAATATCAATTGTCCTTGCATTAGCTTTTTGTTAGATTTAACGTAACCGTATCCCACCTCTGACTTCAGCATGGGTTTTTTACCCCATTTGCTCTAAGTTTATAAGGTCTTAATTAAATAAGTTTCTGATGCGGTGAGGCTACTTATAAAAACATGCTTTAACCTCTAATTTTACACGTTGCTTATTCTATTTTTTAACCTTTTTTACGACAAATCTGGATGGGAAATTGTAGAGAGCAGTGTTGTTCATCGAGAAAAAGGAAGGAAATTGTAGAGAGCCAGAGTCCTCAAAGGGAGATAGATTTTCAATGTTCTTTCTTGTATGCACCATATAAAAAAAAGGAAATAAGTTAATGGTTTTGGGTTCGGAATTCTGCAGTTTGTGCAGGGTGTGTGATAAATTTATAGATAGGCAACTTTTATTAGGAGGATGGACAACAAGGCCTCATCATCAAGTGGAGAGGACATGGAAGGTGGTGTGCAGTATGTGATGCCAATAACAGAATACGTACGGTCTGACTTGTACAATTAAAGTTGGAAACATATGTATGCATGCATGGAGTCTTTTCCAGAAATAAGTGAAATAAAATAGTAGTACTCTAGATGAACCCCTTAATGACCTGACAGAAGGTAGCAATTGTACACATAGTTGTAAAAAATCAACCCGTTGTCTAACTTGGGGAAATATTTAAATAACAAGTTGAGAGGGTTTAGACGGGCTACTAAAAGAGGTTTAGAAAATAAAAATTAAAAATAATATTATTTTATTAAAAATAATATTTGATGGTTAGATTTTGACTTGGTCAACTATATTTTTTTTTCAACCGAACCTCTCCAGGTCAATTTAGTTATAGGTATTAAGACTATGATTGTGCATCAGTTAATTTTCTGTCTAGGCTAGCTGCATGCTCCAGTCTTCTACCAATGATTTTTTTTCTTGATATTAAACTTGCTTTCTTTGAATCTTTTAATTAAGAAAATGTAGAAGTATTAAATTCTTCGAATACAAAGTATGGTCATGAAATGGCAGGAAGATGAAAACTCATGGGACTTTCCTTTTGCCAAAGGAATCAGGAAATTTCCAGACTAATATCTCAAAATCTCAGAAGGCTCAAGCAGAGAGCATGGCAAGCTCTATGCACAGCTATTATGCCTTGTCACAACTAGGTCAGGGGCCTGAAGGCTGGTAGATAGGCAAAACTGCCTTCACATCGGTGTTTAAGCCTTCTAACAAATTAGAAAGACATTGAGCCTGTTCAATCGGATGTTTGAAATATTAGATTACTTATTTTATTGTTACATCAGATGTCTTAAACCTAGCCTAGTATAATGGGTTGACTTGGAACGTTCTCGCCGGAAGTATAGCTTAAACATTCACCAAGGTGTGGCTTGGCTGAGGTTTTAAATCAAGATCAAAAAGAAATTGACTTAATGAAATATAATTTACTGGTAATCTAGTTGACCTAATCCGATTATATCTAGGTTAGCTAGTTGATTGGGTCCATTCTAATAATGTTTTAAAAAATTATTAATTTAAACTACTTGAATAATCCAGGTTTTTTTTCTTATCAATTCCCAAATCTGTTGCAAAAAATATTAATTTCAAACACATGGTGTCTTCTTGAAGAAGACACACCTCTTACATATCACAGAATCTGTCAAACCAAACCTCCCAGGCACCATTCAGTGAAACGATCTTCTTCACATGCCTAGTTTGGTTGATGCCTTTTCGATTCCTTTTATGGGATGGATATAGACAGTCATGCCTGTCACTTTGTTGAATGAGATGCATGCGAAATGCCAGCAAGAGATTAAAGGGGAGTTTAGTTTTCCTTTCATCTTCCAGAGATATCAATCTCACTGCATTTTTTACTCTCAACTTAATGAGTGAAAAAAGTTATGAGAAAGGACAACTAGGTGTAATAAATTATGAGAATTAATGCCATCAGATTACAGCTATCTGCATTTATTTTTATTTCAGAAGTCCTTTTCATATCCTAGCTTGTAATAAGCTTTTAATTTTCGTATATAGCTTTAAATTGTGGTTATAAAAAAAAAAGCATGAAAAACAGTGTTTTTTTATCGTTTAAATCATATTTACCGCAATATGAAAAACGTAGATTATGGTATGTTTAAATTATTATTTTAAAATATATTAAAATAATATTTTTATTATTATTATTTAAAAGTTATTTTTGTATATCAACGTAACAAAATGATCTAAAATCATAAAAAAATCTAAAAAAAATAAAATTTTTCCAACCCCCATTTAAAACGCATTATATCAAGTATTTAATTAACCATGATATATATTTTTTTTCTATTATTTTTTTGAATACTTAAAAATATTAATATATAAAATAACATTTATTCTTTTTAATTTTTTAAAAAACTCATTGAATTTTGTTTTAGTTTTTCTATAAAATTTTGACCAAAATAATGTCATTTTACATTTGTAAAATAAAAGAATTAAACCATCTAAGTGTTAATCTAATATAACCTGATTGACTTTATAAATTAAAAAACAACCTATAAGACAGGTAAAAACATAGTTTGACTAAAAAAATTCACATGACAATTTTTTTTAACATTAAAATAATAACATATTAGATTAACTTAAGTTAACCCGGATTAACATGTCAAATTTGCAACCTGGATTATAAGACTATAATAACCCAATAGAAAGCAAATTAAAATAAATTATAAAATATAATATTCAATCGATCCAATGTTAAAGAATAATATTGAAAAAAATCAATTTAAAAAGACCTAAAAAGGCAATCCTAGTTAACCAGTCAAACTCATGACCCAATTTATAATGACTGAAATAAACTAATAGAAAATAAATAAAAATAATTATGAATTTCAATCTTCAATAAGCCCAAATCTTAAAGGATGATATTAGAAAAACAAATCAATAAAAAAATAAACCAAGTCAATCTATCAAACTCATGACTTGGATTTTCAGACATAAATAACCTCATAGAAAAAAATTAAAAAAAGACATGATTTAACCTAGGTTTAGTGTGACAAACCTGCGACTTTGGTCATGAAACTACGATAACCTCATAGAGAGCAAATCAAAACAAATTATAAGGCTCATTTATCATTCATCCATATTAGACCTAAAATTGAACAATGAAATTTATAAGAATTATAATTAAAACATTTATATAAAAAATAAGTCACGTCAACCCAAGTTAACACGTTAAGTACTATTCTAGGGCCATGAGACCGGAATAAGAAGCAAGTTAAAATAAATCATGAAACTTAATTTTCAATCAAATATAACATTAAATGATAAAATTGAAAGGAAAAAAATTAATTAAAAAATTGAGTTAATTAGGTTAAACCGAACCCCGGGTCATGAAACCAGGATAAAATAACAAAATAAATTTTAATGTTGAAGAACTTGTGACACGAGTTAGAAGATCTCGATAACCTCTTATAACAAAAATAAAAAAATGGCCCAATTTAATAAAGGTTAAAATATAAAAACATCATGATCTTAATTATAAGACCAAAATATCCATGTAGAAAATAAATCAAAATAAGTTATAAAGCTCAATTCCTAACCTATTCAATGTTGACCAATGAAATTAGAAAAAACATTGATTAAAAAAATAACAAAAATATAGTTTGAGTCAATTTATGTTAACTAATTAAGCATTATTCTCGGGTCATAAGTCAAAATAACATGGTAGAAAAATAAAATAGAAATCATAAAATTTAATTTTTAATTAAACCAATATGAATGATAAAATTAAAAAAATAATTAAAAAAAATTAAAAAAAAATGAGTTAACTAGGTTAACCTTCCAAACTCCTTCTCATCATTAATTTAGTCTTAGCCCAAACTCGGCCTAAGAGAACCAAAGGTTTCCTTCCCCTTTTCATGCACATATTTATCTCACTTAATCATTGTTCACATTAAAGCAACATATTACAAGATTTTTATCAATAAAAAATCAAAATTGCTTTTCCTCCTATTCAACCCTCCATGGTCAGACACTCTTGTCCTTTTGACCATTTATTTCTCTTTAGTATTTTAGCATGGTTTCATGTTTAAGGTAACTTATAATACTTTAATTAACTTAATTTCAACTATTTCTGTAAGTTTTATAAATTTCACTCTTTAAATTTTAAAATTGATGTACAATTATTAACTGAATTTAAATTGATTTAGGGCTCCATACCTAGAGAAAATTTTGATCTCAATTTTTTTTATTAAATATTTTCAATTCCCCCCTCCTTTCATGTAGCTAGGCCTCCCTTTTTTTTCCTTCATAATTTCTTCACTGTATTTGTTTTTAATTCATTGCCAAAAGATGTTTCTCTACCTAGTAATCTAAAGTTGTGTAGACTTAACAATTTAGGTGTTTTTCTCTCAAATTTGCTAAGAAAAAAAATATAAAATCCCCCCTCTTTTTGTTTCAAATGCTCGGCTATATGGTAGAGAGAATGGAATATTTGTAGTCTCATTCTCTTTTAATTATACTTTGGCCCATTCTTTCCTCTCTTTTTACAATTGAGTTATACCTTTTTTCTTCTTTTAAAATCCCCCCTTTAGCAATTTAAATTATTTGATTTTCTCCACACATTTAACCATTTTCACTTTTTTTTTAAAAGGTTTACTCTCGAGTTTTACAAGAGGAGCTATAAACTAAGAACACACATGAAGATAAACAAATATCCACCTTATAAGCATGATATGAAGCAAAAATAGAAAGCAAAGATACTCAAAGGGACGTAGAAAATCATAATCTAGAGTACAATTAAATAGACACTCAAATTAGAATTGATTTTGAAGAACAAGAGTAGATATATGATTGATAAAAGACACTGAGGATTCAAATGCATAATTTTAAAACTGTAATGGAGCATTATTTTGTCCTAGGAAAGGTCAATTTCAACAATATGATGATGATAACAATTAACAATGCAATTCTACTCATGAGTATGGAAATAGATTAAATGGTGATGAATAACAATAGTTTAAAAGAAATTGTTTAACTTGTGATCTTCACCATCCCAATCAGTTTGAACATATTTAAATTTTATAAAAATTAAAACTCAATAACTTGAAAAGGATGGAAAGTAGAAAATACATCATTTTTTTAACAAGAGGATAATAGCATAAATGTTTCATACGTGTATCAACTAAAATAACAAAGGAAAAAGGAGCAATAGTTTTGTGACTTGTAGGTTTTAATCACAAGCAGGATGACTTGGCTAGTGGACAAACTTAACATTGAACCAAAGAACATCTAAAGATACAAGATACAAGGTATTATTATTATTATTATTATTGATTTACATGGGGTGTTCGGGTCAGCTTGCGTGCACCATAACTAATTCTCATGGCCCACTGGATATCCTGCAAACCCAGTAGACAGGTAAGGCACCGTGGGGGTGATAGGCGTGCACGCTAGGGCTCGAATCTAGGTGCAGTGGAAGGAGACAAGCCCCTTCCACCGCTAGGTCAAGCTCTTTAGTGCAAGGTATAATTATTTTGATCGACCTACAAGTAGCTGATAAAAATAACAAAGTGGCTGATAAAAATAACAAAATATAACGCTTGTCCTGCAATGAACTTGTACGTGTGTGCATAGATAGAAAAAGTATGTTCTACAAGTGAAATTATGAGACAATAATTCATTTATAGAAAAATATATAGATTGTCTGCCATGTAGTTTTATTTATTGAAAAAAATAAGAGAGAAAAAATGAGAGAGAGAAAAGTTGGTTGGCTGCTAGGCGAGATGGGCAACCAATCGGTCTTGCTGTCCAATGGGCGACCAGCAAGGCTGTCTGGGCAAGGCGCAGAACATTCCAAAGGTATTTTTAAGAAAAACAATATATATATATATTACCATAGTTTCATACTTTCACTACAAAATTAAATTCATATTAGGTATGCAACTAAAAGAAAATGTTCATGCTGGGTAAAGCCAAGACTTGGATTCATCTTATTCAATAAACATCTTAAGCTATTACAATATTTTAAATTTTAAATTGACACTCCAAATCAATAGTTGAAAATTCGATTATATATTCATATATAATGCAGTCCAACGCGCCTGAGATCTCCCAATAAAATAATAAAAATTATTAAAATACCGTATTCTCGGATTTTAACATAAGAGTTTGAAACTTTTGAATTAATTGGTTAAATCACCGGAAGGTATATGATGTAGAATCTCATGCCATTGTGCATCATGTTGATTAAACAATGTATTATCATGTTATTAGATTAAATTAAATTTTTATATGGTATTAATGTTTTAATAACTAAATAATTATTAATTCAAATCTTATTATTTTTATTTATTTAGTAAAAATTAAGTAGAAGATAATATGAGTTTGTATAAATTTCAAACCTAAAAAATTTTTACTTAAAGATTATATTAAAAAATAATATAAATTATATTTTTAAACTTTATTTGATAATTTAAATTATTAAATTTAATTAGTTTTTTAACATTGCATAATATAAATATATATGAGTTATATATTCAAATCCTTCGAATTATACATTCAAGTTAAGAATTTCCCCAAGGACAATCATCTTTTTAAGCTATAAATTTAAGCTAAGAATTTCCCCAAGGACAATCATCTTTTTTGAGTTAGGGGACCTATTTTCCCCTTTTCCTTTCCAAGATGCTGCTTAACCATTGCCAAGACTGCTCTCTCTCTCTTGCTATGTCCTGGATTCCAGAACAAATGTGTGAAGTATTTGAGGAATCCAAGTATCCTTGCAAATAAAACAAAAGTAAGACTCACATTACTTCAGATTCCATTGACATGCAGTCTGGCCTATTTAAATTAGATGTCCTGCTGTCTGATAGGTATAGCGGTTAAGGTAAAATAATATTTTCTTTAGCCATGTCTAGCGTAGCAATAAACATAGTTGAAAACTCGATTCCGAGAGATCACATGGCAAATACAACGATAGATAGTAAGTTATATGAGTATGTTAAGCAGGACAATATTGAGGAATTTAAAAGCCATGTCCATCTAGATTTAGCGGAGAAGCTTATGACTCCCTGTGGGAATTCATTACTTCATGTAGCCATAAGGCATAAAAGTAACAATATAACTGCTTATCTGACTAAAGAGATCCCTTCTTTAATCACCAGCTCAAACGACCAGCAAGACACAATCCTTCATGTTGCTGCCAGTGAGGGAAGTGTTAGTCATACAATTCGAGACCTTGTCAAATCGAATGCTTTCTTGCTGAGGATGAAAAATAGAAAAGGAAACACTCCTTTGCACGTTGCAGTGATCCATGGTAACAAAGAAGTTGCCAAATTCCTCATTTCCAGAGATCCAGAAGTGGCCTATTACAGCAACAAGACTGGCAGGTCTCCTTTATATCTGGCTGTTGAGAATCGCGACAGAAACGGGATCCTTGATGATCTCTTGAATACGGAAGCTTCGATTCCTACAGAAAGAGAAGATGGAGATTCACTTGGCATGCTACCTCAAGGAAAGTCAATTGTTCATGCTGCCGTCAAGAACCGTATGTTAGGTGATCAAAATGTCTCCACTCATCAGAAAAATGATATACATTCAAACCAATCTTGCAAACATCTCATCTTTATATTCATTCGAAACAATTTATTCTTATTTTCAGGTATATTGCAGAAAATCGAAGAAGCAAAGCCAGAGTTATTACGTCTCCATGACAAAGAGTTTGGAAATCCACTCCATTATGCATCATCTACAGGCTATGTGCAGGGAGTTCGATTCCTATTACAGAAGTATCGTGCCGGTGCCGATGAAACTGACCAAGAGGGCAACTATCCTATTCATCTTGCATGCAAGGAAGGCTCGGTTGCTTTGTTAAAGGAATTCCTGAAAGTTATTCCCTATCCAAACGAATTCATAAATAAAAAAGGGCAGAACATTCTTCATGTAGCGGCCCAAAATGGACATGGCTCTTTGATTGTGTACATACTCGAACAGGATCAGAAGATCGTAGAAACACTGCTAAATGCGATGGATGAGGATGGAAACACACCTTTGCATTTGGCAACAAATCACAGCCAGTCCGTGGCTGTATATGTTCTTGTGCGTGACAAACGCGTTTATCGTCATGCTGTTAACAATGATGGTTTGACACCGTATGAACTTGGTAGAAAACAATCCACAATAGTGGTACAGCGATATGAAGGAACAGATGAAACGGTATGAAGAGCTACAAGAGTACAATTTTTAGTATTATAATTGCGTTAATAATATGGTACCTATGCTTCCTCTTTGTTTCCAGTTTGCTGAGGAGCGACAGCACTTTGATTCAAAGAACAGGGTGGAAGGGACCGAGGTATAAGAGATATGTTGATACTTGCTCTGCTTGCATTTTAAATATTTTGATTAAAGATATACATTCCATATACAGAAACGATATGAAAAGATTTGAAAATTATGGAATATGTTATGATGTTATGGGAATCAAAATATATGAATATTGCAAAAAAGAAAACACAAGAAAAACACACAGATTTAACGTGCTTCGGTTATTTGTCTGCATTAACAAAAACGAGGAATTATATTTCATTATTTATTAAATTAGTATTATATAACATGTATTTATAATAAACCCATGTTGTGCCATACAAGAGTTATATTTCACTATCCAATCGGCAGGCAGTAGGCTTCCCTCCGCTCCACTCTAAAACCTGCATGCTTCTCTCAATATAAGTCAAATACTACAACACAAGCAAGGTGTTGAGGGTGGGCCAACCGGATAAGCAAGATTATCGTATTAAAATGTTCTACTGTAGGAAAGCCTACAGGTTTTGACATAAGAAAAGTACTGGCGAACCTAAAAAATTTCGTCAGCTTTATTATTTTTTTTAATTAACATGGGTGTCCGAACCAGCTTTCACGCACCACGACTAATCCCACGGGCCCTGAAGTTAACGATCATGTAAGCCTCCAGTGGCCATTATATGAGCAACCAAAGACTCGAACCTGAGACCACAGAGGAAGCAAATCCCTTGATCCCAAATCCTTACCACTTGACCATCACCTAGATGATTGTCAGCTTTATTATTTTTAATGTAGCTATAAGGATATTTTAGCTGTTCACAAGTTTGAGTGGCTTATATTATTGTCTAGCCATAATATATAAATAAAAAAAATTAACACATGTTAACGTTTTTCTTGAGACAGGACAAACCAGCTGATCAAAACAAGCAAGACACGAAAAAGGCATCACTAAAAGATTACGAACAGCTAGATTTTTATGGAGCGGTACTATTTCTTCTTTTCTTCTTTTTATCCTTCGTCATTTTAGTTGTGGTCTTTTGGTTTCCAGAGGAGCTTAAGACAAGATAGAATTTAAGAAAGGGGATGGCTTCTTGAGGGTCTTGGTTTAAAATGCAAAGACACTACCTTTGCTAAAAGCGGTGTTGATCAACTAGATGCAAGTTTTTTAACAACTAGTTCTACGCCGATTAGTTTAACTTCTATATTATAATATTCAAAATTCCGAAACCATTCCAGAATTTTGCTATCTTGTTACCAAAAAGGAATTTCCAGGGATGCCAACGCTTTTTAGTGATCTTCAAAGGCAACAGGGAAAATGCCAATAATAGAAGTGCCAAAAACACATTAAAACCATCAAGTTCTTTTCCCTTGATGTGCAGATGATGACATTATCGATCCTATACTCCTATGCTTGTCCTAGGGAATCATTACGTGACCATTTCACTGGTACTCGACCCATGCAACCAAGGAAAAAGGAAACAAAAACAAGGATAGGGAATCTTCTTGTGGTAGCAGTGCTTGTTACTGGTGTGACCTTTGGGGGAGCCATTCAATTGCCACAATTAAGGGGTAATATTATCTCAAGTAAAGATCATCATGAATTTCACGGCATTATTACTGCTCCCTATGACATCCCTGACCTTTACAGTCCTGCTGGTTATGAGAGGCTTCTGTATGCTTATTTATCTTGCGAAGTTTGGGCTTTATGTCTCTCTCTGGTGGCAGCTCTAATCCTTCTTAGGGCAAACTTTACTGATGCCAAATTTGGAATCTTTGCGGTTGGATTTTCAGTCGTCATCGTTAGTTTGGCTATTCTCAAGATGTTCCAGGCATTCACTTATGCTGTGATTATGGCATTACTAGGATCCGATGATTCGTGGTCAAAAATCATCATTACAGTGGAGGGCTTTATGGGTTTCAGTACTCTGTTTTTCATTGTTATTACTTTTATTCTTCCGTCAGGAGGCATCCCCGAGCTCTCGCATTATCTCTACCACAAATATTTTTGTTTGCTCTTTCTCACTTACGAGTGGCTGCCTTATAAAGTTGACATGAGAAAGCGCAGGTAACTATCCAGGATGATCTTCACCGACAGAGGTAAGGATTTGTGGGATTTTCCACCGTTAAAAGGTTTTGGGATCAATAAAACCTTGGATCTCTTTTCTGTCGATTGTAATAATTATTTGAATTTGAAATAACTTTTGAGTTTCCAATTGAATGTATGGGCATTTCTTTTTTCTTTTTTTTTTTTGAAGCATGCATTTATTAGACTCCTTTTATTGGAAGAATATTAAAAATACATTACTACATATAGGCTTTATAGCACTTATTTTTATTGAAAAAAGAAAGAAAGAACGAACTTATATGGAAATAATAGTAAAACCACAGCACTGTACAAGAAATGTTATGCTGAAATATTTGTTTTGACAAAACATCTGTCCACATGTGGAATGATAATATCATGTCAAATGTGAAAGCTATGAAATAATATATATATATATATACACACACACACACATTTTGGTTATTTAAGTAGACTTATCTTAATATACTTTGATTGGATTATAGAATTTTAGGGAAGGATTTAGATATTAAAAATTGGTTAATTTGACTAAAAAATAATGCGGATAAAAATATTCAATCCTCATTCAAATATTTTTGTTTTTCCTCTGCCTTAATTTTAGATAGTACTCAAGAGCATATTGAAAAGACCATAAAACTAATAGTCAAAACAAAATACAAAGATATAATTAAAAAAAAACTTACAAAAACAAAAAAAAAACTGATATGTTACAATAAAAAATAAATAAACTACCAAAGATTTTTTATTATACAACAATTTAATATTATAAAAAAATCTTAAGATTTCTTATTTTTTTCTGCTTTGTTAATTTTTACTCACTTTCTTATTTAAGGGTCATTTTCTCCTTTTCTCTTCTTTTTTTTTTTGTTCAATTTTTAAAATTCTTCTCTCCCGCTCAAGGCTAAGAATATTAAAAAATCAACAAAATATCCCAAACAGGTCAAAATTTTGAAAAATGAGGAGATTTATAAAATAATGCATTTTTAAAAAAAAAATTTGGGTTTCTATTCTTGTTTCTTGATAAAAATTAATTTATAGAAAAAATTAATGTTAAAAATAGACTATGACATTGATGGCGTGAAATTTTTAATTTTCAATTATGTTATCGTTTATTTATATATAGAATCTAATCAAACACCTGGATATTTTTCTATTAAGGAATTCTGGTTCAAAAAATCCCATCTGAGAGCTGGAATGTTGAACACCACGGAAACTCTCATCCACATTGATTCCAACTTGCTACAGATGAAGAATAGAGAAGGAAATACTCCTTTGCATGATGCAGTGATTCGAAGTCACTGTGCCGTGGCCTAGTTCCTTGTTTCAGCTGTAAATGAACTTGCCTATTCCAAGAGTAAGGCAGGTAAATCTCCCTTGTGCCTTGCAGTCGGAAGTATTGGCTGCAAGAAGAAGGCAGACAAATCTCCCTCGCTCAAGAATTCGAGAATAACCAAGAGGAGAGAATACCTGACCTTCTCTTGGACTGCATAGCCGAAAATACTGATTCACTGAGCAAGCTTGGTGGAATGACGTCCCCGGCACATGCACGCTGCTGTCCAGCCAAAAAAAAAAAAAAAAAAACAACGGTGATAACAATATTTTATAGTAAAATCATATATATAGATTATAGCTAATTAACAGTGTGACATATTTGTTTCAATTTTCTTTCTGAATTTCAGATGTACTGAGAAAACATCGCAGAAAAGAAGCCAGAGTTGCTCTATTTTCGTGACAAGGAGATGGGAAATGCACTTCATTTTGCATCATCACTAGGTAATCTTGAAGAAGTTCGGTTCCCGTCAAAGGAACTGAGTGCATCTGAAAGCAATGAATAAGGCAACTTACCCATCCTTGTTGCATGCAAAAACGGCCATGTTAAAGTAGAAAAGGGCACCCGGTAACAATTATTGATGGATGATATTGTGACACGTGGACAAGAATCAATTTTTTTACTGTAATTTATTTTAGATTTTTTCTTTAATTTATTTAGCAAAAATCATTTGATATTTTATTAAAAACCTGAAATTCTAATCTGAATCAAGTAGATGTTTAACAATATAATTTGTCAACTATTAAGTGCTAACACTGTGAACATAAAGAGAGATGATATGAAACATAAACTTTGTCACAGAAGGACACAATGCAACTTATATTAATAGAAGGACCTGATTAAATATTGCTTACTAATGAGGGACCAATTAAAAAATACCTAAAGCCTCCTTGCAGGTTGTTGTCTCCCTCGGCCCATTTTAATCTTACAATGATCCACGGGCTATCATTCCTGGACCACTTTTTTAAACTCTGCTCAAGGCCAATTTTAATCTTACAAAGATCCATGGCCTTTTCCATTCTTACAGCAAACTTTGCAAAATGTAATCAAGGCCCATTTTATAATACGATGGCCCATGGGTGTTAATGCTTGGCCCATAAAAATAAAATTTTGGGGGATTAAAAATTTGAAGTTCATAATGGCATTCGTAAAAAAAAGAAAAAAAAAACCCTATTTACGCCACCAGCATCAAAATAATGAAATTATTATTATTATTATTAAGAATAAGAAGTATTTTCACCTCAGTTTGCATAAGAAGCCCAAAACATCCTATAGTTGGAAAGAAACTCTCCACAATTCATGCTGCAAGCTCAGAAAGATGTATGGAGAGATGCACTTAACCAGCATAACGAATGATTAACCTGAGAGCTTAAAAGGAAAATAGGAATGGATATTAAGACTTTTGGTGAGGGCTTAAAACCAGTATAAAAAAAAATTATATTCTTATAAGATTAATATGACTTAAAATATTAATATCTTTGTGTTTGGACTTTGAGATTTTTCTTTCTTTCTTTCTTTCCTATCTTTGTTTTTGAAACAGTGATTGAGTAGCAAGACTTTTGGTGTGTTAACTAAGGAGCAAGCCTTATTATATATATATATATATATATATATATATAAAATAGTCATGATCAGCTAACAGTTACCATGACCATTTTTATATGAAGAAGATTTAGTTTTTATTTAGGAAAGCAATTTTCAGAAATTGCCTCATTGGTTAAAGTCTTCAACTACCTTAGCTTAAACACATTGTTATCCTCAAAATTATAGTTATTAAATCTAGTTGGGAAATTTACCCATCAAAAAGCGGGATTCTAGGTAACGTAAGTTGGTTAGGTCAATGTCTTTTGTAGTGTTCAGTTTTTACGGCATCCAGCTTTCACTAAAGAACTTACTAGGACTTCAAAATCCTATTCCATGTGTCGGTACTTGAAGCAATTAGATAATCTTACAAAATCCATTTCAAATATGCATAGGTGTCACACCCAAGAATATTCATACATACTAACATCCAAATTAAGATTACTCTTCGGTATTCATTAACATCAAAATTGAACAAAAAAAACTAATACTAAAATTAAAAAATCTAATACTAAAATTGAAAGTTATTCTAAACACTCGGAGTTTATTGACATCGAAGTTAGGGATATCGTACATTTTCTTTATCTAATATTTACTAATATTTTATTTATAGTTGAATATTTATTGGTACTAGAATCATAAATATTACATGCAAACCATCAAAAATATAATACAACAAATCCTTAACAATCTAAAACAAAATTAGCAATACAACCTATCTTAGATAAGACATTTAAGGAATGCCGGTATCTTTTATTTTGTATAATCAGTCTCTTATTATAAAATTTGTGTTAACTAGTTAGGATTTCTACTGATTATATTACTAGGTAGTGACTTTTTAAACCAAACATTTTTCCTCTAAGAACAAGATGTCAAAATCTATTTTTTCCTTATAAATTTTAAAGGTCGTCATGATATCGGGTAAAACAACAATTATAACATGTACTAAAACAAAACCTTTTTATCATTCGATTCACTGTATCACTAAAATTTAAGGTTTATTTCAGACGTTAATAACGCCTCTTTTATTTTTTATTTTTCATACTTGAAAATTTTATTCATTCAAGTCCCTCAATTTTTTTTATTTCAAAGATGTTAACACATGTAATTGTTTTCAATTTGAGTGCAACATTTTATTCTGGATGTCAAAAAAAAAACACAACTATATTAAATTGCTCTTTGATTTTGTAAAACAAGATTTTGTTTTTTCAATTTTAATAAATTGACAAAATAAGGATGAAAATTGACACAACTAAACAAATGCAGCAGTATTTTTAGTTGGCACAAAAAATTACTTCTTAATTCTACAATTACAATTTTTCACCAAATTAAGAATCATGAGTGAAAATCTCTTTGTCAAATTTCACAACTATATTAGCATTATTTATCTCCTACAAAATAAAAATAAAAAATTTTCTAAATTCAATTAAATGTCATATTATTCACACAAATAAATAATTTTAAACTAATAATAATTCTTTCTTTATATGAGTTTCCTTATATAACTTTGTCATAACTTAATCTAAATTATTCTCAAAAAAATAAAATAAAAACTAGCAACATGGCGACAACAGGTTGAGAAGGATTTTTAAAATATAAAAAAATCAAGTTATAATTTTTAAAGAACTTTTAAGGCCTAATTATACCTCATTATGCTAAAAAAATGGCGAAACAAATGCAAATTAAATGTCAAATTAAATAATTATTAAATGAATTTGCATAAAAATTAAATTCAAAGACATAATTAAATTGTAATAGGCCAATTTAATTTCATCATTAGCCAAATTGACTTTCAATTATTTTTATGAATTAATTTGGATCTAATTATAGGATTTAATTAAATGTAATAACTTAATTATATTTTAAAGGGGTCAATTTAATTTTATTAAAGGCTTAATTGGTGAAAAATTAAGTTTAGGTGCCCAATTTTGGCTTAATTATGAATATTGAAATTTTTAAAAATCAAATTTTATTTTTACCAAGTTAATTAGTTGTAATTAGGGGCAAAGTTACAAGAAAATTGAAGTTTTAAGGTCAACTAAGGGCTAAATTAAAGAATTTCACAGCCAAGGACTAAAATGCAAAAAATGTTAAACTATAGGAGCTCAATTGATAAAAATCAGGATTAAATAGAAGAAATTGAAAGTTTAATGGTTAATTCAAGGATAAAATGTATAAATTTAATACTAAGGACCATATTGAAAAAGATGTGTCAATCTGAGGTTAAAATTGATGTTTTTCAAGGACTTAATTACATAAGATTGAAATTTTAAAATCAGTCAGGGATGTATATAAGATAAATCAAATATCAAAGGACTGAAATGAACTTGACCAAAACAACACCGTTTTAGTTACTGTTTATTGTTTTTCCCATTTTATCTCATAGAAATTATCTAAATTGCTATTTTTCTAGTGCATTTAATATTTTATTTTTTCATCAAACTTAACCAAACTTGAACGCAAATGATCACTTGATATTTCTCTAGAATCCCATATAGTTCATTTAGGCCGATTGACACCATAAAGACCCTCACAGCAACCTCAAGTAGCCACCTTAAGCTACTTTGAACTATTAAATATGACAATTCACTGTGCCTACTTTAAATCAACAATTAAGATTAATTTCAACTAAATCAATGGTTGAAATTTTATCCTTAATGAAAACAAGATTACTCCTTTAATAAGGGTGGATTTCATGTCCTTAGAAAGGAGAAAATCAAGTCCAAAAATCATAAAAAGTTAGCTTATTCCTTTAATTTTCTACGATTTTTGCCTCTCTCCACCACTCCTCTTGTGGTTACCATCACAAAACTATCATGATTGAGGGTAGCTCAACCTCTTTCACCAACCCAAATCCTCACTAGTGGTAAAAACCATCACCATCATTGTCAACTTTTTCTTCTTCTTTGTAAGCTCTTTTGTACATGATAATCATGGTTCTTATCTCTTATAGTTAGCCCAACCACCGACAGGATACTAGAAGCCACCACTACTCCCTCTCTTTATTTATAGACCTCCCATTTCTCCTTCTTCTCTCGCTCTCTCTGTCACCAGCCTCATCATTCTAACTACTCGATAAACATCGTTACCATATCAGGTATCCTTCTCCCTTCTTCTTCTTTCTTTCCTTCTCTATTTATTACATAAACAATAGGTGTGAATTATAATTCAAGTCTACTATTCATGCAACAGTGGACATTCGACCAAATGTTTGGGCCAAATTTTTCCCACACTGAAAAAAAACCATTTTGGTCTTATATTGGCCCATTCCAACCTTATTTGGGTTAAGTTTGGCCCATTTGGTTGGGTTGGGCCTAACCTATATATTTTATATTATTAACATTAACATTAAAAAATAAAAATTTTCCATAAAAAATTTAAAAATCCTTTAAAAAAATTTATAATTTTTTCACAAATTTTTCTACCAATTTTTCTTAATATTATATTGCATATTCATACTATAAGATACAAATCTGATATTAAAATACTTGATTTTCTCTTAAACTTTTCAAAACTTTTAAATTAATTTTTCCTTAAAAAACATATTTTCTTTTTATGCGTACAATCAAATCCTAAGATTCTCCAAACATATTTTTCATAAAAAAATTATATCTTTTTCATGTTTTAAAAAATTCAAAAATTGATATCATAATCAATTTATGATTATCCATTAGGATTTGAAAAAAAATATCAAAGACCTTTTTCTAATCTTTTTTTAGGGTTTAAATGTAAACTTTAATATCTGTGGGGTGTAAAATTACACCATAAAGTGCACCCTTAGATATTAAAAATATAAGGTATAACATAAATGTAATGCTAAACTTGTAACTTTAGAATGATTAGTATTTAACCTAATAAGATAAGGTAGAAAATCTCTCATATAAAGAAATTTACTTTGAACCATAGACAAGACTAACAGATAAAAACCCGACCTAGAGAAATAATCTAATAACAATGCAGCTTATCTTAGGTAGGGTGTACTAGGGTGATATGTCTTCTTTTTGCACAATCGTCCCTTACTCAAACTTTCGTAAACCATAAATTTTTAGTGACCATAATACTAAGTAGCCACTCTTAAACCTTAATAATAATTTTTATTATTAAATCCAAAAAGAAAACCTTTTCACACACCCACACCTCATCAACAGATACGACAAAAGCCTTTATCGTAGCCAAATGAAATCGTGGCACGACCCCATAGCAAACTTCATGAAATCAATTCCTGCCTAAGTTTTTTTTATTATTAAGTATTTTGTTAAAGATCTCATAAATAAATACATAATTAAAACTTTAAGAAAAATAATAAAAACAATGAGCTCTTACTTATTACTTTGCATGGATGATAACAAAATCGCTCCTTTGGCGTACTTGCTCATCAAATTATAAGTTTCTTTATTTCTATTTTGTGGACCTAATATATTGTGAACACTTTGTAAATGTTTTTAAAACTATAAATTATTGATACAATGCCCAATTACTAGTCTCGGTTTATAGCTTTTCTACTTCTTTTGGTCATCCGAACTTATCTTTCTAATTGCTTGTTTATGAGCATCATACAAAAAATCATATAATTTGGTACAAGAATTTTTAAATAGAAATTATATAAGAAAATAAAAAGAATATGAGGTTACAATAATATACATTAATTAATTTAAACTTACTTGGTTGCATTGTAATTTTCTCATACTCTCCTCACAAAGCATATTATTACTCTCGTCCCACCAAAAAGTTTCTTTAATTAGTATTTTACATGGATTAGTTTTCAAAATATAAAACACTAATAACTCAAATTATAAATTATTTATCCAATTTTAATTTTTTTCACTAAGCATTTATCATATACATGGTAAAGGTGATAACATAAGCAACTTTAATATTGGTAAATCTAAAAATCACTTTAAGCACACTATTTTCATGTAATTGCAAAACTTAAAATGTCTTAATACAAATAAATGATATCATAAAAAATATTAGTTATATAGATAGGTCACTTTTTTTTTTATCTTACTATACTTTTGCATGAAATTGACTCTATCAAATAAGAAGCTTATTTTATTATTCTTGATAGTTCAATTGAGTATTATTGATTGATAATTTTTATACATGAATGATCTCTTCATAATCAACATTTAGATTCACAACAAGATCAATAACATTACTATTTGATAAATTAATAATATTTTGTTTGGATTTGTAATTGTTTCTTCTTGAATACATGAATACATGGTATCTTAAATAAAATAATGAATATATAAAACAATGAATATAATGAAATGATTTATATTAATCAAAGTAATATAAGTCACCGTATAATAAAATTAAAGTTGATATTATAAGTGATCATAAGCTACTAGAAACTATTAAGCACAAATTTCAATCATCATACAAAACCAAAGTACTCGAAATAAAATTTTTACTCATTAATATTGTGCTCTTCCTTGAAAGCATGGTTAGAACTACATCACTAGCCATGCTTTTTTCCTAAAAAGTGGTTTCTAAGAAAAATTTGATTTGATTTTCATAAAAATATTTTTTTTTACTGTGTTTAGTTTTCAGAAAATAGTTTCCAGGAAACTACTTTTTAAAATTTCTTATGTTTGTTTGCTGTTAGGAAAGTTGGTTAACGGAAAACACTTTCTAGTCAAAAGATAAATTTAGTTTGGTTTTCAAGAAAGTGTTTTCTTGAAAAATTTAAGTGGAAAACACTTTCTAGAAGTTGTGAAAAATTTAGAAATGTTATTATTTGCTGATTACATCAAATTTGATCCTCAAACTTTTGATCGCTATATATATTTTGTTTTGAATATTTATTTTTTAATGTCATTTCTTAAAATTTAATTTTTATATTAACTTTCATACTCATTTTTATAGTTGTTATTTGTTTTTCTCCTATTTGTTTTATTGAAATTTTTTATCTATCAAATTTGGTCCTTATTCTTTTGATTGTTAGTTATTTTATTTGAAATGCTTTATGAAATGTTAATTATTATTATTTTAATTTCTTCATCTTTTTTTTAGATTTGATATTTATTATTTTAATTATTATTTATTTTATTTAAGATAATTTATGAAATTATATTTTTTTTCAATTTCATTCTTATTCAACTTTTAATTTGTAAGATTTATTCCTCATTATTTTAATAAACTTGAAAAAAATAAAAAAATTAATAAATTATTTTTCATAACATAACCAAATACTGAAAAGTGTTTTCCAGTTTATTTTTCATAGCATTATCAAATATCAAAAAATAATTTCCTTTTCAAGAATTCACTTAAAAAAAATTATTTACAAATAAAGGAAAGGAAATGATCCTTACAAATATATATATATATATATATATCATCGATTGCTAGAAGTCAAGGAATAATTAAAGAAAAATCCCATATATATATTTAATTAATCTATTTTAACTCAATAAAATTTAAATAAAAAATTATTCAAGTATAAAAAAAAATCAAATATCTGGGCCTAAGTGGCGAACCACGCTTGGCTTATAGTTTTTAAAAGCGTCTCATTTAGGTCTATAAGACTTGTATTTCACCACAATGGTGGTAAAAAATCATTTTAGAGTTTTTAGATCTAAAAATTTATTTTTTTAATTTATTTTTATTTATAAATATTTAACAAACAACCTTATCATATTAATAATTAATATGTTAATTCCAAACAGTTCTAAAAAATCCAAAAACACAAATCAAACCATGAAAAAAATTATTTCTGAACTTCTATTTATTTTTTCCAGATGAAAGAGACCTTAATAAGACAACAAGTAGAGTTGTTGTCGATTCGTAGTACTAAAGATGTTGGAGTTGGAAATATAAATATGTCCAATTTCGTTTGTCTTCGTAGAAATGGAAACCCAGTAACTGCTAGAAAGCTTTGCTGCTTCATTGTCGTCGAAATCATCACTTTTTGTCTTCGTAGAAATGGAAACCTAGTAACAATAATTGATGAATGATATTGCGACATGTGGACAAGAATAAATGTTTTTTTTATCTCATTTTAATTTTAATTCTTTTTATTTTATTTAGCAAAAACTATTTGATATTTTATTAAAAACATGAAATTCTAATCTAATTAGGTACATGTTTCACAATATCATTAGTTAACTATTGGCCTATTTGGGATTTAGCTTATGATTTAAATTTTTTTTTATTTAAAAATATATTAAAATAATATTTTTTAGTTTTTAAAAATTATTTTGAAGATTAATGCATCAACATAATCTGAAAAAAAAAAGTAAAAATAATTTTTAAATTTTGATGAAACGCCCGTTTCCAAACGCTGAGTGCTATAGAAGGACACAATGCAACCGTATATTAATAGAAGGACCTAATTAAATATTTCTTACCAGTAGAGGGACCAATCAAAATATCCAAAGCCTTCTTTCAACGCTGTCGTCTCACTTGGTCCATCTTAATCTTACAATGATCCATGGGCTTTTTCATTCTTAGACCAAACTTTGTAAGCTGTAGTCAAGGCCCGTTTTAATCAGACAATGGTCCATGGGCTTTCATGATTGGCCTATAAAAATAAAGTGTCGAGGGATTAAAAATTTGAAGCTCAAAATCACATTTGTGAAAAAAAAAAAAAAAAAAATTCCTTACATCACTAACATGAAAATGATGAAATTATATTTATTTATTTTAAAAAATAAAAAGGATTTTCACACAGTTTGCATATGAAACACAAACCGTATTCCCAAAAATTTTGATTTTTTCACTAAAAATTATTATTTTTTATGTTTTTAAATTATTTTGATATATAGGTTTTTAAAAATAAAAAATATTATTTTAATATATTTCTTAATAAAAAATACTTTCAACTTAACAATTACTAAATCTCAAACAAGGTTGGAAGAAACTCTAAACAGTCCGTGCCACAGGCTCGATAACATCTGTAGAGAGCTGAGCTAGTTCGCATTCAACATAATGAGAGCTGAAAGGCAAATAGGAATTGATAGAAAGAATTATGGGGTGCCATTACGAAGCAGTGGCTGGTTCAATGTCAGTAGCTTGCTCACCTTCAGCAACCGCAGCAAAAAGAGCATCTAATTTTGATGAGTCGTCAAGTGAAGTGCTCTTGGCAATACCTTTAGAAGGTGAAGCAGGCTTGTTTTCATCGGCAGTTGCAGCTGCAGTAGCGGCAGTTGCAGTTGGTGTAGGAGGTTTTCCATTCTTGGCATCTTTCCCTTCATTTTCATCCTTTCCATCTTTCTCACCTTTCACATACTTCGCATCCTTCCCATCTTTGGCAGATGTGGGAGAGGGAGGCATCATGTGAGGAGGAGGGTTCTGTTTCACCCTTAAAAGATCAGTGGGTTTTCCGGGCTTTGGACCCTGAATTACAGCAATGGAAGGTTACTTTTCATCATCTTTTTTACCCCTTCTTTTATCAATACTTGGCAACTCTCGAGGAATGATCTTTGCAATGGCTTTCCAGTAATGTTTATCTGCCTCTTTGTGAAACTTCTCTTGGTTTGCCAAGTACAGCTGCAGAAAGCACATCCATATGTTTAACCTCATAATAAAGCTGGAAGGAATGTAGAGAACTTGAGTGCGGATCTGCACGTCGAAAGAAATAGGGAGGAAACAATGGAAAAGTGTCTTTGCATAAATTTTACCCTCTCTCTTTCTCTGTTCTGAGCTTTGTTAGTTTCACAATTCTGCTGCCTTTTCTCATAAAAAGCCCGTATATACTCTTCAGCTTCATTGATAATATGGTTTCTCATCTCCTTCTCTCTTTTCTCCTTTTCCTCTAGATGGAGGGCATTCTGCCTGCAAAATACGTATGTGAAATCTTCATTAGCATAAGATGTCAAATTTTTATCCATACGATGCCTTGCTTATCATCCCCTACACATAAGAAGATTTTGAACTTCCACTTCATATATGCATGTGATCAGCCAAAACAAAAACCATGCAACTCTGCACTGACAATTCACCATAAGAAAGAAAGCTATCTGTTGCAGCAAATTATAGTCTGTTCTAGTTCATTTTCATCAGAAAGGATCGTAAAAAGACAATTAGAGAAATACAGTATAGATGATCAAGAAAAAAAAAAAGATTAGTCTAGAAGATTTCGACAATATTCGATGAACCTATAAAAATTAGAAGCCCTCTTTTACATTAAGATTTTGAATTAGCCATGGTGCAATACAAGTATGGTGTAATGCAAAATTAGCAGCATGTAAAAATCAAAGAGGTTTTAGTACTGTCGTTGCTTCATATCAACCTAATCAGGGAACAATAAAAGAACTGTTGGAAAGATGAACTCTTAACTGTTTTACTAGAAGACACTCAAAAAGCCTTTGAATGACTGCTTTCTATTCAGTGTTAAAAAAAAGAAGAAGAAGACGACTTTAATTTGATTGTTCAAACCCCTTTCAATTCTAACTAAAAACTTGGTATTCAGTAAATTGGCAATGGCTCAAGAACAAGATTTTAAAATCAATGCCTTGCTGCTTCCAAAAACAGATGGTTTAGGCTCCCATCATCATCAACTTTTCCTTTCATGGTCTCCCGAGGCCTTTTCTAATGATAGTGTATCTATTCCAATAATAAAAAGAGAGAGAGAGAGAGAAAGAGAATGAGATGATCCCAAATTTATGAAATCGATTCTTATCTTCAATTAAATCATCCTACATATATAATTCGATCACCTTAATTCTCAAACATCAAACGCCAATCAAAATTATATATATCAAATTTTCTCTTCCAAACTCCACCTCCCCAGTCATTAAACCATAGCCCCATTGCAAATTCCAAATGTACAATACTCAAATCCAGATCCAATCAAGAAAGCGAATATAACCCAATTCCACAAACAAAAACAAAACTCACTTGCGCCACCAGCGGAATTTGGCTCCTAAACTCCTGCATTTCATCTGGTTCAGGCAGAAGCGGCCCACCCCCCCTCCCCCAACACCCATACACACACCCCACCACCACCACCACCAGTCTCAAAACTCAAAAGTTGAGGCAAATTCAGGACTTGGAGAAGGCATACCAAACCCATACACCTCAGAAGAATGCATGATGTTGTCATTGAAGAAATTTTATTGAGCCAATGGTGTTGCCCCAGGGAATGTGTCATCACCTGTGTAGCCACCATCATAATCACGTTGGACATGCTGCTTTGTGGGGTCATTTTGATATCCTTCAGGGTTGAATGAATCAAAGGAGCATGCCATTATTGAAGATTTGATGCAAAATTTTGTGTTTCTCTAATATTTGTGTATTAATGGAGATTATTTGGAGACTTTCGCTCTGTTTTACTAGGTGGTCGTTATTGCAGTTAACGTTGTGTTCGGATCTGTTAAGGTGGGTCAAGGATCCTCGTTGATATTATGCAAGAGTTAAATTAACTAAAAGCTCCTCAGGTATTGGAATTTTATTGTTCTTAATACATAAATACATACATACATACATACATATAGATATATATTAACATAACAGCTAATTAAATCTTCTTCTTCTTCAAATTCTTCCTTCTACGCAGTTCTATCAATAACTAAACGAAGAAAGGGATCACTGCTTTTTTATTCTTAGGATAATCCTCTCCAAACTTCTGCGAATACCATTTGTGATTGGCACATGCCCTAGGCACCAAGTTAGAACATGTATAGAGGAAAAAACCAAACCCAGCCCATGACCAAGTCATCACTGCCCATCCAAGCCACTCCACAATCTCTCCAAAGTAGTTAGGACAAGTTACCCGCTCAAACCACCCTCCTCTTGGCACCTTATATCCACCACTTTTCCTCTTCAAAACCAACAAAGCCGTATCAGCCCACATATTAATCCTCATGCCCCACAGAAAAACCACCAATCCACCAAAGAATTTCCACCAAAACAAACCTCCATCACTATCGTAATCACTTTTATAATGAGAAACCCACCTAGCCTGTATGTAAGTATTCAATGCTTGAGTCAAAAATCCATTAAAGGTCAAAATCAACAGGAAACCAATAGTGGTTTTGGTATTCTGTTGAGAGGTACTTTGGTAAATGCGAAGCGGGTAGATGAAAGTGCGGTGGAAGTAGTGGATGAGATAAGGAGACATGAGAACTAGAGCTTTGGGATTTGTGAAGTGTTGGCCAAAGGGAAAGAGGATGAGGGGGAGCAAAGTGGAGGGGCTTTCCATGATAAACCAAGCCAAAGGTGGAGAAATTGTAGGGCCCCATCCTAGACGGTTGTGCTTGCCATATGGGAATTGAAAGAACCTTAGGGCAACGAAGGTAGGGGGTCATCTAAATATTAATTTAAGTTTGAACTTTTTTATGATATCAAAGCTTTTCTAACATCTAAATCATTCTTTAAAATATTTGCCTTCCAAAACTTTTCAGCTACCTCTAACATTGCAACTAATCTTCCCATCTTTAATCCATCTTCTTCTATCCACCTTATCAAACTCACACAGTTAAATTACAAATTACCCTACCTGGAAAGCTATTATGTTACCCTGCTTCAAAGGCCAAAAACTATATGGTTATGTTGATGGCACTCTTCAGCAACCTTCCAAGACCATTACTATTTCTGATGGCTCTACCACTTCCAATCTAGCTTATAATATTTGAAAAATTCAAGATAATCTTATTCTAAACTGCATCAATTCTTCTCTCTCTGATGAAGTGCTTGCTCAAGTTGCTCATTGTAGCACCTCCATTGCTGTTTGATTGTCGCTTAACTCTGCTTTTGCATGACAATTTCATATTAAAGCAGTCAATGTTTGCTCTCAACTTTTCACTATGCGGAAAGGAAATCAATCAGTAACTGAATACTTTATGACCATCAAACGTCTTACTGATGAATTAGCAATTGCTGGTCAACCATTGAAGTGTGATGACATTATCACTTATTTGTTTGTTGGTCTTGGTCCTGAATATGATACTCTTGTTTCAATGACATCTCACCTAGATAATTCTTTTACTTTAGATGAGTTTTTCTCTATGCTCCTAACATGTGAAGCTCGTATTCAGCACCACAGTCAAACCTTATCTATTCTCATGGCTTCAGCCAATATTGCAAGTCACTAACAATATTATTTTGGAAGCAAGAACCGAAACAAATTCTACACTCCTCAAGGCAAGGGGAGTCCTCAATTTATTACTACTTGTGAAGGTTATCATGGTAACAATCATATTTGCTCTCAATTATGTGACACCTTGTCATACAGCTTCTCATTGCTGGAAGCGTTTTGATCCAAACTTCCAAACTCCACCACCACGTTCACGTCCTCAAGCAAACCTTGCCTCTCACAGGTCTCAACAGCACTCAAATGAACAAGAGTGGGTGGTATCCTGACACTGGCACGACTTATTATCTGACTAACAACATGTGCAACCTGAATATCCAAAGTAATGATTTTCTTGACTATGATTAAATTTGCATCTGAGGTGGTTTAAGTTTGAAAATCACTCATACTGAAATTACATCTTTATCTACCTCTTCCTCTTTCTTTGTTCTTAATAACATTCTTATCGCACCACAAATTACCAAAAATCTTTCATTTGTTCAAAAATTTGCTTAAGACAATAATGTTTATTTTAAGTTTCATAATTTGTTTGTTTCGATTAAGGATTACTCGGGGAATGTCCTACATAAAGGCTTTATGTATGATGATCTCTATTATTTCTCTCAACCACTTCAATGTGTCTTCCATCTACATTTCTTGGTGCTCGGATCTCTATTAACAATTAGCATCGCCGTCTTGGTCATGCCTTCTATGGTATTATTAAACATGTTCTGCATAATAATAATTTACATATTGGCTCTAATATGAGATAGAATATTTGTCTTTGAGTGTGCAATGACTAAAAGCTATAATTTACCCTTTTCTCCTTCTATTTCATTTGTTTTCAGACCTCTTGAATTAATTTATTATGATGTCTATAGGCCTAGCTCAGTCTTTTCTACTTATGGATCTTGTTAATACATTTTTTTTGGATGTTTTTACCAAATTTATTTGGATCTTTCCTTTAAAATTAAAATCAGATGTTGAACTTATTTTTATTCAATTTTAAAAATATGTTGAACGATATTTTGATTTCAAAATTAAAGCAATTCAAACGAATTGGAAGGGAGAGTATTAAATTTTAGATAATTATTTAAAATCATATAGGATTCAACATCGTATATCATGTCCTTATACATATGAACAAATAGGTTCTATTTAACATTGACATCATCAAATTGTTGAGATGGGCTTAGCCTTTCTAGCTCACTCACATCTACCTCAACCTTATGTGGAAAGATGCATTTTTAACTGCAATGTATTTAATCAATTGTCTTCCCTCCAAAGTCATCAACAACAAATCATATTTTGAAATGGCTTATAATAAAAAAAAACCCAACTATTTGTTTCTACTTGTGTTTAGATATGCCTACTGGCCGAACTTGCGTCCATATAACAAGCATAAAATTGATTTTGGTTCAAAAACTTGTATTTTTCTTGGCTACAGTCTATCCCATCAGAGCTATAAATGTCTCAATTTAGCTTTAGGAAAATTATATGTTTCCTTCATGTCATTTTTTATGAGTCTTTGTTTCCCTGTCAAAAAGACTCCTCAACATCTATTTTTTCCACATAAGATTCTCATTTACCCCCCTCCTTAATTCATTTGAGTATTCCTAACAATCATTCCGGATCAAATTCATGTTCAAATACTCCACCAATTGCTCACCTCATTCCACTGCATCAAGGTCCTTTGGATGTTCAGTCAACTCTAATGTGTTCAGATGGTATTCATACACCAGTAAGGGAATCCTCTCTGCACTTTAATATTGTTGCAGAATCAACACTTTCCAGTGACAATCTAATGCCATACCAAATGATTACTAGATCACAAACACAATCTCTCAAGCCAAAGACCCCTTAATTAAGTATAGCACGATACTCACTCCCTTATTGTTTCTTAACTAATCATGTTTCCTCTGATGCAGAACCTTTTTACTTCTCTTAAGCCACCAAAACATCACCATTGGCATGATGCCATAGACATTGAGTTCAACGCCCTTATAACTAATGGCACTTAGGATTTTGTCTCTCTTATACAAAGTACTAATATTATTAGAAGTAAATGGGTGTTTCACGTCAAACACAATGTAGACGACAGTATTGAGCGTTTTAAAGTGCGATTAGTGGCCAAAGGTTATCATCAACAACCATATTTGTACTTTATGGAAACTTTTAGTCCAGTGGTTAAAGAAAAAACTATACGCTTAGTATTATCTTTAGCAATTACACGACAGTGGACCATCCGTCAGATAGATATACAAAATGCATTTTTACATGGCCAACTTCAGAAGGAAGTTTATATGTAACAACCTCAAGGCTATGTTCATCTTGACTTTCATCATCATGTGTGTCGCCTTAAGAAAAGCTTGTATGGTCTTAAACAAGCATTGTGAGCTTATTTTTCTCAATTAACAGAAATATTACAACAACTGGGATTTGTTGGTTCTAAAACAGATACATCTTTATTCACGCTTCATCAGCCCACCTTCTCTATCTTCATCCTTACATATGTTGATGATATAATCATCACTGGATCCTATTCAACTGAAATTAACACCTTCATTCAGCGGCTTGGTGATGTCTTCCCTGTCAAAGACTTAGGCATTTTGTCATATTTTCTTAGTATAGAAGCATTGTTTGAGGGGTCTGATCTCTTTTTCACTTAGCAAAAGTATGTGGCAACTTTGTTACAGAGAGTTAACATACATAAAGCCAAGCCATGTACAACTCCTATAAGTACAACTTGCACCTTATCTAAGTTTGAAAGTGCTGATTTTTCTAATCCACCAGATGTACAATTGGTGTTTTACACTACTTGAGTTTCACTCGCCCGGATATTGCTTTCGCGGTCTATCTTGTAAGTAAATTCATGCATCAACTTAAAGATCCATACTGACAAGCTGTCAAAAGAATTCTTAAATATCTCAAACATATAGTGGATTATGGCCTTCATTTCACAAATCTATCAAATCATTCTCTCCATGCATACAGTGATGCCGACTGGGTTGCCGATAAAGATGACAAATGTAGTATTGAGGCATATTGTATTTTTCATGGCTCTAATCTTATCAGTTGGAGTCGTAAACAACAACAAATTATTGCTCACAGTAGTACTAAATCAGAATACAAATCACTATCCAGCACAACGGCTAAATTACATTGGATCCAATCCATTCTCTATGATCTACGATTCCCTTTGCCAATTAGTCCAAAATTATGGTGTAATAATATTGGTGCAACATATTTAACCTCTAATCCAATCTTCCATGCAAGAACTAAACATATTGAAATAGATTTTCACTATGTATGAGATCAAGTCTTGGCAAATAAACTTCAGGTCTCATTTCTATCTACAAAGCAGCAACTTGCTGATTTATTGACCAAGTCTTTGTCCTCTGCTTGTTTTCAGCTTCTGCGCGATAACCTTCATGTTTAAAATTTGTCCATTTAGTTAAGGGGGCATGTTAGAGATAAATCTGATCCTATTAAATATAAATCTGATCCTAAGATAAACTCAGCCAAAACATGATGGTTATCCTTAATATCTTGCAACAACAACTCTCTTATAATTGTGATATTATTTTTGAGTTTTAAATAGCTAAAGTATAGGAAGTAGTTATAAACATTTATGTTTAAACATACACACTATATCAATGGAAAAAACATAGGAATACTTTTCATTCATCTCTATCTCTTTCTATATTAATTTAAGTTTGAACTTTTTCAGCTATTGGTGGTGGGGTGGTAGTGTTGGCTGTATTTCCTAGAACAAAACCCTTTTTTGAAATTGCTCGTTCTTTTACCTTGAGAAAAAATCCTGAAGTTCTAGCTCTTTTTATCTACTCAACAAGGGTGAAGCAAATCTAAAGCAAATACCTTGAACCTTATTGATTCAAATTAGAGCAGGGATGGGATGGATGGATGTTTGTTGATTTTATCGTAATGCAACGTGTCAACGATTTTGGGACGGCCATTTTAGTACTGTTAAGACCAACCAAGTTGATATCTTTAATTAACATTGATATCTTAGTTTGAATATTTGATTTAATTTTTTTTAACTCAATCCAACAACAACAAAAAGAATCTAGTAAATGCATGCTTTTTTTTTAAAAAAAAAGTAGAAGTGCGCATACATTCAATTGGAAACGCAAGAGTCATCACATGTTCAAATTATTACCATGCACAATCGCTAGACAGACACAATCCAAGATGTTATCGATCCCAAAATCCCGACCTCTGATCTTACTAAAGATTGTGCTTTCTCTTGAGATCAAAGAGTTTATTACGCAGCCGCTAGCCCCTAATGTAGATAAGCAGTAAAAAAAGGTCGTAGTAGATATAATGCAAGGGCACCTTTAGAAGAACTTGGCTGACGAATAGCAGAATAATTGAAGGAAAAACAACGGCCACCCCTGTAATGAAGATTGTTAACAACCGGCCATGGGATCCTATTAATGCTATTTTCACGGAAAAGAGGAATGCCCCGAACATCATGAAAATAGCCAAACAAACCATGATAATGGAAAAGCCAACTGCGGAGATTTGAAATCTGGGATACTTAACGCTTGGCAAAAGAAGGAATAGAGCTGCCATCAGAGAGATAGATAAAGCCCCCACATCGAGAAACAAATAATGATGCAGAAGATTCGTATAATTACTGCTGTTAAGATTCTCGTGATGACGATGACTTGAGTTATTGTTATCCCTTAATTGTGGCATTTTTATAACACCCGCGAAGGTTACACCAGCAACAAGCACTGCTACCACTAGAACATTCCCTATCATGGTCTTTGTTTCCTCTCTTGCTTGTGACATGGGTAGTCGAGTAACAAGGAAAACCTCCTTGAGGGATTTCTTAGGACGGGCATTGAAGTATAAGATCGATAATGTTATAACCTGCATATATAGCACAGGGGAAAAAACTTAATTGTTTAATGAGTTCTTGGCACTTCCTCAATTGCATCCAAAAGCATTGACCTTCAAATGCCTTTCCCAGAACAAGTAATTTTATGGAATGGTTTAGAACTTTTTAATATAATGGTATACAAGTTAAGTTAATTGGGCTTGAACTAGAAGTTTAAAAGATTGGGGATGGCAAGGGGGGGAAAAAGGAAAGAAGAAAAGCAATATTAATACCAAATGAAGATACCCAACCACTATTTCGCCCTTTGGTGATGCCTCTTTTATATCCATTTTATTTGAATCAACTTCTTTCTGTGTCCAAAATAATAATAATATATAATAATAATATATGTTAAAATGCAGAGTTGTTTCCGTGTGCTATGGCTAGACAACAATCTAAGCAAATGAAACAGGTTCATGTTTGAGAAAAAGTCATTGGAGATAAATGAGATGATTAAGCTGAAGTATAGTTTTAGGGCTTATGAATTTTGCGAATACAAGCCAAGTACCAATAGTAGGATTCTAAGTTAAATATTGTTAATATAAAAAAGAATGTGCGTATTTAATATATAGAATATAAAAAAGAGTGTGAGTATTTAATCATCAACATCATAAAATAAATAAATTATATGGGAACTTAGAAATTGATGCGTGTATTTAATATATAGAATAAATTGAAAATTATNAGAAGACAATATATATATATATATATATATATTAAAGATTTTTTATCTCGTGCTGTGAGATACTTTTAATTCTTTTTATTTAATTACATGACAATAAAAATGAATTTTCATAAATGATTTAAATTCTATAGGATAAAAAAATAATTTAAATTGATTTGAAATAAAAAAAAAGGTATCTATATTTTTTTAATCAAAACCATTTTCCTTATTAATACGTTCCATTTTTTTTACTAATGTTTTTATAAAATTGTTTTGTTTTTTTTAATAACAACCTATCATAATCTTATAAATAAGTTTTAATTAAAAGATAAAAGAATAATGAATTGATGATTTTCTTTTAAAAAAATTATTTTTTTAGCTATGTTTTTATTCCATAAAAACCTAAAAGCAATTAAAATAATAAATATGGACAAAACTTTTCATGATTTTATTGAAATAAAGATATAAAAGATATCTATTTAATAAAAAAAACTTCTTTTTATTAATCCATCCTCTCTTTTTTTGGATAGTATTTTATAAAAAATATTGTTTCTTAAATAAAAAAACTTATCATGATCCTAAACGTAAATACCTTGATCTCGTGCGCAGGGGTACTGTTCTTTGAATCAAACTGCCTTCGTTCCTTGGCACGCTGGCAACAAAGAGGAAGCCCAGATACCAAAATATTAAAACAGAAATATTCCTAAAATATATAGAATTTTGTAGCTCGATAAATGATGATCAAATTACAATAGCATACCATTTCATCTGTTTTTATGTATATCTCTTCAGTTCTTTCGGAAAATTCTTCAGCCAACTCATATGGTGTCCAATTGCTATTGTTAACAATGAAACGTTCAACGCGATTGTCACTCACAAGAAGAAATGTAGCCATGCAATGGCCATAACTTGCTGCCAAATGCAAAGGTGTATTTCCATCCTCATCTATCGCATTTAGCAGCGGTGCGTCGGGCTTCCGGTCCTGTTTGAGTATATACCTAACCACATTGCCATTTCCATATTTGGCCGCTACATGAAGAATGTTCTGCCCTTTCTTATTGAGGAATTCTTTTGGATATGGGAACACATCAAGAAATTCCTTCACTATATCAACAGAGTGGCTTTTGCCTGCTAGATGGATAGGATAGTTGCCTTCAAGGTTTGTTTCATAAGCACCATCGTGAAACTTCTTTAATAGGAATCGAACTCCTTCCAGAAAACCTATGGATGATGCATAATGCAGTGAATTTCCCAACTCTTGCTCGGTGAGACGTAATAGCTTTGGCTTTTCCTTTTCATTTTTCTCCAAAATATCTGAAAATCAAAAGAAAATGTTCCAAATGAATATAAAGATGATAGCTTTGCAACGATTGTTTGTATGTAATTCAGTTTCTAGTGAGTAATGAAATTGTGATCACCTCTGTTACGTTGCTTGATGGCAGCATGAACAGGGGACTTTCCTTCTGGTGGGGCATCACCATCTTCACTTTTTATAGGGAACGAAGCCTCCGTTTTCAAGAGATCATCAAGTATCTCTTTCTTATTGCCGTTCTCAACTGCCAGATATAAAGGAGACTTGCCATTCTTGTTGTTGTAATAGGCCACTTCTGGATCTTTGGAAACTAGGATAATGGCAAGGTCTTTGTTGCCCTGGACCACTGCATCATGCAAAGGAGTGTTTCCCTTTGTATTTTTCTTGCTCATCAAGCTCGGATTCGATTCCACAAGAGATTTAACTGTATGACTGGCCTTTCCTTCTCTGGCAGCAAGATGAAGGATTGTGTCCTTCTGGCTGTTTTGGATGGTGATTAGAGAAGGAAACGTTCGAGCCAGATAAGATGTAATATTGTCACTTCCATAGCTTACAGCTACATGAAGTAATGAGTTCCCACAGGGAGTCACAAGCTTCTCTGTTAAACGTTGTTGGATGCGGCTTTTAAATTCGTCAATATTGTCCTTGTTCACGCACTCATATAACTCGCTATCTGTCTTTGTATTTGCCATGTGATCTCTCGGAATAGAGTTTTGAACCATGTTTATTGCTACGCAAGACATAGCGAAAGAAAATGTTATTTTACCTGAATCAGCTATACATATCAGACAGCTGGACTTCTAATTCAAATAGACCAGAAGGAGAGAGCAGCCTTGGCCATGGTTATAGCAGCATCTGGATAAGGAAAAGGAAAAGAGAAAGAAAAGGAGGAAAATGTGAATTATATTAGCATGTTTGTATCTAATATATTCTTTAGATATTACCTGTTCGTGTCATAAATCATAAAGCTAATAAAAATTTACCTTATAGTTAACTTCAAGTCTTAAAAAATTAGTTAAAATTCGTGTAAATTAATTTAGAAACCTATGGTTACAAAAAAAAAATATTTGTTTTTATATTTTAAAAATTAATTTTTCTTTAATATTTTTAAATTATTTTAATGTGTCATGTTTAAAATAATTTAGAATAAAAAATAAATTATTTTAATATATTTTTAAATAGAAAATAATTTAAAAAACAAATATATAACACTTTAAAATCAAGTCAAACGATGGTGTCAAATAACAAACTAAGACTTTGTGAGCTATCTAAACAAACGTGTCGAGCACCCCTAACAATATGTCAGAAACTGATTTTGTGACAAATGTAAGGGCGTCTTCTTTTCGTTTTTTCTCTGTAGAAGTTAACAGATTATGTAAAAATTGCTTTTAAAATATTTTTTAATTGAAATTATATTAAAAAAATATTTTTTAATTATTTTTCATAGTAACCTCGGTGAATGAAGAGAAAAATGAAGACAGGAAAACAACCTAGGTGCTTATCAAATTAACTTTTTAAAGCTGACAACATACAAAAGAAGTTTGAGAAGTGGAGGGATCTGTACTGGGATGCCATCAGGATGCATTACGATAAGCTGTAATTAAATTATTAATTATTAGTTTTTATTCTTAAGTTATTGATAATATAAACCGTAACCTCAAATTTTCTCAATTAAAAATCTACTGGTAGTGTTTAATGTTTCCTTTACCAAAGCTGTTCTGGGTAAATTAAATTACCTCCGAGTCTGCCTTTTATGTTGTTAGCTATTGTCTGACCAGGTCGTCAAAGAAGCCACTGATGCTGAATTTTCAGACAATGCTAGCGAAGTATTATCGGATGAAATCGAAATCGCTTTCGTTTGGAATAAGGAAATAAAAAAACATAAAAAAAAAAAATGTCTTAGTCTATGCAACTTGCTAGTCTTAAGTATTTTATGGACTCGGTCTGTGTTGGGTTCGGCCCATGTTGATGCAGATGGATGTGTCTCTTAGATGCAAGAAAGGTACTTCTTCCAGACTCGGATCTTTGATTTCCAAAGTCGGGACAAGAGAATAGCTGTCAATTTTTGAAGTGTAGAACTCATTTTTAAGAATATAAGGATATTTTTTAAGAATATACTGACTTACCCGAACACTCGTAATCAGGGGGCAGGAAGGAAAGCAGATGTTCTCTTCTCCTTAAATACATTTCAACTAATTCTTTAAGGATTTTAAATTAATGAACATAAATGTTTATTGATTTTCAAACTAGTTATCTTTAAAAATTAAATTCCAGCTATAGAGTTGAGTTATATCTCTCAAAATTTATTTTTTATCTTTTTATTATGATTGATAGTTAAAGGGATTATTAATGAGATAGTTTAAAGTTAGATAGTAATTATTTTTTAAAATATTTTTTATTTGAAAATATATTAAAATAATTTTTTTATAATTTTTAATATTATCACAAACATATTAGAATAATTTATTTTTTAATTTTTGATATCATCACAAATTTAAAGCAAATGTCTTGAACTTGTGAACCTTAGTGATTCAAATTAGAGGAGGGATGGGATGAAGGTGTTTGATCTTGTACGTACTTTTATTTATTTATTTATTTATATAATAATAAAAATTATTATATATATATATTATTTAGAAGATTCAAAAATTAGTTATTATATGACAATTTTTGTTTTTTTTTATTTTATCTCTAGTAATCTTAATTAGCTCACCGAGTCGCGTATCATTCTTCAATATTAATATCAATAGAAAGGATTTGAAAATCACTGGTTGATATATTTTTAGATATTTTTAATTCGAAGCTCTCATCTTCTTCTCATAATTTTAGTTTCGTCTTCTTTCTGTATTTTAGATTTTTATGTACAAACTTGTTTGAAAATATAGTTATAATTATTTTTTAAATAACTTTTTATATTAGAATACATGCTAATAATTTTTAAAATTTTTTTAAATTATTTTTAATATCAGCATATTAAAATAATTTAAAAACATTAAAAATATATTAATTTGAAGTTAATAAAAAAATAATTTTTTTAAAAAAATATTTTTACAGCTCAGAAACAAATAAAGTATAGAGCCTATACACTGATCATCGCAATCATTGAATATATATATATAAAGCATTGAATCAAAAGGGATGACAGTGGTGTTTAGGCAAAGAATTTGGTGTTTCATGATGTTCCTAACAAAATCCATGCCAAGAATAAAAATTAATATATGTTTTCACATTATTTTAATATATTAATATTAAAAATATTTTTTTAAAAAATTATTTAAAATAAAAAATATTTTAAGAAATAGCTATTTTATAGCATCTTAAAATATATATGCCCGCTTTTCAACCTGAACACCGAGAGACAATCAAATCATCATCAATGTGGCATCATTTTCTATCTCCTCCTTACTTCAAATCATTATGCACCTTCACATTATGCCCAAGAATCATATAACAACGAATTATATTAATGACATCAACTCCATACAATTCATCTATACTTCTGTCAGGAAATGAGAATCACTACTGTACTAGCGAAGGTTTTTTTTTAAATTAATTTGAATATTCAGGCCAAATTACGCTCATCACCGTTAATCCCACGAACCCTGAAACTTTTATTTTAGATTTGATCAGGTTGGGCAAAATAAAAATCTCTTTTACATGGTTCAAGCAAGCAGTTGAAAAGGTTGAGATTTTCCAAGAGAAAATCATGGATCAACAGTGAACAGATTAACCTAAACAAACCGAAGAAAGCAAACCATATTCCAAGCATCCAACCTCATCCACAAGTGGACGGAAAAAATCCCATTACAGAGGAGGCAGGGGAGGGATGCAACACCAATTAAGCAAAGGAGATGAAAAACACAGAAAAAAAACCTAACTCTAATCCTCAGAAGCAAACATTGAAATTGGAAGGCAACAAAAATTAACCTAAAAAAAGCACGAACCAGATCCAAACAGGGATCCCAAAAGTGCTATAGTTAAACTTACATATAGAAGGCAAATCTTGAGACATCTGGTGTCATTTTTCTCTGTGGGTTGTGCTTGAAAGTGTTTAGTTCCAAACTGAAGATGCTCGTATCAAGTGCCTTTTTAATCAACCAACCTTAAAATCAATCACAACAAAAGGAATTACGTACAATACCTTAACAACAAATGGAAATGAATCTTGATTAGGAGAAAACCACAGACAGAACCCCCCAAGAAAAACATAAGAAATCTTCATCTTCTTCGACGTGACCTCCCCCCTTTTCTCTTTTCTTGCCTACTTGTTTCAGAAGAGAAATAAAAGAAGATGAAGAAGACGAGACAAAATGTGACGGAGAAGCCGCCACGCCCATCAATAAAAAATTAAATTGTTTTTCTTACTACCCCAACACCATATTAAGGATTCATACCAGGATCATACGGAATTGGAATTCTTGATCCAGGGAAGATTAATGTTATAGATGTAATGAATATAGCAATCTCGGCTTCGACAACAGATGTTAGAGGAAGTACAATTGCAAACTATTTTGAACATTGTAAAATTAAGTTCGATACTATAAAAATATTATTTAATGAAAATTATTAATTTATCAAGGTTATACAGTACTAAAAAAGAAAAGAAAAAGAAGCTTGTTTTTGGAGTTTCGAAAGTAGCGAGTCTAAATTAGCAATTCTTTCAATTCTCTAAGACTTTAGGGGCCAATGATGCAATTTACACTATTTAATAACGTAGTTTAAGCAGGCGGTGCATCTGCCACGTTTACATTAGCCCATTTCTAACGGGCTACTAAGCTCTAAACCTTTGGCGACAACCTAAAACACAGAAAAAAAAATAAAAAAAATTCTCGCTTCAGAACCAGAGGCAGCAATGGCTGATCGATTCTTTCCCAACGTAATGCCAAGCTTTGTAACAGAAGATATACAAGAAGAAGATAAAGTAACCGATGAGGATTCTCTCATGAAGCTTCTCTCAATGCCCTACACTTCACTTTCCAAGCAGTTTCAACGTTCTGGTTTGGATCTTAAAGAAACAGTAACAAGAACTTCTCTTTCTTTTGTTTTCATTTCTTGGGTTGTTTTTGCTTTGTTTGTTAATGTTGGCACTGTTTGTGTTTAGTGGGATTTTTGTGTTCTACAGATAGTGATGGAGACATGGGGGTTAGGTGGGCAAGTTGTGCATGATTTTACTCTTTACAGTGGAAATCTTGGCACTGCTTTGTTGCTTTATAAGAGCTATCAAGTTACTAGTAATGAAAATGATCTCTTTCTCTGTTTGGAGATTGTTAAGGCTTGTGATTCTGCTTCTCGGGCTTCAAGGTAGAGTCTCCCTTTCTTGGTGAAGATGTCATGTTGTTTCACTGTATAGTTTGTTTTTGTAATTAAATTTATGGTATGAGCCAATTGGATATGATTTTGGGTTTTGATTATAACTTGTGTCAAACGCAAATTTGAAGCTACTAAAGAGGGGTGGATTCGGTTTGGACATCTGGTAATGTTGTTGAATGTATTTTTATAATCTAGGGATGTGACATTTATATGTGGGCGAGCTGGTGTTTGTGCACTTGGGGCTGTAGCTGCAAAGCATGCTAATGATGAAGCATTACAGAGTTACTATCTGAGTCAATTAGGAGAGGTGGCCCTTTTGCTCTATTTTGTGTTATTTTTCATATTTTTGTAAAAAACAAATTGGTTGTCGGTGAGTATTTATTGATTGTTTATGAAACAGATTAAGCTGTTGAGAAATTACCCTGATGAGTTGTTATATGGAAGAAGTGGATTCTTATGGGCTTGTTTGTTCCTAAATAAACACATGGGGCAGGGGACTGTCCCTGATACGACCATTGTGAGATTTCTGCTATCACCTATTTTGCTACTTTGGTTTTGAATTAGTTGGTTTTGAATCAGTTAAGCAGGATGTAATAGTCTTATGGTAAAATTATTGTAGCGTGCTGTTGCGAATGAAATTATAAAAAATGGAAGAGCATTGGCAAAGAAAGGAGGTTCCCCATTAATGTATGAATGGTATGGTGAGAGGTATTGGGGTGCTGCCCATGGATTGGCAGGTATTATGAATGTTTTATTGGATGTAGATCTGAAACCTGATGAGTTTGAGGATGTCAAGGGCACCCTTAAATACATGATCAATAACCGCTTTCCCAGCGGCAACTACTCTACAAGTGAAGAAGATCGCAAGAGGGATGTTCTTGTGCATTGGTGTCATGGAGCACCTGGAATTGCTCTTACACTTGTCAAGGCAGTCAAGGTAAATTTCTCCTGTTATCTAGTTCATTGTAAGCTAATTTAAGCCCCACTGGAGCAGGAACTTGATATTTATGAATGATTCAGATTTTGACCTTTCTCCTTTAGTCATGTTAATGAGAGCATTAAATTTGCAAATTCATTGGCAAATGGCAATGGCATTTATTGCATGTGTTTGTCTTGGATCTCTGAGGTATCCGATATGGCTGAGTACATGATATAAATGTAAAATCTTTGAATTAGATCTTTATTTTTTATCTGAATCCAAGTAGGTTTCCAAGCGAGTGTAGCCTTCTTTTTTGTTAAGAATGTTTTGTGTAGGAACAGTATACATAGGTTTACTTGAAACTGTAACTTCTGTAGTAGAGAAGTTTATTCCTTCTTTTTATAGCTCTGATCACACATATCAGGCTGGATACTTAAAGACTGAACTAACTAGATAGCAATATTTTTTGCCCAGATCATATAAAATTACAGGTAGAAGCCCTTTGTCCTTCTGGAAATTACTTTGCTTCAACTTTTTACAAAATTGAAATGTGCAATGCTCAGGTTTTTGGAGATAAAGAGTTTCTGGAAGCAGCTATAAATGCTGCAGAGGTAGTGTGGAACCGTGGGCTGCTCAAGCGAGTTGGAATTTGCCATGGCATCAGTGGGAATGCGTATGTGTTTCTCTCACTGTACCAGCTAACAGGCAACATAGAGTTCTTATACAAGGCCAAAGCGTTTACTTGCTTTCTGCTGGATAGAGCTCACAAACTTATATCAGCCGGAGAGATGCATGGAGGTGATAGCCCCTACTCAATGTTTGAAGGAATGGGAGGTATGGCATATCTTTTTCTAGATATGATCGACCCATCCAAGGCTAGATTCCCTGCTTATGAACTCTAAAATCTTTTTATGAATATTAGGTCACAGTAGTTGAGTTGAATACTAGGGTTGCTCAGTGCTGTCATTTTGAGTTGTATATGAAAATGCAATGATAGAAGTCCACCTTCAGCCTCGACAATCATGCATTATTTTACAGTAGGCTATGGTATTACTAGCGTGGGGTTTGATCTCCCATCAGGCAAAGAGCCACTTTTGCTTTGCATAATGGACGGGTGATCAGCTGATATTAATAACAGATTCTCGAATTACAGATACCAAGTATATGATCATTTTACTGTAGAACTTTCGCATTCTGAAATAATGGAAATCACTAGATATCAACCAAATAGCATGGAGCAAAATGTATTTCAGAAATTATTCTAGCAACCACTGAATATCTTAGTACTTCTCCTCCTAACAACATGGAGCAAAATGTTATCTCAGCGCCAAAGAATAGGATTCATATGTTACTTCTTGTTACTATCTCACAAAAGTCTAAGAGCCCAAAATCTACTTCAAATAACCCTGACTCAGAAACCACATAAACAGCAAGGTTTTCTTTAGAGAAGGAGGGTGGTGAAGAAGTATACTGGTCAATCAAGCCCATGATCACTTTGTACTCTTCAGCTGCTGTTGGTTCGGTGCCAGAGAAGAGAATGTTGAGATTCTTTCTATCACTGTCTTAATATCAAAGCATTCGCCCAGAAATCTGCATCAGCTCTACCTGGCTACTGACATTAATTAGAAGAAACATCGATCAGCATTCAAGAGCATTTTATTGTCCTAGAGCAGGGAAGTCCTAAAGACATGACACCTAACACCTTGTCAGGGTCAGGAATAGCTATAACTTGTATGGGTCCCCACACTGCCTTCGGAAACTTGTTTTTGATAGTGGTATTAAATTGGACTTAACCTTGTGGGTCATCCTGATGGCTTATTGACCTAGTATCATGCCTCTTGATTTAGTTAAAGGTTGATTTGATGTGATTTGGTAAATGTAGTAGCTTTGCACGTGACTTGATCAAAATTTAATTTAATTTAATTTTTAAAAAAATTCAAGTTAAAAATCATTTTAAAGTTTTTTTAAATAAATATTTAAATAATAATATTTTGGATTTATTAAGATTAATTTAACGTATGACTTGAGAAAGTAAGATGTCCTCTCTGTTGTCGGGAAAAGGGCTCTAATGGTACTTTAGAATAAGAATAATGGGTACTATTAGAAGTAGGAGAACGCAAATAATAGGTTCTTTTCGCCAAATCCAAGTTTTGAGCTTACTTCTAATTCTGGACCGATAGGAACTCCTACTCATAAACGAGTAGCTTCTTAGCTTCCAACTTGCAACACTTTTTGGGTTTTGGGACTTGAAGCCAGGTGAAGGCAGCTTGTTGATGAGTTATAACTCGTTCAACTAAAATCCAGGTCACTCGATCAAGTTTAACTTTGCTTCTTGTTTATGCTATTTGTTTTTAACTCGGTTGTGTTCTTGTTTGAGCTTGTTGCATTAAGATTCTTTGAAGGCGGTTTTTTGCTATTTGTTTTTCTAACGTTCAGAGGAAACAACACTAGGCCTTCGATGATTAACTGAATAGGATATATCCAACATTAAGAGGAAACAACATTTTCAATTCAGAAGTACTTGTGTGCGCGTGCTCTCTGCAGTGCTTCTGTGTTTGCTATAACACAAATGAAATTGATTTATTGTTGGCATTTTCATTCACGTGTAACAATAATTTTTTAAGCTCAACAAAACATGTTTAATGAACATATTTGAAGTCAAATCGAAAGTGAATCTCACTCTTTTTTAAGATTAAAACTTTGATAGAAATTGTTTAATTAAAGTTGGAGAGAATTAATTCTTTATTAGTTTTGATTCTAAAATTAAATATAAAAGGGAGGTAAAGGAAAAGTTTTTTACACTACTTTTTCTTACCTTAGTTTTTCAATCTCTTATCTATATATATATATATATATATATATATGCTAGTATTTAGTTTTGATTGCTAGTTTTCTATAATATATAAAATTGAATATTTATAGCTTCAATAATCAATGTCAAGTACATCTTACATTTCAGATGATGCTCAACCGCCGCTCTCGGAGACATGCATGTAGTCCTACGTCATCACACGACAAGTATTGTTGCAAACCATCGAGCAGTGAGATGAATAGTTAAAACTAACACAGAACATTGGTCAAATGTGTTTTCTAGATGGCATCTGCACTCAGCCATCCAACAAAAGGTTCCTGAGGAAACACACCATGAGAAAACAATTCATTTACACACCCCATCAACTCCTAATTAGAGACATGCGAAGCGATCAAATAGGACGGACAGACAAGATTTATACTCACGCTAGAGTACATACATACAGAATCAAGATAAAAAAAAAAAGCATAAAAAAATTAGATTTTCTTAATATAATAACAGATTTGAAGAAAATTAAAAATTATGAGTATAAATGCGTCTTAGAAGAAGAGTGTGAGCACAAAAGAAAAGATAAAATGGCCAAAACATAAGCCCTAAAAAATCATTCCTACCATTACGATGGTTAACTTCTACCATGAAAAGTATTTAAAAAATTACTAGTTAGATATCTCTGTTTGGCTGCAGGACTGTACTATTTTAATTAAATTATAGGAGGTTTTTAAGGGTGTGAAGCATGAATTCTAATTTTATTTATTTAATTAAATTACTTAATCAATTCAAGTCTTCTTACTATTCAATATAAGCCATAATATATATAGGTAATTAATAAGCTTCATGATAAATTGAATCCCATCATTCAAATGCCTAAAACTTTTTCGTAACTTTAATGTTATGCTTGTTGCTTGCCTCGATACAAAAGGTATGTATCCTACATGAATTTTTAGGATCTCGAAAAACGTTTTGCATAATAAAACGAAATATGTCTTGGTGTAATCACCATCTCCTCCCTAGCTAGCAACTCGTGGCTCGGTTTGAATTTGAGAGGGATACATTAATTTTAAGGGTTTTCTTTTTTTCCCCATTACTTTCTTAGAGGATTGTGTTTGTTCAGTGTCAAGGACCAAATTAATGTATAAGTAACAAAAGTGTGTTTTGTTAGGTAGATGAAGGCAAAGACAAAATAAATTTATCTTCAAAGTAGTTCCTCCAAATGAGATTAGCATGCTAGCGAGCTCCAGTTAATGTTGAGATTATGCTTAAATTAGACCTTGGAAAAAGCTATTTCAATTTATTTTTAATTATTTTTGAATTTTTTTAATAAAGTTTTATTTACTAGGTTAGTTTTAGCTCGTTTTTGAACAATTTTGTGCATTGTTTTTTATCAGATTGAAAGAGATTGACAAAGTTGAGAATTGTTTATCAGATAACATGACATTTTAAAATTGGTTTACGTCCTTTGTAATCTTTAAATATTTCTGTTTCTTCTCGTATAATTCAACAGTTTCCCATTGCAAATAAAGATAGGAAAAATGGGAAATTAACCAGAACCAGATCTTAAAAGATGAAAATCTTATTTCAAACATTGTTCGATACAACATATCAGCATAACACAAGTTGCAAGGCAATTTGTACCCCAGCAGGATACCATCGTAACACTTGAAATGGTCATAGAATATAATCTTCAGTGACAATGTTTGGCGAGGAAGTTAATGATCAGCTCATTCACCTGCTTTGGGAGATTCTCATGAACAAAATGGTTCCCTTCATCAAGGAACACATTTTCCAAATCCGGCACAAAATGCTTCAGTTGCTCACTTTTGGTGTAGTCTTCCATACCTGCAAACTTTAGGAGATAGTCCTTCTGGCCATTGATCAGCAATGTTGGTGCTGTAACTTTTGGATCGGTAATTCCACAATCTATTCCTAAAGACCTGCATCGAATTCCATGCCATCCCTCTTAGCGTAGTTTTGTTTACATAAGAATACAGCATCCTAAAAGACTTTACTGGTTACCTGTAAGGAACCTGTAATGCAAAACGAAATCCAGACTTCTCGTATAATGATGCATAAGCTGCAAGATCTTCTTCGGAGAACCACGGTGGCAGAGGAGTAGATGGGTCAACCAAGTCCATGATTTCCTGGTCATCTCTAGCTGTTGGTGGTTCAGTTCCAGAAAAGAGAATGTAGATGTTTCTTACCACTGTCTTGACATCTAAGCGTCCGAAATCTGCTTCAGCTCTACCTGGTTCCTGTGTTTATTTAGAGAAAGCAGGCAAGATCAACAATGAATTGTATTTATCATTATCACAACACAACTCACTTTAGGATATGAAAGGCAAGTATCGAATACTGGAGATAAATGAATCGTACCTGCCATCTTGTTATGTAGAAACCCGATGGCATGAGATCATTTCGAATACAATTAGGACCTGGTAGCAAGAAAGGAATACCGAGGGACACAAGACCTGAAACCCTTTCAGGGTGCACAACAGCGACTAGATATGCTGTTATAGATCCAAAATCCTTCCCAATAAGAAAAACCTGGTGCCAACATCAAAGTATTACATTTATGTATATATGCACTTAAGATCGAAACTGGAAGTTTTGTTATGGTTTTCGACTCTTTGTTGCTAATTGAGATTCTTAGGAGGTTTTTTTTTCACTTTCTGTTTTTCTTCCAAGTACCTCGCGAGCAATTACTAGTACTTCATGATGAACGGCAACAGATATCCAACATTCAGAGAAAAACTCATTTTCTATTCATATATATCTGTGTGTGTCTGCAGGACTTGCCCTTTCTAATGTTAAAATTTGCTGTGATGCTATTGAACTTGATTTATTCTTGATATTTTTCACATATAACTCAGTGCTAAATTACCAATCAAATGAGTAATAAAAAGAATTAACAGAAACCTTTACAATGAAGAATCCATTTTTAATAAGCATGGCAAGATAAACATGCGGGGTCTGAGTTTGAGATAATGGTTAATTTGCGCATCATCCTCCAGGCAAGTTATAAAAAAAAAAAAACATTTCTGCTCAATTACCCCCACAAAAGATTCCTTAGGAAACAGGCCAAAAGGAGACCTGTGATATGCAGTTAATAGAAAAATGCCAAGTTCGCATCATTAAAATTAACCCAGAGAAAAACTCTAATTATAACCTTGTTGATGCGAAGTGTGTCAAGAAGGGCAACAACATCATCAACAAGGTCCATGAAGTTCCCTTTCTCTGGTTCAGCTGGCTGTTCAGATAGCCCATAGCCCCTAAAATCAATAGCTATTGCTCTATAACCAGCAGCTGCAACAGCATTCATCTGGTACCTCCATGTGTACCATATTTCAGGGAATCCATGTAAGAACAACACCACCTTGGGACCTGTTAATAAATGAACATGATCAGCCATGAAGAAATAAATTACAATATGAGAGGAAACATTTGGTATTTGACTAATACCGGTGCCAATCTCTGCTACATGCAGTTTTAGCCCTCTTACTTCTACAAGGGTGTGCTTGATCAGATCCATGACTGGGAGAGAGAGTGTTTGTATGTGTGAGAGAGATGGGTGTTTCAAAGACTTGGAATAAAAGAGATGACCATTAAATAAGTGAGTGAACAGTAAACTGTAGATGGTGTCGGTGAAACCGACGAGGAGCCAAGAACAAAATGGGATAAATGACCGAACATCTTTTCTACTTGCGGGCCAGTCTGGTTCAGTTTGGCAATAAGAAAAACCATAACAAAAGAAAACCAATACCAATCTCCCAATCATGGACCTTCCGAAGAGTCTTAATATCAATCTCCCTTTTGAGCTTGTAAATCCAACATTACGTTTAAGGAAAGACTAGCAGTGTGCCGCGCTAGGCGGCAGTGTTTGTCTATATATATATATATATATATATATATATTAAAAATGTACATTTACAAAAGAAAAAAAAACCTGTGACTGGAGTAATTGTCCGGACTAGAAAAAATAAGTCATTTTGTATTTTAATTATATAATAAAAAAATAATAATAACAAATAGATTAAGGGTGTATTTGAAACATGGTATAAATTATATTTTTAAAAACTTTGATTTTTTTAAAAATAATTTTTTTATTTTAATATTTTTTTCAATGAACTATCACCGCTATCACAATCTTAAATAAACCCTAAATTTTTTTTGAAAAAAATGATATCAATAACATGGAAAGAAATTATTTTTAATGTAGTTGGGTTTATATTAACATGTGATTCAGGTGTAAATCTTGTGTAAATCTTTAACAACTAGATAAATATATACCCTAAACAAATTAGATGGATGATCTAATATATATATATATATATAAAAAATCAGTTGTATATATTTAAGTTTAGGAGTAGATCTGGTTGCACCAGATAAGAACAACAGCTCAACAATATCATAATTTTTAATCTGACTGTTAGATTATGCTAAAAAATTTACAAGAGTTCTAGAGATCATTTTCTTTAAAAAGAATATAAAATCACTACTTTAACTATTGAATCTTTAAATTTTAATAATATCTCATAAGAGCTTAATTTTGGTAATTTTTATGATTTTTTTTGTTATTTTTAGATTTCATGCATCTTTCCTTTTTAATTTTAGTTTTTTTATTTTTGTTTTCTAATTGAGATAAGGTTTTTGGCCTATTTAAATCTTTATAAACCTTCTAAAGGATCATTATTCTAGAGAAAATAAAATTTTTGAACTTGGGGTTTATATTTTCCACTCATTTAAATTTTTATATTCTTTCTTTTTTTTATTGTTTTTAGCTTCTACATGCATTAGTTTTTTAGTATTTCTTATATTTATTATAAGTTCTGTTGACATTATCCCTGTCAATCTTTAATAATTATATGTTTATTTATTTTTTGTTTTTGTTTTTCAAGTAAGTGAAATATATATATTGATTATAGATGATTAAGAATAATATTTTCGAATATCTATATGTTGATTTATTTTCAAATATTCATCATTTTTTTAAATATATATTTATATTTTATTAAATTAAATTGTATTCGATATAACATTTAGTTGTTTGAATAATTATGTAATTAGATATTATGTTTTATTATCGAAATTATCAAAAACTTCATATTAAAATAAGGTAGTTTATCTTTATACATATTATATGTAGCCCTACGTCATCACACGACTAGTATTGTTGCCAAACATCAAGTATTGAGATGAATCATTAAAACTTCTACAGAACGTTGGCCAAATGTGTTTTCTAGATAGCATCTGCACTCAGCCATCCAACAAAAGGTTCCTGAGGAAACACACCACAAGAAGACAATTCATTTACACATTCCATCAACTCCCAATTACAGACATGCGAAGCTGTCTAATAGGACGGACAGACAAGATTTATACTAACGCTAGAGTACATACATTCAGAATCAAGATAAAAAAAAAAAATCAAAGCATAAAAAAAATTAGATTTTCTTCATATAATAACAGATTTGAAGAAAATTCAAAATTATGAGTATAAATGCTTATTAGAAGAGTTTGAGCACAAAAGATAAGATAAAATAGCCAAAAAAATATGATGACTATATAAACCCTAAAAAATCATTCATAACAAATATCATTCCTACTATTACAATGGTTAACTTCTATGTTGAAAAATATTTGAAAAATAATTAATTAAGTTTCGTTGCAGGACTGTACTATTTTAATTAAATTAGAGGAGGTTTCTAAGGGTGTGAAGCATGAATTCTAATTTTATTTATTTAATTAAATTATTTAATCAATTCAAGTCATCTTATTATTCAATATAAACCATAATATAGATAGGTAATTAATAAGCTTCATGATAAATTGAATCCCATCTTTCGAATGCCAAAAACTTTTCGTAACTTTAATATTATGCTTGTTGCTTGCCCTCGATACAAAAGGTAATCCTCCATGAATTTTTAGGATCTCCAAAACGTTTTAATGATAAAACGAAAGATGTCTCGGTGTAATCACTATCTCATCCCTAGCTAGCAACTCGTGGCTCAGTTTCAATTCGAGAGGATACATTAATGTTAAGGGTTTTTTTTTTTTTATCACTTTCTTTGAGGATTGTGTTTGTTCAGTGTCAAGGACCAAATTATGTATAAGTAACAAAAGTGTGTTCTGTTGGGTAGATGAAGACAAAGACAAAATAAATTTATCTTCACATATAACTCGTGCTAAATTACCAATCAAGTGAGTAATAAAAAGAATTAACAGAAACCTTTATATTTAATAAGGATGGCCTGGTAAACATATTGCGGGTTCTGGGTTTGAGATAATGCTTAATTGCGCATCATTCCCAAGGCAAGTTAAATAAATATAAAGCAACTCACAGAAAAAACTAAATGAAAAGATTAAAATGTCCTCTATGCATGGGTTAATCCTTTTTATTGAAGGGGCAAATTTGATATTTTACTGTAAGATAATTTTAAAAATCTCTGATCTAGAGGGTAATGAGATCATTCCACTCTACTTGGAAAAAGTCGAAAAGTACAATTATAGCCTAACACAATTTTTTATGATAGATGCTCCAAGTGAAGATAAAAAACCCTCGAATCAGTGACAATTGTTTTGACTTTTTTTACATGTCAAATACATCATTTAACTACGTACTATACTGAATGGTAAAATGAGTCTATAAGTATAGTATTTTAGCTCACGAAGGAGGTTGATGCAAGACTCTTTGGAAGGTCCATTCATTGCTTTAAAGCAAATTGAAAAACGAGAACTTTACTTTATAAAGAGGAGAACAAAAGGTGGTGATGATGATGATATCTATGAAAGGCCAAAGCTTTCTACTTGCGAAGGCTTCTTCATCTTCATCCTTTACTGGGTTTCGTTTTGTACGAAGCCAAATCAAATTGATAGGTATGTTTCTTATTCCCTTTCTATCTCCATCCTTATTACCATTCAACTCCAACTCCTACTCCATTGTCACCTGTTACACTTCTTCCTCTTCTAGTGCAACCAATGGTGGTGGGAGACAATGAAAAAGTGGGTTCCTTCAGAAAAAAATAATAGATTTGTTGTATAGATTAATTTCTTATATATGAACTTTCGCTTCTGACTATATTTTATGGATGAGCCCTTTAAGCACTTGGATGTTCTACGGTAGCACGGCAAGCCAAGAACAGTCAGAATTAATTTGTGGTTGAAAAGTAGGAAAGAAAACTTGCATACTGTTGGGGTTAAGATTTATGGATAAATATCGTGGCTATGGTATTGGGAACCCCTTTACACTTTCTTTTTTGTACCGAGGAAGGGAACGGAATGATGTCATTCTGGTTTCCTAATCTTTCTATGTTTTGAGTGGATTTCCCAGGACTTCTTGGTTCAAATGTTCCCAGAAAGCAAGTTCCCTTGTCAGATGAGAAAACACGATGAAAGGAGAGCTGAAAACAGATCCTTCAGCTTTGTTCGTTAAGCTACAATCACTATCCTGCTCTCTTAACGGGTAGGGATTTATCTTCAGAATCCTTTGGATTCTTGGATCAGATGTATCCACTTACATCCATTGCTCACTGAAATGCAATAAAATTGGAAAATAAACAAGAAAATTGTTATTTCAGTTCACAGCATCAAGTCTTGCTATATAAGCGTACTTCAGGAAAGACTTTTTTATTATCGTGAAAGGATAACATTGCGTAACTTCAGCTGCTCATCGATACTTGTCTTCACTTGCTTCGTTTGTTGAGGAAGTTGATCATTATCTCATTCACCTGCACTGGAAGTTTCTCATGAACAAAATGGTTCCCTTCTTCCAGAAAGACACTGTCCAAATCTGGAACTATATGCTTCAGAAGGTCACTCTTTATGTAGTCTACCATACCCGGGAAACCAAGCACAAAGTCCTTCTCACCCATAATCAGCAATGTTGGTGCCAAAACTTTTGGATTAGTTATTCCACAGCAATCTATGCCTAAAGTCCTGCACAGAAACTCTTACATTGATGAGAGCGATGGCCTCTTTATCTAGGACCAAAATAGTGGAAATCAAAGTGGGTAAACATACAAGTTTGTCTATCCTAGTATCTTTCTGTAAATTATTCCCCAAAGAGGACTTGAATGGTTACCTATATGGAACATGCAATGGATACCGAAATCCTGACTTCTCGTACAAGGATGCATAAACTGCAAGATCTTCTTCAGAGAACCATGGTGGTAGAGGATTTGATGGGTCAACCATGTCCATGATCTCTTGGTTATCTTTAGCTGTGTTGGTGGTTCCTTTCCAGAGAAAAGAATGTAGACGTTTCTTACCACTGTCTTAATACCGAAGCCCCCGAAATCTGCTTCAGCTCTGCCTGGCTCCTGAGAATGTTTAGTACTTTCAGGTATAATTGACATAGAATGGAAGTCCCATTGACACCAAGTTGTTACTAAAGATTGCTAAGGAATTTATTAAAATACAAGACTTTATTGACGTACCTTCCACCTATTGCAGTAGAAACCTTCAGACATCAAATCAGTTCGGACACTACTGGGACCTGGTAGCATAAAAGGAATACCTAGAAATACCACACCGGAAACCCTTTCCGGGTAGAGAACAGCGCTACCATGTATGCTGGAACTGATCCCAAGTCCGTCCCGATGAGAAAAGCCTGCTATCAATAACCGAAGTCAAGTATATCTTACATCTCAGTTTAATTATGCTCACGAGCAAGCTTTAAAAACTGACTGAATTTTTCAGGTACCATCCCACAGCAAGCAGGACTGAACATGTTCGCTAAAAGGACAAGTTAATATTTGTCATTAATTTGAATCAAGGCATGGGGTGCTTAAAAAGTAATAAAGATTAAGAAATGACATTACCTTACTGATGCCAAGAGTGTCAAGAAGGGCAATGGTATCCTCAACATGGACAATGAAGACCCCTTCTCAGGTTCAGCTGGAAGCTGAGTCCATAGCCCCTAAAATCATAGGCTATTGCTCTATATCCCGCTTTCGCAACAGCAATCATTTGATACCTCCATGTGTACCATATTTGTGGGAATCCATGCAGGAACAACACAACCTTAGAACCTGCAAACAAGATTCCACCACTAAAATTACTAACTGTGATCAATAAAAGAAGAAACGAAATCAAAGGGGAAGTTCTGGTGATGGTTTGCAGTACCAGTGCCAATCTCTGCCACATGTAGTTTTAGCCCATTTACTTCCACATGTGTGTGGTTGATATGTTCCATGTTTCACAGAAGATATGTGAGAGAGTACAGCTTTTTTTTGTTCAAATGATTAATGCCTTGGGTTATTAAGAACATTAGGCAAACAAACAAGATGGGTTGACTTAAATATCACACTAAGCTGCTACTATTACCATTGTGACTCCTACTTGAAAAACACAACTTGTGGCACTTGGAAAATATATATTAGCATAAATTATGTAATTGTTTTTATGGGTATGAAACAATGTATTCTAATTTTATTTACTTAATTAAATCATTTCAATCAATTCAAGCCGCTTTATTATTCAATTTATTTCATACATTACAGCACAGAATATATAAATAATTTATAAGCCTGCTGATAAATTGAATCCGATCTTTCCAATGTCAAAAATTAGTTCCTAACTTTATTATGATGGATGTTTGCCTTCAATACAAAAGATATTCCCTAGAGAAGAGAGAAGATTTTTTTAATGGTTTGTCTTTATGTTAAACAAGCAAAAATATGATTGCAAAATTCAACAATGCCATTATAAAAGAATTTAAAATGTGAAATCTTAGCTTAATAAGATATTTTCCTGTCATTCAAGTATAACTTCACAAAAGAAAAATATTATAGATCTCTTAAGAAAATTCAAGATATCAATGTAAATCTATGATATATTCAGTAGAAGCAAATAAAAAATTATTATAAGATGAAGCTGTAGTAAATATTGATTCAAGGTATTTCAAAAATCTTATTAGATCTTTTATCAACTTTACAAATTTAAGATTATATATACTTTATTTTGTGAGCATTATCTCTAGATTTATAAAAAATTCCAACAAACTTTATCTTTTAGTAGTTAAGAGTCACTAATATGTATTATTCCATAATCTAGAGCTATGTATTCATTCCACTTTGATTTTTTGATGAGTTTTATTTTATAATATTCTTTATTATGTCTTGTTTGTAATTTTTTTTTATAAAAGCCTAAAATTAAATTTGTACATATTTCTTTTTATTTTATTATTTTGTATATGTATATTGAACATTATTTATTTTTTGAGTTATTGAACTCATCCCCTCGTTATTTTTTTTTAACTTATAAATTGATTAGCACGTCACTTTTATTTGATTTTCAAAACTTTTTATATATATATATATATATAATTAATGTTATTTTTTTATATCTAATTATTGAAAATCTATTAAGACAATAAGTTTACGTTGTGAAGTTAATTTTATTATTAATGTCTCATGGAACTCTATAACTTATAGAAATCTAATTAAGTTATAGAAAAAAAACTTTGTATATATATTGAGGTTGGCACATAAATAAATATCTAGAAAGGAACTTTTTCTACGTGCCTGTTATAAATCCAGATACCGGGTTATCACGGTTTGGATACACCATGATATTAAAGCCATTTATTCTTCTATTTGAGTGGAAGTCCTATAAAGCCAAATGCAACTCATTCTGTATTGTACCTCGCATGGAACAGGATGATGCCACCTTTCTCTGTTTTGCACTGGACTTGTTGGATTCAGTTGTTTGAAAAAATTTAGTTCCCTTGCCAGATGATCAGAGAAGACATGCTGAAAGGGAAAAAGGAAATATATATTTCAGCTTTGTTCTTTAAGCTTCAGTCAGTGCCCTTACCTCTAGATTTCTTTGGATTCTTGACTTGGTTTTTCTCCAGTTAGATTCATCACTCACTCAAATGACAAAATTGGTACCAAAAAAATTCTTATTTATGAACACAACATCAAGCCTCTGAAATTAGCACACTACAGGAAAGCCAATTTATTATTGTGAATGGATATCATTGCATCTCTTCGGATGCTCAGAGATAGGCCTCTTTAGTTACTATGTTTGTTGAGGGAGTTGATCATTAACTCATTCACCTGCTCTGGAAGTTTCTCATGAACAAAATGGTTCCCTTCTTCTACAAAGACGGTTTCCAAATCTGGAACTCTATGCTTCAGTATATCACTCTTTATGTAGTTTGCAATGCCCGGGATACTAAGAGCATAGTCCTTCTCCCCCATAATCAACAACGTTGGTGCTACAACTTTTGGATTAGTTATTCCACAGCAATCTATGCCTAAAGTCCTGCACAGAAACTCTAAACATTAAAGTTAACTGTCATTACTCTGTAGAGCTAAATGCTTAGGTTTTCAGTCTCAGGAATGTGCAATTAGCTAGAAAAATGGAATTTTCTTTATCATCGCCTAGAATAGTTTAAGTCACATGATGACGACGTAATTAAATAGCGAAAATTTTGAAGTTTTTCCATCCTTCTAGCCATTGAAGGTTAATTTTCTTTAACAGGGAGTTACAAGGTTACCTGTATGGAACCTGCAATGGATACCGAAATCCAGACTTCTCGTACAAGGATGCATAGACTGCAAGATCTTCTTCAGAGAACCATGGTGGTAGAGGAGTAGACGGGTCAACGATGTCCATGATCTCTTGGTCCTCTCTAGCTTTTGGTGGCTTAGTTCTAGAGAAGAGAATGTAGATGTCTTTTTTATCACTGTCTTAACATCAAAGCGCCTGAAATCTGCTTCAGCTCTGCCTCGCTCCTGAGAATATTTAGACATTGCAGGCGTGATTGATATAAAATTGAAGTTCAATTTCTACCAACTTAAAACTCAAATAGTTTTAAGGAAATTATCAAATGTAAGACCTCGATGACAATGACAATATACCTGCGACCTTTTGCAGTAGAAACCTTCGGGCATCAGATCAATGTCATCACTGGGCCCTGGTAGCCTGCATGGAACACCTAGTGATACTGAACTGCCAACCCTCTCCGGGTAAAGAACAGCTATCATGTATGCTGGAAATGATCCCAGGTCTGTACAGACTAGAAAGGCCTGGCATCAATGCAGGTAGATATTACATTTCACTTCATGTATGCGCAAGAACAAACCTAAAGTTTATTTAAGGTGTACTGAAGCTCGTAGAGATCATCTTTGGCGCTTCCCTACTTGGCCTTGACTAATTATCTGCAACATTTATGTCAACATCTAGAGATGTTACACAATCAATTCACCTAGTGTTATTCCTGTTTCTGAACCTTTTGTTTTTTCAACTACAGTTGTGCAGTATGGTCAAATCTTTTTGCTCGATGGCATCTAAACCAAGCATCCCTCAAAGGTTCCTGAGGAAATACACCACAACAAGACCTTTCATTTACTCACCTCAACATCTCACCAGAGACTTGTCAAGCTATGATATAAGAGGGTACCAAACATCATTAGAGCATCTGGTGGAACCATCAGCCTCTATGATTTCAATTTGGCTGAACAGAACTTGCCTAGTTTACCAAGATTCGTCCAATTAAGAATTTGCAGGTAACGTCTCACAGTCTGCAGAACTGAATATTTATGTGATTAATTTGAATCAAGATTCAAATTTAAGGGGAAAATGAATATTTATGTGATTAATTTGAATCAAGATTCATGGTCTGAGGTGCTTAAAAAGCAATAAAGATTAAGCAATGCCATCACCTTACTGATGCCTAGAGTGTCAAGAAGGGCAATGGTATCCTCAACAAGGTCAATGAAGCCCCCTTTCTCAGGTTCAGCTGGAAGCAGTGAGAGCCCGTAGCCCCTAAAATCATAGGCTATTGCTCTATATCCCGCTTTCGCAACAGCAATCATTTGATACCTCCATGTGTACCATATTTGTGGGAATCCATGCAGGAACATCACAACCTTAGGACCTGCAAACAAGAACCCGCCAGTAAAATTACTAACTGTGATCAATAAATGAAGAAAAGAAATCAACGGGGAAGTTCTGGTGATGGTTTGCAGTACCAGTGCCAATCTCTGCCACATGTAGTTTTAGCCCATTTACTTCCACATATGTGTGGTTGATATGTTCCATGTTTCACAGAAGATATGTGAGAGAGTACAGCTTTTTTTTGTTCAAATGATTAATGCCTTGGGTTATTAAGAACATTAGGCAAACAAACAAGATGGGTTGACTTAAATAGCACACTATGCTGCTACTATTACCATGGTGACTCCTACCTTGAAAAACACCACTTGTAGCACCTGGAAAATATATATTTGCATAAATTGTGTTTTTATGGGTATGAAGCAATGTATTCTGATTTTGTTTACTTAATTAAATCATTCAATCTATTATTCAATTTAATCCATACATTCCAGCACGAAATATAAATAATTTATAAGCCTGCTGATAAAATTGAACCCGTTCTTTCTAATGTCAGAAACTAGTTCCTAACTTTATTATGCTTATTGCTTGCCTTCAATACAAAGGATATCTCAACGGAATCTTTAGGATCTCAAAAGCTTTTTCTTTTTTTATTACGTTTAATTATATTTAAAAAAATTATCTAAAATACTAGGAGCAGACTTCAAGAAATACAAAGATCCCTTACTCAAATATAATTGACCTTAGACAATAAAATAAACAAAGTAAAAACTAAAAAATCTGAAAAAAAAATTTTAAAATAGACAAAGCAACATCATTGTTGATACGATTAAAGAGTTGATGTCTTATCCCAAGTACAAAAAAGTTAAAGTAATAAATAACCAGACAAAACTAGAATCGAACCACAGGAAAGTTAATTATATAAATTATAAATAAGAATAAGAATAAGAACAACAACAACAACAATAACAACAATAATAATGATTATGGTGGTGAAGATGAGTTAAAGAGTACTTTGAGATGTAAGATTAATATAAAGATTATACAATGATAAAAATAAATGTCAAAGTTAGAGGATACACTAATAGTATTAGAAATAAATAAAATATAAACTCTTTATAAATTATCTACATAATCATATTAATCATCTTATTTACATAACATCATACTTGTAAATTTTACCAAGTATTCACGATGCTAACTTATATTGACAACAAATCAAGTTCCTCTTATAATAACAATGTCGATTAAAGATTATGAAAGATCAAGTATTTGATGTATTAAGTGTTATACAACACAAATCTAGATTAACCATTTAACAAGTAAAGTGTCAAGAATTAATAAGATAAAAATAATAAGACATGTTAATAGCAAGTTGTTTAGGATATAAGCATTGAAGTTCATATTGAGTTTATATTATATTTACCTAACACTATTAGTAAAACATTTTCACCTTGATATAATTAACTTAGCTAGATATTATGAAGAAGAAAAACTTAAAGAAACAATATAAGAGCATAAGCATGATATAAGTTAACTAAGTATAATAAAGAAAATAAAAAGCATGAACAAAAAATTAATAAAAGCAAAACTTAAACATTACAAAAATATAAAGAGAGAGAGCAAGAACATGATTTTGATATGGAAAACAAGATGCCCAAATGAATGGCAAATGCCTCTTTTTATAGGCTAAAATTAGAAATTATTCATTTAATAATTGATAATTGATGTAGTGGCTAACTATTGATTAGTGGCCCAACATCATTCAAACGCTTTAGTTGACTGAATTGACATTAATGCAATCAGACTTTGACAAAGTGTTCCCCATGAAAGTTGTTGGAAATTGTCTTTTCCTTTCAACGCTAAAATTTTAGATCATTTGGAGTACTATAACTCAAGATATGACTAAATTATTGAGCAATGTTGCTGGTGAATGCGGTAGATAACCCTTATACTCTTGTTTAGATGAAATCTCATTTCTACCATCGAAATTTGAGTTGGATCTCTTATGAAAGTTGTTGAAAATTATCTTTTTCTTCCACCCACCAAATTCTAGATCATTTTAACTTCTAGAACTCTAGTTATGAATAAAACTCTAAGTAATGTTTGGGCTGAATTGTAGGATAAATTTGAACTTCTTTTTTGTGGCCAAACTTTAATTTTAAAAATGGTAAATTTAGGTCTTTTCATAACCATAAAAGTTGTAGACCTATTTTTTTATCTTTCCAGGCATATAAGTTAATATGAAGTTCAAGATTTATAGCTCTAGATATGATCCGATGACTGAACAATATTCGAATTTGAAGTGAATCGATATCTTCTTGTAAGTTTTACCTTTTTTCTATCCTTTCACTTTCAATAGTTAATCACAATAATCAATCCTTTGAATTATAAGAATACCTGCATTTAAAATGAGCATTTATTATAAATTAAAGGTATCTTATATTATTAGACTTGTTAGTATAAAACATGCTCTAGTTGAGGAGTTATTGATAATTCAAGTGCAAAATAATAATATAAAACCTTGATAAAAATATATTTTTAAATACTAATCAATTGTCACGACCCATTTTTTGAATTAAGGTCCACTTTATATTTTTATACATTTACATATAAACTTGTTCTTTTTCAGATTTTTATGTAGAGGATTTACCAAAGAGTATAGTAATGAGAATGTCTGCATTTAAAATGAGCATTTACTATAAATTAAAGGTATCTTATATTATCAGACTTGTTAGTATAAAACATGTTCTAGTTGAGAAGTTATTGATAATTCAAGTACAAAATAATAATATAAAATCTTGATAAAAATATACTTTTAAATACTAATAAATTATCACGAGCCATTTTTCGAATTAAGATCCACTTCATATTTTTATACATTTACATATAAACTTGTTCCTTTTCAATTTTTTATACAGAGGATGTACCAAAGAGTATAGTAATAACTTGAATTATTAATAACATTGAATTATTAGTAAGATAAGGAAATCAAATAAGATGATTCGACTTATATAGCCAGTTAATAAGTGATCAATTACCAATTATTCGAGGACTAAAATACGATGATAAACAAATAAGATTTACTAACTTTAACCTGAATAGGATATATACCTGTAGAATCTTATCTTTCCAATACCAAACACTTGTTTATAAATTATTGTTCATGTTTCTTATCCTGGATACAACATGCATTCCTAAGGAATCTTTTGGAACTCAAAAAGGTTTATTATGTAAAAATAACACATGGTTTTTTCCCTTATCAATAGCTTTGAAAATTTATCACAGATGTTTTGTCGTTTTATCCATTAAGAACAATGGCACGTTGTAGAGCCAGAAAAGGTAGGAAGATGAAAGCCAGCTAGTACGTATTATTGTTCATTTAGTTTTTTATGGTTGAAACCGTGAAACGATTAGAGAAATGCATTAAAGTATGAAAGTTTATCAATTTCGTTAGCATAAGTTTATTTCTAATGTTAAAAAATAATATAAATCATATTTTGAAACCTTCTTTAACAGTTTAAGCTGTTGAGTTAAAATAGTTTTTTGATATGGTATCAAAATCTTGATAATCAAGTAGTCACAAATTGAAATCTCACTATTTCTATTTATTTAATAAAAAATTAAACACAAGGTAACGTAATTTACAAGTTATAAACTCAATATATTTTTTTAAAAAAAATATATTAAAAAATAATATAAATCTTATCTATATCTTAGACCTCATTTTCATGAGTCATGTCATGCAACCCACAAAAAAAACTTTCTATTTTTTAAGATAATTTAATCCCACGTCAAAAATACATTTGTAAACATATGTAATTGTTGAATGCAGAACCAGGGAGAGATTTGAAGTTTTGAATCCACGAGAGTCATTAAAATTGGTACGAGTACATTACAGATAGTACGTCAGCAAAGAAACCTTTTTTTTTTCCTACAACTCTCTAGGAAATACAACTTTCTCATTGATTTCAAGCTCAACCAAGCCTAGAATAATAGATGAGCACATCATAAAATCCCAGGAATGAATTTGAATTTAACACCAAGAATGTGACGGGTAGAAATGTCATTTTTGCTACCTTAGCCACACATTTACAGGTAGTTCTGGTTGCAAATAACCATAGGTGTCAGTCCAAATCGTTTGAATAGGTTCAAGCACAAATCCACCAGCAATCATAACGTGTTTGCTGAGTCTTGAGCACAAATCCACCTGCAATCATAGTTGTTGAGCTGCGAAAGTTGGGTGATTAGGCTCATTAAAACAACCTTTCAGTAAGTCATTGTTTCTGCACGAGATGCACGACATCTCCAAGCTCTACTTCACTTCCTTGCCATTCATGCTCACCCTTAAATAGAAGTTCAATCTGCTCCAATGACTTCCCTTTCGTCTCTGGAACAAGTGCGTAGACAAAAAGGACTGAAATAGCTGAAATTACAGAAAAGACAAAGAATGTTCCACCAACAGAAATTGCACGGGAAATGGAGAGGAAAGACATGGCAACCAAGCCACTGCACACCCTATTCCCTACTGCACCGAGTGCAGCCGCTTGAGCGCGTAGCCTTAGAGGGAAAATTTCCGATGTCAAGACCCAGCAAACAGGGCCTATTCCCACCGAAAAGAACGCAACATTTGAACAGACAAAAATAATTGCCATTGCAATCCCAACCTGCCCTTGACCAATAAAAGTGAGAGTAACACCAATGCTGAACAAACAAACGGTCATCCCAATTGTACTTACATAGAGCAAAGGTTTTCTGCCAAGTTTGTCAATGAGAAATATGGCAACCAATATGAAAGCAGTTTTCGAAACACCTACAGCAACGGTTGCAGCAAGAAGCTTTGACTTATCCTGAATACCAGCTTCTTGGAAGATTTCAGGGCTATAGTAAACAGTTGCATCTATTCCGGTTATCTGTTGGAAGCACTGGATTCCAAAACCAGTGATCAGCATTCGGCGAAGAGGAGGTGAAGGGCTTAACATTTCACGCCACACAGCTTTCTCTTCGTACTTCTCAGCTGAACCAGTTCCAGCAGCTAGTAAGATTTCTGCAAGTCTCTCCTCCACTTCTGCTTCATTGTCAATTGTCTTTAACAGGACTGTTCTTGCTTCTTCAACTCGGTTTTTCATAACCAACCACCTTGGTGACTCTGGGATTATGAAGAGCGCAGCTCCAATGAAGAATGAGGGAAGAATTCCGACGCCAAGCATTATCCTCCAGCTTATGTGTTCTGGAAAACCTGAAAATGCAAAGTTCGAGACATAACCGAGTAATATCCCGAGGTTTATGAAAATCTCTGGAAAGGAAGTAAGAGAACCTCTAGTAACACTTGGTGATATCTCAGCTATATAGATTGGGGCAATCATGACACCAAACCCTATTCCAATACCAGCCAAAAATCTTCCTATTATTAACACTTCGAAAGACGGAGCAAGTGTCATTGTAGCTGCACCTGTTTGAAAGACAATGGCTGCCAAAGCCATTGTCCATTTCCTACCAATAATATCCGATGTTCTTCCACCAGCTAAACTACCAAAAAGTGAAAGAATGCTTAAACACCCAATAAGTACTTCTTCCTGTACCTCAGTTATCTTTAGATCTTCTTGAATGAATATGATTGCTCCACTCATGACACCGACATCTGCAGATTGAAAAACATAATCGTAAATAATAAATTAGTTTTCCATTATAATGATCAAAGATAAAGTGTTGAAAGAATCTTAATCCAAACATAACAACCTACCACCCACCCTATTGGAAATTCTAGATCACCCTTGATTCAATAATTAAAAGTATCAACCATTCTTCAATCATGAACAAAGACACTCAAAAAACAACATTAGCTTTGTCAGTTCCATCTGATTCATATATTTTGATTACCATTAATGCATCTTAAATTGAAAAAAAGAAGAAGGAAATTTAATAGATTGATTTCCACAAGATTTGAACTTTAGTTTTTTGCTAATTCACAAGCACAACGTCCACAGAAGATTTTATGAACTTTCCAAAAAATGAAACAAAACAGTATTTTCCCCCCCTACTAATTAAGTATGGAGGACCAGTCAAACCAAACAATCAAGAACAAATATCAGCCAAACAAAATGAACTAAGACAACAGAAACAAAAATAGCACCAACAGCACTACCATCTCAAATGAGAAGAAAAAAAATGCGAGCTTGATTACCATAGCCAAGAAGAACAGAATTGAGGGATGCAAAAATGGCACAAGCAAGAACATATTTTCTAGTACTGCTACTCCTCTTTTCTTGATGATGATGATGTGAACCATCATCAAAATCCTCTGTAACTTCAGAATCCATTCTTCTGTACTTATTTTTGGTTCCAATAGACAAACCAACCTCTCCATTCCCATTTTCTTGGACACCAACTAATCCCATCTCTTCTTTCTTTACCTCTTCTGAGTCAAAACACAAAAACTACACAGACCCAGAAGTTCTCTAACAGGAAAAGATGTCAGACTCAAGCTGAACTTAGGCTTTAGATCTGAAACTTTAAAGAGAGGAAGACATTTCCAGAGCAAGTGGGCCTTACTTTATGCCAAGCAAGGAAAATAGGAAACCACTTGAAGGTGACGTAAATTATTCTTTACATTAGATGGCGGTAAGCCGGTAAGCATCACAAGACATTGACTTCCTCCTTTAAATGAGGCTTATTGGCAATTTCAAGGTAACGCTTCAGCTTCAAGCTTTTTTTAAACCCGCTATTTTTGTTCAAGTAAAGAAAATGTTTTATACCCTGAGGTTGATTAAAGAATGGATAATGCAAAGGATAATTAAATTTCTTACACAAACGTTTTTACTAAATGACATGGCAACAGCTTTTACTAAATTTATTGGAAATAGTACATGATTTTGTCTGAACTTGGGCAGCCATAATCGGGCATGAACCCTGCGTTGGAATTAACTACCAACCAATCAATGCAAGATTTGCGATGATGGAATTTCCACGGCACACCAATCGGATGGAAGATAAGTTAGTTTCGAGTGTGAAAGCTAAAGTGTAAAACCCACTCTCTTAACCCCTCACCGATAAGAGTTGTGATAGTTTATGGGATGAATATTGATTTAAATGATTTGGTTTGGATAAAAAAAATCAGTCAAACTGAATTTATTTTCTAAAATTTTAAATGATTTTAATTTCGTTGAATTTGGTTTTATATTTAATAAAATCATATTTGTCCAATTTAAATTAATGTGTCTTTAATATGATTATTTTAATGACCTTTAATTAATAAATATTCAGAATTAATTATAATAATTAATTGTAATAGTAGCAATAATAATAATAATAATAATAGCAATTATGATAATAAAAAAAATTAATTGTATATTGAATGATGTACTAGTTTTAGTAGCTGCAATATTAACCAAAATGATGGTAGTTTTCACAAGGTTGATCTTGAAAATATTTTCCCTTCTATCATTCATAACAAAAAATTAAAGAAATCATGTCATTAAAAAATAATTATACAAATATAATTTTCTTTCGTAAAATTTTGTAAAAAAAACTTCTAGAATATATCAAATTTAATTATAAAATTTGAATTAACTCAAGAAATTAATTTGTGATCTTAATTCTGGAATTGGGTCAATCAAGATTGAAAAAAGAAAAAAATAAGTTGCCAAACCTCTTTAAAAACTAAGTCAACTTGATCCGTAATTGATTCAAGATAAAACCCATCTCTCGGTTCATTGCCTCTTTTTTTTAAATTATATTTTTATCAAAATAAAATTGTTTTAATTATTTTTAAAAAGAAAGCATTTTAATTTCTTTTAAGATCTCACCCCATAATCTCGGTTGGATTTTATAACTATATCCAAAACTCGAAAAATTTCAGTCTATAATTGAGGGCTAACGGCCCAATAATAGTTCATCGTTACATTACACCTGTGACCTGTCCTTCAAAAACATTAACACTAAAAATAAAATGGCTAAGCCCAATTCTATAATACACCATAGGAAAAGATTTTATTGGGCCGGAGGGTAGTCGGTTTCAGCCCAATTTATCAGGACTATTAATTAAAAAACTTTTAAAAACCTAAATTTAGTTCCAAATCTATATACTCATTTTTAATCGAGTCCCAAATCCATAAATTTTGTCAAATTGATTACAAAGGTTTCAAAAGATTCTCAATTCAGTCCTTTTATTTTCTAATTTTCATCAATTTAAAAAATATTTTCAATTTTTCATCAAATATATTAAATTTAAAATTAAAAAATTCACAAAGGAAAGCAAATGAAAATGTAGGAACTATAATTCTCAAAACAAAAAAAATGGAGAAACTATTTGGAACCTAATTGAAAGAACTATAAGTTTGAGATATAATTGAAAACAAAATATATACATTGGGACTAAATTGAGTTTTTCTAAGAAAATAAACCGACTTTGTGTAAAATAAAATAAGAGGAAATGCGAGAAAAATCTCTCCATCGTCTTCGAAACCAGACCGTCCTCCATTGTAGCTATTTCTGTTACCTTCACAAAATCAAACCCTAGAAATCCTAGTAAAAGGGGACAGAAAACCCCATCAAAATGGTTTTCATAAGAACCCCAACAAGCACCAACAAAACCCTATACATTCACACAAACCCTACCAGCACAACCCTTCATGCCCTCAAACACCAAATTCAACTCCAAACCCAAATCCCAGTCACTCAACAAAACCTTCTTCTTCCGAAGATTTGCCAAAATCCAAACACCCTTTTGCTGTCTCAACTTGACATTACCAATAACACAACTCTAACCCTTCACATCCCTTTACTTGGGGGGATGCAAGCTCCGGTCGCACCGAAATCCAGACTTGATTTTTTAAATTCAAAGCCTCCAGCGAATTATGTTGCGGGGTTAGGGCGTGGTGCTACTGGTTTTACTACTCGTTCTGATATTGGGCCGGCACGGGCTGCACCAGATTTGCCTGATAGGAATGCCGGGGCGGCAGCTGCGGGGCCGGGGGGTGGTGCCGGGCGGGGAAAAGGGGGGAAAGGAGGGGAGGACGAGGATGAGGACGAGAATGAGGAAAAAGGTTATGACGAGAATCAGAAGTTTGATGAGTTTGAAGGAAATGATGTGGGGTTGTTTGCTTCTGCGGAGTATGATGAAGACGACAGGGAGGCAGATGCAGTGTGGGAGGAGATTGATAAGAGGATGGATTCGAGGAGGAAGGATAGAAGGGAAGCTAGGTTAAAGGAGGAAATCGAAAAGTATAGGGCTTCGAATCCGAAGATTACTGAGCAGTTTGCTGATTTGAAGAGGAAGTTAGTAACATTGTCTGCTGAAGAGTGGGAGACTATTCCAGATATTGGGGATTATTCATTGAGGAATAAGAAGAAGAGGTTTGAGAGTTTTGTGCCGGTTCCGGATACTTTGTTGGAGAAAGCTAGACAGGAACAGGAACATGTTACTGCATTGGATCCTAAAAGTAGGGCGGCTGGCGGAGCTGAGACGCCATGGGGACAGACGCCAGTCACAGATTTGACTGCTGTTGGAGAAGGAAGAGGGACTGTTTTGTCATTGAAGTTGGATAGGTTGTCAGATTCGGTTTCTGGGTTGACTGTTGTTGATCCTAAAGGGTATTTGACTGATTTGAAGAGTATGAAGATTACTAGTGATGCAGAGATTTCGGATATTAAGAAGGCTAGGTTGTTGTTGAAGAGTGTTACACAGACGAATCCAAAACATCCCCCTGGTTGGATTGCTGCGGCAAGGTTAGAAGAGGTGGCAGGGAAGATTCAGGCGGCTAGGCTGTTGATACAAAAAGGGTGCGAGGAATGTCCTACGAATGAGGATGTCTGGTTGGAGGCTTGCAGGTTGTCGAATCCTGATGAAGCGAAGGGGGTTATTGCTAAGGGAGTTAAGAGGATTCCCAATTCCGTCAAGTTATGGATGCAGGCTGCGAAATTGGAGAATGATGATTTTACTAAGCGGAAGGTTTTGTTGAAGGGTTTAGAGCATATCCCGGATTCTGTGAGGCTGTGGAAAGCAGCGGTGGAGTTGTGTAATGAGGAGGATGCTAGGACTTTACTTGGTAGGGCAGTGGAATGCTGTCCTTTGCATGTTGAGTTGTGGTTAGCATTTGCAAGGTTGGAGACGTATGAAAATGCGAGGAAGGTGTTGAATAGGGCGAGAGAAAAGTTGCCCAAGGAGCCAGCTATATGGATTACTGCCGCCAAGTTGGAGGAGGCAAATGGGAATACACCAATGGTTGGGAAGCTTATTGAGAGAGGTATTAGGGCTTTGCAGAGAGAAGGGGTGGTGATTGATAGGGAGGAATGGATGAAGGAGGCTGAGGCAGCAGAGAGGGCTGGTTCTGTGGCAACTTGTCAAGCGATTATTAAGAACACAATTGGAATTGGAGTCGAAGAAGAGGATAGAAAGCGAACATGGGTGGCGGATGCAGAGGAGTGTAAGAAGAGAGGGTCTATTGAGACTGCTAGAGCAATTTATGCGCATGCATTGACGGTTTTTTTGACTAAGAAGAGTATTTGGCTTAAGGCAGCACAGCTTGAGAAGAGTCATGGCACAAGAGAATCCCTCGATGCATTGCTACGGAAGGCAGTTACTTACAGGCCACAGGCTGAAGTTCTATGGCTTATGGGCGCTAAAGAGAAGTGGCTTGCTGGAGATGTACCTTCTGCCCGAGCCATTCTTCAAGAAGCTTATGCTGCTATACCGAACTCTGAGGAGATTTGGCTTGCAGCATTTAAGCTTGAATTTGAGAATCATGAGCCTGAAAGAGCTAGAATGTTGCTAGCTAAGGCAAGAGAAAGAGGTGGTACAGAAAGAGTCTGGATGAAGTCTGCAATTGTAGAAAGAGAATTAGGCAATATCGATGAGGAGAGGAGATTGCTGGATGAAGGGTTGCAGCGTTTCCCTTCATTCTTCAAACTGTGGTTGATGCTTGGGCAGCTTGAGGAACGTCTTGGTAATTTGGAAAAAGCCAAGGAAATTTATGAGGCAGGCTTGAAGTCCTGCCCAAGTCATGTGCCTCTTTGGCTTTCTCTTGCTAACCTCGAGGAGAAAACAAATGGGCTCAGTAAAGCTCGAGCTGTGCTTACCATGGCAAGGAAGAAGAATCCTAAGAACCCTGAACTTTGGCTTGCTGCAATTCGTGCCGAATCAAGGCATGGGAATAATAAGGAAGCTGATAACTTGATGGCAAAAGCATTGCAGGAATGTCCCACCAGTGGCATACTTTGGGCAGCATCTATTGAGATGGCTCCTCGTGCTCAACATAAAAGCAAGAGCGCGGATGCAATTAAGAAATGTAGTCCTCATGATCCACATGTTACTACTGCTGTGGCCAAGTTATTCTGGCGGGAAAGGAAGGTTGACAAAGCTAGGAGTTGGCTGAACAGGGCAGTTACCCTTGCCCCAGATATTGGAGATTTCTGGGCGTATTACTACAAATTTGAAATTCAGCATGGGACTGAGGAAGACCAGAAGGATGTCTTGAAGAGGTGCATTGCTGCAGAACCAAAGCATGGTGAAAAATGGCAAACGATTTCAAAGACTGTGGAGAACTCTCACCAGCCTACTGAAGCCATCTTGAAGAAAGTGGTGGTTGTTCTTGGGAAGGAAGAGAGTGCTTCCGAAAATAATGACCATTAGTTCCTAGTAAGCTCGTACCTTGAAATTATTCGTGTTTTGGTTGTTTGGTAGACGATGAGCATTTAGCCTTTTCAAGTGTCGTTGTAGTGTTTTAGTCACCTTTTCCTTTACATGTCTTCAGGTGTCGTTGTAGTGTTTTAGTCACCTATTCCTTTACATGTCTTTTATTAAACGCGTGTGAAGAACAATTAGATGTTTAAGTGCCCATTCGACTTGCTGAAGCATCGTGACAGAACCTTTGCCAAGTATTATTTTAATGTTTTATTATGTCACGTTCCTGTCCTCGATGCTTCTTTGGCCTATCTCACTTTCGCAATTCTCAATTAATAAATTGATGTTCAGTTGATTTCACTTTCAAGGAATATATTAAAGGAATGGAGTTTCTTTTAAATCTGTTTGTTACTCAAATTGCTAGCCCTCTGCTCTTAATTTAGAGGACCTGTGAATTTCCTACCAAGATACTGAAAACATTCACTTTAAAGAGCATCCAAGCTGCTAATCTAAGCATTTTCCTCAACTTTTAGCCCTAAATTTTAGATTTTAAAATTCTTACTGTATGATGATTGGATGTTAATGAAATCTAATTTGAGCATATGTTGCTGGACGCTCATGATTGGATAAAATGGCTCTGTGATTCTCTTGTGCTAACAAATTTGAATTCTTTCCTCTGTTTCAAATGCAATATTTGTATTTTTTGTTTATGTTTTTTTTCCTCTGATAATCATTTGAAGTCATTTCATGTCTATTATTATTATTATTTTAAATGGTTAGACTAGCATGTACAAAATTATGCCTGGAAGCTGCAACAAGTTCAGGAATCACACGAGTCCTGGATCTGGCATTAGAGGGATAGGAAGTAGTAGGATGCTGATTTGTCTAAAGTGAACGAGTTCAGTTGAGTGTCGAAGGTTGAAGATGGAAAAACTTCGGAATGGTAAGTTGTCAGTGGATATTTCAGTCTGTCCATTATGTGATTATCTTGAATCTTTATACCCAAACCTTTTGGCAGCAACTCCATTAGATGGAATTAATGTTTCAGGTTTTGAGTGCTGAATGCCATTGCCCAAAAAATCTCTATATTGTCCGTGGTCTGCCTGTACTGCTGCTATTTTGTAATTATGAGCTTCTGGTGCTCAGATGGATCTTCCCGTGTGATTTATTTATTTCAATTCATTTTTAGTTTTTTTGAATAGCACATTAATAGTTCTGTGCTAATTTGCCAAAAATTTGGCTTCTGGTGCTGATGGCATTTGTTCAGTCCAGATAGCTCTCATTGGTTCTTGATCATCTGCTGGAACTATTTTCTCATACTGGCACCTTCAAGACTTCTGCTTGCTGTTTGTTTCATAAACTATTATCCTCTTGTTCTGTGTTGCCTGGTTGCCCTATTGACCCTCAGGCCTCATGAGACGTGTACGCCGCTGCTGCTGCTGTGGCGAATTGCTCAATGTGACTGGATCTGCTCTTGCTGCGTGCAAGTAATTGTGGTTGTCTTTTGGGTATTTTAGCTCAGGTGACTTACCTTTTCTTTGGCTGCTGCTGGCCTCTTTTTGGGATGAATTTTGTTCCCGGCTGCTGATACGTGATGTTTCTGGGCTGTTGGCCGCAGCTTATGCACTGTTCCTTTACCCTTCATGGCTCAATAATTAATACAGTACAAGAGCTTTTAAGAGTTGAAACCTGACACAATTCTTTGATTTCATTTCTTTCCTGTGGTGCTCTGTGGTGACAAATTTGCAGTTATCTTGATACTGAAATGCTTCTATTTGGTAAGCTTGTATGTGGGATAGCTGAATGGGCATTAACAAGACTATGCCTCAGGGGTCCAATATTTATTGTGATTTAAGCTATGCTTCTGGCTTTTCTTCGTTCCATCAGTCGTATTTATAACCTTCTGTTACTGGTTCAGCACTCCAAATTATGATTCTACATGCAAAAATGTTGATTTTAACCATTCCTTCCCAGAAACAAAGCACCCCAGCCTATATTTTGCAGGATCCAAGAAAGTTCTACAGACAGTTTGATGGACGAAGTGTTAAGGTCCAGGCCCCTTACATGAGCACAGCGCTGCAAATTGAGCTAGCCAGGGCTCAACCATGGACCAGCAAGGGGATGGTTCTTTCTGCTCACTTTTCCCATCTTAAGCCCTAGCCGATTTCTAGAAAATGCATCCTCACATTCATGTGGAAGGGATGAAGTATGCTCAGGAGGTATTTTCTTTCTTGCATATGCAGAAATTAATCAACAATGTATGGTGAATAAGGCCCCCTCCTCATGAAACCAATCCATTGACCTCGCATTAAGAGAGCCGAGTAATGCTTAGATCACATGATTGATGCCTGTCTAACAGCGAAAGGGCAGCGTCCATTAAAGCAGAAAGGAAAGGAAAACAGAGAATTTCATAAAACTTGAGATACCCTGAACAAGGCTAATTGTAAAAGCAAAATAATAATAACAAAGGGAGAGAGAAAGAATAATTAATATTGTATGGTCAAGTTATTCTGTGGTAGCATGAGAGAGTTGTCAGAATATATGGGTGACAAGTCGTTTTACCGTATGCTGTTTGCAATATTTTGCACGAAAATGGCTTGTGATTAAGCTGCGTTTTCCAAGGCTTTTATTTGAAGCTGTGTTCTCCAAACAAGTTTTAATCTGTCAAATCTGTTTGCAATAGAAATTATTTGGTAAAATTTAGTTAACTTGCTGGATTAATCAATCCACTCGGGTGGGAAATGATATAACTTTGTTTTAAAAAAAATTAGAAGTGTTTTAATTTTAAAAAATAAAATAGTAAGGTTTTTACTATTTTATAACTTTGGAAGAGAGACAAACAAAAAAAATAATATATATATATATAATTCAATATCCATAAAAAAATAATAAAAATATCTTCATTTATAATTTTTTATATATCTATATATTTATTTTAAATAAACATGTAAAAACTAATTAATATAAAACATAGTTTAACCTCCTATATAGATTGTTCAAAATTGACAAAAATTTAAATGTACATAGGCTTTCACGGTAACATGTGAGAAGAAATATTATTTATTGAAATAATAATTTTTTTATTTAATATTTTAATATTTTGATTTGTGGTTCTTAATTTTTTAATTTTATTAAAAAAATTAAAAAACAACCTAAACTTTGAACTCGTGATTCGAATCACATGTTTAAAAAATTAATCTAAACTAAATCACATGTTTAAAAAGTTAATCTGAACTTTGAACTCGTGATTCGAATCACATGTTTAAAAAGTTAATCTATGTTGACATTAATTTATTTTTTTTTATATTAATTTTTTTAATTTTATTATTTAATATTATATTTAATAAAAATTAGATTTTATAATTTTTTTATAAAATTAATTTAATCTTATAATTTAGATTGTAATTTGATAGATTGAGTAAACCTACTCAGGTTTTTTTTACTTTTTTAAAATACAAAATTTGTTGCATTAAATTTATTTTTTAATCCGGCCGTGGCACATCATGTACCATCTATCTAGCGCTATCAGAACTGTTCCATAGACTCGTTTGAGAGAGGCCATTTAAAGGCCAAAGCCTTTAGAATTGTTTGAAAGTGCAGGAGAAAGTACCTATAACTGCACACATTCTGAGAGCGTAGTTCTGATCTTATCATACATACTGGGCGGTTTTGGTTCTTTTGGATATATGTGTGCTCTTGATATGCTTACAGGATCTTCTTTCGTCAGGCTATTCCAATGGATGCATTACAATTGCCTCATCTCATTCAAAGTATACGGCATCTGCATTTACAAAAAGAGGCAACTAGAACATTCAAGGAGTTCATTATCTTCAGGACTCATTGTTCACAGTATCCTTGTTTAAGAAGTTTGCGTTCTACTCGGCCAGTTCTAGGGCTCAATTAAGCCAGGCCAACTAGCTTTTCACTTATCTCCCACAACTTCGATGCCTTCTCTGCGTTGCTGGCTTCTTTAGAGAGCTGGTTTTCAAATGAAGATGAGTTCTTATTCCAGCTCCAGTAAACACCAGATTTCATCAGGCTCGGATCACTCACAACCTGAATCACAGAAAGTAGAATTTTAGGCTATTGTATGTGATGCAAACTTGAGTATGGATGCACTGCATAGACAACAGCAATCCTGTAGTAACAGACCTGTGCAAGTCTTTTTCCTGCTTCCTCTTCTGAAACATAGCCTTTAGTAATGTACTTCTGGAAGGGTGGGAACAGAGTCCTGAACAAAGGAATATGGTTCCTGAATAAGCCTGTTTCGGCTATGCAGCCAGGGTAGAGGGAAGCAAAGGTGATGCCCGTCTCTTCATGGTACCGCCTGTGTAATTCTTGCATTGTGAGCATGTTGCAGACTTTGCTGTCTTTATAGGCCTTGGCACCATCAAATTCTCCTCCATCTATCATGGGTGAGCCGTTTAGGTCATTCAATCCACCCACAAGACCTCGCAAATCTCCAAGGTTAGCCTTTGGAGGCACATTCCCAGCCAATGTGTTTGTGTTTCCTAGAATCATAAATATGAAAATATTCTGTCAGATTACCGATCTTCATCATGACTAGTTTGTTTACACCAATTCCTTTGTAAGTTACAGATTCCTGGAAGGCTATACCATCAAAATCAATTTTCTGAGCTTCTAGGATGTTGTTCATTGATTCATGATATTCTTTATCGATTCTGATACTTGCAAAACTGCTGGAAAAGCCAAGTGGCAATAGCATGAATACCTTTTTTTCCTTCCTAAAGTTAATCAGTACCTGTTATGGAGCCAACGATGATGAGACGTTTGGTTGGATAATCTGATTTCTTCAAGTCATCAAGCAGCAGCCGTGCAAGCAAGAAGTGACCAAGATGGTTTGTCCCAACACTGAGCTCAAATCCTTCAGCAGTATAAGCGGGCTCCTTGGCAGTGGGTAAGTAGACTGCAGCATTGCACACCAGCACATCAAGCGGCATACCTGAACGGCGAAACGTATCCACAAATTGACGGACACTTTCAAGAGACGCAAGGTCAAGATGCATGACAGTGTAGTTCTCTTTAGGAATGCCAGCTGTTTTAGCTGCCCTCTCTGCCTTAAGAAAATTCCTGCATGCCATAATCACATGACATTGCCCTGTCTCAGACAAAGCTTTGGCCGTGGCCAAACCCAAACCTGATGATGCTCCGGTAATTACCACAATACACTTTCTTAAAGTTTTCTTTGCTTCTGGTGCTGCCTCAGTGATTGCTGGAGTTGTAGTAGCTGTTTGTGCCCTAATTGTTCTAACTGGTAATTCCCTTTTCCTGAATTCCTGCATGCAAATGATTAACATTCACTATACACATACAGTACAAGTCTCATGTATTCCAAATTACAGAAGCACAATATTTGTTGAGGTTCATGATTTCACAAAAAAGCTCAATGTTTTTGTCGAATACCATTGGTTACTAGTATATGGAATTCAAAAGGTGTTTCTGATACCCACTTTTAGCCCTGAAACTGACTAATTTTTTCATTGACAGACTCTCAAAATGTTTAAACTATTTCTTTGCATGAATGGTAATCTATTATTATCCTACAAGATAAACTCCTACAAACTCCTATTTAATTTCTAAGTCCTTCCTTTACATAAACAGAATCCAACTTAGGCTAGCTTTCATGCATCGATACTATACAAGTCCATGCCAAAACTAGCATACCCATGGGAATTTTACTCGCATAGAGATTAATTGAACCCTGGTGGCCAAAGAGGGATTTAGAATCTCAAATAACTTTCTAGCTATTAAATTCCTCCTTGTTTTCTTTAGGTTGCATTCAACACGTTAAACATTATACATTCAGTTCATCACACCAGTGCAGAGAAAATGGAAAAATCTGAACATTTGTTTTATGCCATTAAACCCTTTTCACAGAAGCTCATTTTTTGCCATGCAATAGTGTTAGGATTTGTTATCCTCAACCAAATCTTAAGCAGTTCTTCATCTATAGTTTTCGAAGATTAAATTGAGCAAGTAAGATGTTTGACTTACCTTGCTTTTTATTAGAGACCAGTCGAATTCAGCTTTGAGGTGATTATTTGGAACTGAAACTCCAAAAAAGCCTGTCTCCTTAAGAGAAGCATTGGACTTTCCCTGTCAACAGACCACATCAAATGAATCAACAGATAATATATATATATATATATAAAAGCCATTTACAAATGTATTGAAGGAACCCAAATATTTTGCTTAAAGGAAAGTGCTAACCTCTTTGTAGATGGAGACAGTAGAAGGGAGTATAGAGGCTGCTTGAAGAGCCATGAGAGACTGATAGGGTAATTTGGTGAAGCTTTCTTGAAGTTATATTTTGTGACGAGTGGATCAGTTTCACTGCTCTTAGAAGGCTAAGTTGAAGGATGTTGTGGAGGGAGATAAGACTGGGAGCCGGGGACAAATTTTGCCACGTGGATTTCTCTTGTCCAATCAGGTTTTGAGTTTCAGATTTTCTATCACATAGATGTCCAATTTGACAATGCAATTTCGACATGGTTATGGATTGTTGTAGTAGACCACGTATATTTTTGTTTTTTCAAAATCATATTATTTTTTTTTTGATATTTTTATATTATTTTAATTTATTAATATTAAAAAAATTAAAAAAAATATTTAATTTATTTTGATATTTTCAAACACCCTTATAAAAATATGTGGGATGTATCCTATAATAATAATATAATATCATGTTGTGTTGATACTTGGAAATTGGAATGCTACTTCCCTTCGTGCACAAACCATAGAGAAAACGCTTTTAACATTATTTTTCTAAAATGATATTTAGTTTTGTTGGATTTAATAAATTAATTAGAAGTATATTTAATTTATTCATAACTTGGGTTGATTATAGAAAAAATTAATTTAAAATTAATTCAATTAATTAATTAATTAAAGGATATTAACTAGTAATTTGGTTAATCTAATTAAAATCTAATTTGATTTTAAAAAATAATGTTATTTTATTAACTCAAATCAACCAATCAACATGTGACTTAAATCTTGTACTGTATATAAATCCCAAATTTAATAAATATTATTTTTCTTTTCAAATACAATTGGTGATTTTTTATTTTACAAGATTTTGTGTTTGGAAACAAAAAGAGAGAGCATTGTATGGGCACCCATGATGGGTTGGGATGGAGACTTGATCCATTTAGCTATGGGCTTGCAACTTGAAAAGATAACTAGTAAATCTCTGAGGTGCAAGTTTTCTGAAATATAAGTTTAGGTTTTGATCCATCTAGCAACCCACAGTGAACAAAGGCATAATGCATCATGGCGTAGCCCATTTTCAACCAGCTAACTTCAGCAAGGTACAACTCGAATGCTATATGGTTATTTTTTTTAAGTTTTTTTTATTTAAAAAAATATATTAATAATTTTTTTATTTTTTAAAATCAGCACAGCAAAATAATATCAAAATAATTTAAAAACATGAAAAATATATTAATTTAAAGTTAAAAAATTTAAATTTTTTCAAAAACGTTTTCCGAACGCATTGCTATACGGGTGTTCGTATGATTACAGTTATTTTTTAAAGTGCATTTAAATAAAAAAAATATGTAAATAATATTTTTAATTTTTAAAAATAATTTTCAAGATCAACATATCAAAATGATTTAAAAATATATTAATTTAAAAAAAATTTAATTTTTTTAAAAGCATTGTTAAAGACGTCATAAGCATCCCTTTTCCCCTTCAGAAGAGAAGGGAGGAGGGTAGTGCAAAGTATTTTTTAATTAAAAATATATTAAAATAATATTTTTTTTAATTTTAATTTTTTTTAATATTAGTATAACAAAACTATCCACAAACATTTAAAAAATCTTCCATTTAACACTTGTTTGAAATTTAACAAAAAAAAATTAAAATATTTTTAAAAACAAATTGAAATGCAAAAACAAACAGTTGCTTTGTCACCAAGTTAACTAACCCGATAAAATTACATGCAATACAATATAATTAAACTAGATATACATGTAGTCATATTCATGCATCCATACCAATTCCAAATTTGTCTTTACTTGTTAATAAATACCATAATGGAGGCTTCAAGCACAAAAAAGGCCAAAATTATTATATATTAAAAAAAAGAATAATAATGCTTGTTATTCGTAGACAAAGACGGAAGCCACACCTTGACATCAAAATGTTGGATTTGGTGTGCAGAAAGGAACATCAACATCTTAATCCGTAGCTGCCTCCCCACCATGGCTAGATATTCCCAACTAATTCCTTATTAACCTCATGATTAGTAACTAAATAATATTTTATCAACGACATCGTTTTCATGATTTAGCATCTTCTCTTTACTAATCCATCCTCATCCTGCTGGTTGAAATTAAGTGAAGTAGATGATCTCATGGGACGGCAAAAATGGCCCCCACAATCTCATTATCATTAACACACTCAATGCAATAACTTAATCTTAAAGGTATAATGCCATAAATAATAAGTAAAGTTGTTTGGACGGTATTTGTCAAACCCTATTTAATTCAATGATTAATTCAAAAACTCCATGATAACGATATAATTGGAGCACTTTTAAAGTTAAATTAGATTAAAAAAAATTAATTTAATTTAATCTAATTAAATATTGATTTCAAACAAAATTGCTGACACCCAAACTTAAAGCTGTTTATATTGTATTTTTTTTATAGTTATAAATTATTTTAAAAAAAGTATTAAATTGATACTTTTAAAATATTTTTGTATGATTTTGATGTGTTAATATAAAAAAATTATTTTAATATATTTTTAATTGAAAATTACCCAACTTTAAAATATCAAACACATAAATGAAATGTTTTACCAACTTACCATACCAACTCATATAGTTTTTTAAATTAAAGAAAATGAAAAATACACAAATGACTTACGAACTATAAACTTGTGACATCTAATCTCTTCATATAAACCCTACACATATACATATTATATACACACACCAATACACTAACTCGATAATCTAAGATCTTGGTCGGGTCATGCTTTAAGTTTAGTTTAACAATTATGGTTTATATAAATCCCTAAAATTCTAGAATTTTATAGACATGTGATGATGTGATAAACAATTCTTGAATCGGGTGAGATTCCCATATAAGAAATATTTTCTACATTCAAGATAAAATAAAATAAAATAAAAAATCCATACTTTGTTCACATTTTCAGATTTCAGATTCCCTTTAGCAGAATAAGCCAATTCAGCTTTGAATTCCACAAGTTCTGTAAATGTTTATGGTTCCACTCATTGTCATATTGGCGTATTCTCTTTGCTCAAGATGACTTATTCTACTTCTTCTAGCAGCTAAATCTTTCTTTTATGGCTTGCGATATCGTCACCTGAACTTTCAATGAAGTCTCTCTCAACAGTAGCTGTTAGACCGGCCATATTTCCTTAGAAAAACTCTCAATATTTCCATTACATATGGATTCAGATTTCAGATTTCACATTTTCACATGACAAAGTAGAAAATAGAAAAACTCTCAATATTTGCATTATATATGGCTCAATTATGGTTTACCTAGCGTGCATGTCTGTCACCCCCGCGGTGCCTTACATGTTTATTGGGTTTGCAGGGTATTCGGTGAGCCGTGGGATTAGTCGTGGTGTGCACAAGATGGCCCGGACACCCCACATAAATCAAAAAATAAATAAATAAAAATGACAAAATAGAGAACAAACCTACTTGCCATCCCAACCAAGCATGTAAACCATTACGAAACTACAATTTCCAGCATGCATCTTGACAATGACTTTAGTACTTTGTGGTTCTTTTCTCTGTCCCATCTTCTTAATTTGTTCATAAACCATTGCGAAATAATGCATAAAAATCATTTGGAGCCATGCAAATTAGTATATTTTGTATGTTACTGGTCTGTATTTGAATCTCTCTGTTGATTTCATGTCTGGGACAGATTCACAAACCTCAGATCTTTCAAATACTCTAAATATGAAGGATTTTGACGAAAGAACTCCAAGATCCTTTACTGGACAACAAAATTGTTGTAGTTTGTGGCTTATGATAGATGGTACGGTAAAGAGGTATTAGAAAAAAATATCAATACTTCTTGGACGACTAAATTTTCTTGAATGAGTAGGTTTTTTTAAAACAGTTTAAGATCTACTGTAAATACATATCATATAATTCCATTTCAACATGTTAAAAAATAAAAATTGCTCGCTCATGTGGATGTGAATACATTGCCAAGCCTAGTTAAATTTTATGTTCTTTCTAGTTTTTTTTCTATTATAATATTCATTTATAATTGTTCCGGGTTTTTCAACAGCAAGATTGCATGGAATTTTTTTGACAGTAATGCGTTGTTGCAGACCAAATTGACTACAACTACAATCAATCCACACAAGAATTATTTTACCATGACATAGGGTTTCCATCAAATGTCAAAAAAACTGGCTGCCAGCAAAGATCAAAGTAAAGGAAGCGTTAAAATGGAATGAAAATAGAACATGATAATGAAAGAAGATAGTGCTGCAAATTGCTTAATATCTGTCATTACAACTATTGTTCATAAAAGAGGAGACATATCATTACAACGTTAATAAAGATCATAACGAACTCCAAAATGTACAAAAATTACAAATGTCTGATTCCATCCTCCAAGCAGAAAAACTAAGCTTGTGATGGATAGACCAATGAAGAGGGAGATCACCAAACTGTCTCCTTCTATGCTGGTCCTGATCTTGGAAGTTCAATGCATCTCTCCAGTACAGAAACAGCTAAGAAAAAAAGATGTAAAACCAAGATTGTGAATGCTCCTAGGATGAGGGAGACTACCTAGAGACTGGATAGATAAATCAGCAGGAAAGAAAATGCATGAGCTATAAAGCTAGATTTTCATTGCATAGAGGCCTGAAATATGCAGCCTTTGTGCAATAGATGCAATGGAAAAGGATTGATAGGAGCAAGAAAATGTGTGAAGGAGGTTTGGAAAGGAGAAAAAGGGAAGAGTGGTTTGAAGCCTTTGGAATACTGATAAGAAAAGAAAGTAAGGCTCCAAGGGAATCACAGGTTGTTTGTGAAAAATCTGCAACCAGTGAGTAAAGAAAAAGGTTGGTCTAGAGATCATAGTTTCCTAATCATAGCAGGTCAAAAGTCATAAATTGGTTTATTAAAAAAATCAGCAACCAGTGGAGGAAAAAAAAATCTAAGGGGATGGTCCCAAAACCTCCTAGAAAATACCAAAATTTGAGAGAGAAGTAAGAGAGAGGGGGGCCACTAGACTTATGTGTGGCTGTGTCAATCAATCTTGATCCTTCAAAAAGCATGACTTCGTTGGGAAGAAAGAGGAGGAGGGGGAGGAAGAAGCTGAGCCCATGTTGTCTTGGAGAACACAAGAATCATTAAACTGCTGTTGATTTGGATTAACAAAAGGAAGGTGAGATTGTAATAAAAGATTGTTAGTGGAGTCCAAATCGTCCCACACAGGACTCCCTGGACCCCAACCTGCTTGAATAGCATTATACCAAGCTTCTTCCATGTCTCCCCACCCCAATTCTTGAGACCCCGAAATGCCTTCCCCTGCACTAGACCCCTCTGCCACTTCCTGAATCTCATCACTCACAGTAGCCCCACTCGAACCCATCCAGGAATCATCATCAGGATTGTCTCCTGGAGGTTGTTCTGGCGGTTGTGGTGGTAATATTGGTGGTGGAATGGTTTCTGCCTGCAAGTGAAGGCCTTCTTGGGCTTGTTTGGGCTTTAAACTTTGATTGGGAGTCGGCGGAGAAGAAACTGTTGAACTTGGAACTGTGGAAGTTGCTTTATCTTTGTTGAGGAAAAGTTCAGGGAAATTCAGCCTAGCATTCTCTCCTCTTAACTTGAACGCCTCGCGATCATAAGCTAAGGCAGCATCTTCGGCTGTATCAAATGTGCCTAGCCAAAGGCGAGTCCTATTTCGAGGGAGACGGATCTCGGCAACCCATTTTCCCCAATGCCTTTGTCTCACTCCCCTATAAAGCTTTCTCGTGTTTATAGGCTGAATCGGAGGCCTAAACAATGGCCTCCCATCCGGCCCCAGCTTGTTCATCATCATCATCCTTCCTCGCGGACTTAAGTTCAATGCATCACTCCAGTACTGAAACAGCTGCTGGTGGTGGTGGTGGTGGTCAGCCATTGGTAATCCTCCAGCTAAAAACGGAGGATATGCAATGCCATTTTGCTGGCTTTGACCAAAAGAAATCATTTGCTGTTGATTCTGTGCAACTTGAGATAGTGGACGGAAAATTGGCAATGAAGGGTTTGTTCTAAACTGTTGAGGGCACTGAATATGTTGATTAGACCCTTCAAAGGCAAAAGGAAACACAAGTCTTGAACTTGAAGATGACATAGGTGAAGGCGAGGAAGAAGGCGGATTCAGAGACAGAGTGGAGGCAGAGCTAGAAGAGACAGAGAAACAAGATGGTATTTGATGAGCTAAAGATGTAGAGGATTGTATCTGTTCTTGACGTTCGGGGCTACAGATTTTCTTCAAAGGCCTATCCGACAAGAAAGCTTCACCAAAAACCGGTTTCCATTGCCTCCTCTCGAAGCCAACATCAGCTTCTTTTTTGCCTCTATCAAGCTGCCAATCTTGTTCCATCGTCATATTTCGAGTTACATCAACAACACCCTTCTTGGATTTTCCAAAATTATTCTTAGCTGCAGCCATTGATAATTACCTTCTCGCTCGCTCTCTCTGAAAAGATTATATTATATGCAAAGGGATATAAGAGAATTTTTGAGAGAGGACAAGATACCAAAGAAAATGTGGTAAAGAAGATTGGAATCAAATGTATCAAAAACAAGAAAGCAATTCTCAAAAGAAGAAAAATGAGAAGCAACAATACCAAGATCCAAATTTGGTAAAAAGAGATTTGAGAATCTTGTATGGGATTTAATGGCTAATCCGATTGCAGTAAAAGCAGAATCGGATACCAGACATATCAAATCTTGAGCAATCCATCTCTAGAAAATGAATACTAAAGAGAGAGAGCGAGCGCAACGAAGAGAGGCAAAAGAAATCCAAAAGGGGTGGTGTTGTTGTTCGTTTATTGGTGTTTCTGCTTGTAGTGATGAAGAAATAATCTTGTCTTTTGGTATTTGTGGAGTGAATTTTGGAGAGCTCGAAAACAGAGAGAAAGCAGGGGAGAGTTTATTTTCCGGTTTGGAGAGGGGGAGAAGCAGGGGACGTGGATTTATATGCGAGCAGGAAAAGATTTTCGAGCAAAGGCTTTTGCGACGTGTAGAGAGAGAGAGCAGAGAATTTGTTGAAGCCTCGTGGTTGGTTAGCTCGGTTTGGGACCCGCACGTTTTGTCGTTCAACTCTTATTTGCCTATGCTCTCTGACAGAGATCCCGCAGTTTGCATTTTTTGATATTAATATTTTATTTATTATTTGTCAAAGTAAAAAATTATATTTTAAATATCCAACAAGTATTTATTATTTATTAAAAATTTAAATAATAAAATAATAATATTATATATATGTATGTATCAAAATATTAATTTGTGTGTGTATCATATTGTATTAAAAAATATAAATATTCTATAAATATATTTAAATAATATAAATTTATATTTTAGATTAAGTTTAGACAAGTTTCAGATATCATGTTTAACAATATTTATACTTTATTCATTATTAATCAAATCCTAAAAAATTTATTTATTTAGATTGGATTTATTTTCATCAAATTCAATATAAATTATCATCTCCGCTCTCTAACATTCTATGCAAATTTTTCTATTATCATTACAAAATGTTAATTTAAGTTTTCTTCAACTTAAATCTTAGGAACAGTTTGTTGATGAAAGCTTCAAGAAGATAAGATGCCTTTTTTAGTGTAAATATTATAATTTAAAACTTAATTGAAGTTAAATTAAAAAAATATTAATTTGATAAAATCTTATGTATACAATTTAGTTTTTAATGATTTAGTTAACTTGATTAAATATAAATAAATCAATATCAAGAACATTAAAAAATATATCATTTTAGATTTTTAATAAAAATATTAACTTTATCATATATGAATTGATCTAATAGTCAGGATTTATTTTTATTTTTTATCGGTCCAAAACCATTATCATTACGAGTTGTACTGACAGGACATATTTTAGAGTCTTTATCTATAAAATACCTTATTAATACATTGTTTACGTTAAGAGTTTGTGCTCGAGTTATTTTTCATATCAGTATTGCAATAACACACGCATATTAAAAGTCTAATTGACCATGCTATATTAACAATAAAATACCTTCTTTAACTGATTATAAGAGAGTGACGAGAATAAATATATTTTCTCGTGACTATTTTTTAATTATTTCTTTTTAGTTAAACTACATATTTAAATAAATATTTAACTTATAAACCCAACATGACAAATTAAGAGATTGTTTGACATTTTAGCCGGTGAAAAAAAACCATTTAGTTAGTTAAATAATTTATGTTTTTTTTTTTGTTAGATTTCATAGATAATTGTATTTTAAATTTTAGTTTAGCTATAATAATTTACTTTTTATTCATGAAGACATGTTTTTTATTTAATTTACATAATAAATTTATTTCATAATAATTTTAATCTGATATATATTTTCTAAAATTATATGAAAATATATAATTTGTTAAATTTATTTTTAAAAGAATTTTACAATATTAAACAAACTCAAAGACTGAAAGTAAGTTCTTGAGGTGGGGCATACCTCCTCCCATGGTTTTCACATCTAGTCTAATTCAAGATCCGAGTTCTGGATTTTAATTGAATTATTCAAGTTAATTTTTTAAAATAAAAATAATATTATTTTAGTAAAAAAAATAAAAATAAAAATCAATAGATTTCAATCAGATTTTTAACCAAATCTTACTGGACAATTGAATTACCATGTTAATCCATTAAATTAAATAAATCACACTAAAATTTTTTTTTCAATTTTTTTAATTTAATTCAATTTTAATTTTAAAATCAATTAGACTCTAGATAAACCTGCTAGAGAAATCGGTTTCAAAATCATGCCTCCAGCCACGGGAGGACAAGTTTAAAATACACAAAGAAAGGTCTTTCTTCCTCCACCTACTTAGAGAAATTCGGATTCAAGTGCCTTTGAGAAGATATTACAGACCTACCACCTGGCTAAAATCTTTGGAGATTGGTGACATTTTTCTTTCTCCAATATTTCAACTCTACCAACAAAAATATTTCAACTCTACTGGTTATTGTTTGAGTTTAAATATATTTTTGAAATTTTTTTGTTTTAATTTAATTTTTTATAATTTTAAATCATTTTAATATACCAGTATTAAAAATAAATTTTAAAAAATAAATAATATAATATTAAGAACAATATTAAAATTGAATAACCAATTAGGTGCCTATAAAAGATATGGAGGGCTGGCGGGATAAATTACTCTTGCTACTTAGATTTCAATGGCTGTGCAATGATAAAGAGAATATTGTATTGTTTTCAAGTGGCGTTATTGAGTAAGTTGCCTAATGATTGATAAGATCTGAGAAAACACATGTATACTTGCTCTGGCCGGAAAGCGATGCTTCCAACGGAATTTCCGGTGATAGGAAGTCACGGTAACGAAATTCTTTATGAATGTAGCTATGCGAATACGTTCATATTTTAATGGATGAGTATTCCAAATAGTTAAAAATAAAATTAAAAATTGCATATATTGATTTTAAAGCATGACATTTCATCAGAAAAAAATAGATTCATAGTTTCTATGAGTAAAAGACTCTTGTTTATATAATTAAATAAGCTTTCATATGATATAAAAAAATATTAAATTGTGATGGGTTTGACTTCTAAACCATAAACATGTGGTTTATATCATAAAATCCATGACAAGATATATAAGGATATACATTTAAATTTTTAATGTCCTGTGAGGCTCATCTGGGTACCTAAATTTCAAATATAAATTACATTTTTTTCATGTTCTAGTATATCATATAATATTTAACTAGGTTTTGGATGAATTTTTTAGCCCTTTAAAAACCTTATTGAACCAGCATATTTCCACATTTATTTTCAAGTTGAATCTAGAATATCTATAAAGTTAAATATAACAACATTTTTAGGTAAAAGACTCATCGTAATTTTATAACATATTAAGATAACTGGCACCTAACCTTGTATGACGTGTTTTGAGCTTGTAAATTACTAGAAACAAAACTGTGAGGTATGAAAACCACGTTGGGTTGAGTCATAGTGAATAACATTATGTGAGGGGGAGTGAATCGTGCCTTATATATAGTATCAGAGTTAAGAATAACTTGTTCTTAAGATGAGATGATTGTAACATACCATATTTAAAGAAAAGTGTTTAAAATCAAGGCATATTAAGAAAATTAATATCTTACATTGTAGGACACATTTTGAGCTTAAAAGCTATAAAAAAAAAATCATGAGATATAGAAACCAGGTTAAGCTGAGTCATAACAAATAATATTTTACAAGAAGAAATGAACTGGGATTTTATAAATTTCATGTATATTTAAATCTTGATTGGTCAAATACACCTTAAAACCAACTATTTGATTTTAATGCATTACTCATTATTAAATTTTTGTTAGTAATCACTAATTATGCAAACAAAATATACATGTATTAAATGGAAAGACTTCTTACAACATGTCCCTTGGAAATTAATCATCTACCATCACTAATATTACACGGTCCACAAAACCTCCAACTCATACAAATTTGGTAAAGGCTTGTCATCACTATATGCATTTTCCCCAAGTAATCCAAAATTACACGTGGCAAGGACATTGACCACTCTATCATTTACATGAGTACATCCACTTACATTCAATCTTATACAAGCAACATTAAACCTTAAAGACAAGTCATCTAGACTATCTTCATGGTTTTTAAGCATTTTTTTGTGTGCAAGCTCTATAACACACCCGCAACATAACATCTAAGATATTCTCTTCCACCGCCGGTGCTAATTTTAAATCCAGATAGAATTCTAAACCTTACATATAACTTGTTTTACGGGTGATGATAATTTTCAAGCCCAATATTTTTATCTTATAATCAAATTAACTAGCTTCAAGAAGAACTTAATCCTTAAAAAAATTTCAAGAACCGAAACTTAAAATGAGGCTAAGATGCAAGTTTTATATTATACTCTTTACATTAAAAAATACTCTGTGCTTTTGCATACCCTCAAAAGGTCAGTACAAACGGTTAGTACAAGATTACATATATATATAGAAAACCGCAAAGGTTCCTACTTTCCCACAATAGCAATTGTATATACACACACACACAAGTGACTACAGCACTTGTATAAGAGCTTGAACATAGAAGAATAAAAACTGCTATTATGATCTTACAATGCATCTCATAAGCAGTCAAATCAACAGGGCGAGAGCACTTTCGGTTGGATAGACATCTAAGAACAAAATTCTTGCTTTCTTCGAAAACAAGACATGGCAAATTTTGTTGTAATTGACTTTTATTATATATAGTATTTAATTTAAATTTAATTAATTTATAAATAAATTAAATTTATATTTAAATCATTTTATTTTATATATCATTCTCATTACTTTTCGTCTTATTTCTTCAAAGATCTTTTAAAAATAAAAACTAGATAAGTATTTAAAAAATAGTTTTAATATTTAATTTCTTGGTTGAACTATTATTTATATTTGTAACAGTTTTAAAGATTAAATTCCATTTAAAACTCAATTTTTAACACTCAAGAGGATTTCAAATAAAAAATTTCATTAAAATATTTTAATTTAATTCAGAGAATTTGGTGTTAATAAAACCCCGCACCTGTAATCTAAATGAATGACTATGATTTTGTTAGATTTGAAAAAACTTTCTTTTGGATTTTTTTATTTCTTAACATAAGTTTTTAAATTTAATCTTATCCCTAAAATTAGAGAATCTTAATTAATAATCCCAAAAATGTATATAGTCTTCACTAAATTGTAATTAAATTGCAAAGGTTTTAAAGCAACACGAGAAAAGATCAAGTCTCGAAGGAACGTGTTTTAACATAATCAATTATATTAAAGTATTCTATATTTATAAATCATCCATGATCAACGCAAGTTTAAAGTAACTTCTGCTCAATAATTTTTGTGGGTTAACATAATCAATAATGCATTTTTATCAATAAATTGTAATTTATTTGACATTAATATCTTTTGGGGAAAAAATTAGAGTTAGAATCTCTCTTTTATATAGTAAAAATAAAAATAAAACTATTATAGTATCCAAGGGTGAGCAAATTAATTAACGAATTAAACCAAATATCTATAAAAATCGACCCAAAAATAACCAAATTAAATTATTATTTTTTTGCATTTGTTATATAATTTCAATTAGTTTTAAAAATAATTTGATTGTTTTTTTTTTAAAATCCATATCAAACTGTTTAAACCATTGTTCACCTCGCACAATAGCTATACACATTTCTTGCTATATCTTGGCGAGTTGCTCCATTTCACACCCCATTCTGGGTTCATAACAAATTTGCGTACGAGAGTGAAACATTAGGAATATTTCAGGTCTTGTCTTGTGCCACCAAGAACCTCCAAAAATAAAATAAAAAAAAAATAATAGTGATAATCCATCCACTGTTTGCAAAGGCTCTTCACTTTCGGTGAAAGGGAATATGAAATAAAGAAATTTTCTACGAGATCCTTCCTCTGTTTTTTGTCTTTCTAAAGTCAACATTACAACGGTTTCTCTGAAAAGTCGGTGTAAATCGGCACGTGTCGGCGGTCCACCCGCCCACCCACCTACCTCCTCCTCCTCATCATTTTCTTCCTACTTTGTTTGTCTCTTTGTATTTCTCCAAGTCCGACACTTTAGAAAGAGGACATTAGAATGAGAAAACTAATTGCGCGTATTTTTTTAGAAAAATATTTTTTATTTAAAAATATATTAAAAAAATTTTCTTTTCTAAAATCATTATATTAACAACACTAAAAAATATATATATATATTAATTTGATATTTTTTCAATGTAAATATATTTTAAAAAACAACTAAAATTAAAAACTACAACATTTCTAAACAGAATTTAAATCTTAAATTGATTCTTAAAAAAATATTTTTTGAAATTGATTAAAATAATAAATAATTTTTAGATGATATGGTTTTAACTTAACATAAAAAATTATTTTAATTTAAAAATTTAAATTACTAAACGAAACTTAAAAAATGATGTAATATTATTATAACACACCATCTTAATTATTAACTTATGCTTGATTTTATTAATTTAATAATCTAAAATAGGTTGATGAGATTCATATTATTTATCATAAGTAAAAAAATTAATTATTAAATAAAATTATATTAATAATTTTATATTACTCTCCTATACCTAAGAAGAGTATACAATTACAAGAAAGAATGCTTTTGTTAAGAATGTAAACGAGTTTTTTTTGGTTGATTGATAAGAAAATAAATCTATTAATTCCCATTTATATATATATTGAAGGATGCATCATCAATACAAAGAATTGTTTTTAGAACACGAGTATCGGTCACAAAATAGAGTCAATTCCAAGATAGCAGCGCATTGCTCTCTAAACTAAACTTCAAAGATGGAAAAATATCAAGCCACCTTCGCTTAGTGACCAAGACAGGGAAAGCTTTCTTTAGAAGTTGGTGACTCAAGTGATGAACACGTGGTTCCCATTCCATGATTGTGGCTACATCAATATCTATCTCGAGAACTAAAATTACAGGAAAAAAATAAATAAATAATTCATCACTAGCTCGAAGAGCCATTCAAGAACATGGAGACAATTTCGAAATCTCTTTCTCCTCGCTCTCTCTACTCAATTTCAGAGACACATGCATGAACATGTCATGGAGCTTGTGATAGAACCTTTTGACATTTGCTGACAAAGGGAAACATGCATGAGTATCTCTCAAATTATTGGACTCCTTTCACTTGCATAATTCCATGGCACCATCATACCTCGGCTGACACGAAGGCAACCACGCTCCCTCTGTATCATTTTATAGCACGGTGATTGATTACTTTGAAGTTTATTTCCATATCGATTCATGCAATTATGTGTTTACAGTGTGGTGTAGGGTTTTTTTTTTGTTTTAGATTTATTAAAATATCAAAATCATGAGAAAAATACTAATTGATAAATAAATAAATGTTACTAATCCCAATTCAAATAGTGATCGGTTGATTAAAATACTAATTGATAGATAAATAAATGTTACTAATCCCATTTCAAATAGTGATCGGTTGATTAAAGATATTTTTAGCTTCATATCCTAAAAAAATTAATCTTAATACTATATTTAAGCTTTTAATTTAACCAGTTAAGCTCGATAAAGTTTGAAGAGGTCCTTCGCATCGATCTGAACCAGTCATGTATTTCGGCCATCAAATTCTTTATTAATCAATTAATGGACTCTAAATGGAGATCATCCAAAGCTGATTCTTCACTAAATAATTTTTATTTAATGTAGTCAACTCGTATTTTCATTGGTTCCTGCCTCCCTCTTTGTTTGTGAGCTGGAATGCCCGACTCAAAAAAGTCTTGGTTGTTACCGGAAAGGACTGCACTAGACTAGAAATCCCTAAATTATAAAAGAAAGAAATTGGACATGATGGATGGAAACAAAATCAATTTTCAAGTGCAAGACTCAAGATTTGAAATATCACCTCAGTAATGGAGATGTCAGTATAGGGTTCAACAGTTATAAATATGGAATAACTATTAATTTGTTGCATAGGGTGTAAATTAATTTATAGCAAAGAGACTCTGTTTCAACAGCCTTTTCTATCTATGTTTAAACTAATGCATGTTTTTTTTTTAAATAAATAGTTATAAAACTTAATTTAATGATTAACTCGAGCAAAGTTTAGGTTATTTGTAAAAAAAATCAACCTTGGTTACTTTTTTTTTATTAAATATAATAAGTTAAATTTTGATTAGGTTAAATCCAGGTCTATCAAATTATCAAGTCAATCTTAATTTTTTTTATTGAACATATGAGTTTTTTTTTCTATTTTTTTTTAATCTGAATCATTTCAAGTCTTTGATTCACGAAGACTTAAACTGGATTGAATTTTATAATAATGTGTTTTTATATTTTAAAATTAAAAGCTTTAATTTCCTTTCTCAAAAGGAAAATAAAATAAAAAAATCTAAACTCTTTTTTTTATATATTTATATATATATATATATAACCAATTTGTAAAGACTAGTGGGTGATACGCGGCAAATATTTCACATCATATGTTAGCTGTAATGGTAACGTGATTATATAGTTAGATCATTTCCAATATATTAGCTAAAGCACTTTTAATTCAAATGCAAAGTGGAGATTAACTCATAGCTCTAAATCGTGAGAGTACTTAACCCATCAATCATATATGTATATATATAGTTCGTAAAATATTTAAGGAAGTGCTTAAGTAATTGCTTATAACTAATTATAAGAGGGTGACTTTTCGATTGGCCATTGGCTGCCACAACGTAGTTTTCCTCGAAATGGATCGAATGAGGAAGCTAAATATTAATAGAATATTTCTTATTGGTAGGTTATGTTAATGGATGGCAAAGTCAACCCTAATACTTTGGTTGAGGATTTCAAGTGGAAATAGTGTTATCATACACTTCCGTGTTGGCCCATTTTGGTAATGGCCCAACAAAAGAAATCTTTCTTTTTTCTTTGCTTTCCACTCTCTCAAGTTCTGTGTATGGTCCTCATGCATTAAGACCATGAAATGGTGGGCCATGTCTTCTTCTTTACAAGAGTTTGAGAGTGCACGAAAGGTTTTATTGGAAGTGGCTGTGCCCAAAGTCAATGCCACCTTTCTCCCGGTGCTCACGGTCAACAGATATTATATTCTTTTCATGGTGAATGCTGTAGCAGCCCAATTTTAACCCCCTCCTCGTTTCACTGATTTCTCCAAGAAAATCATATATCATCCCTCGGTTAAAGAATTTGTAGGATGTATATATATATATATATATATAAAATGTTATCTGTTTGACTACTAGTCATGCTGCCGAAAGTAAACGGCTAATGATAGGATGATTTCCATAATTTGGTGTGCTAAGCTTGATGATGAAGTGGCCGGATTATTTTTTTTTGGTGGATTAGGAAGATGATTTGGGTAAATCGTGCACAAATGAGTATTTTATTTAAGTTTCATGCCTACGCAATATATATGTATAACAATCATGAATTGTTTTTTTATATAAAAAAAATCCAGTTGAAAAACATGGTTTTATTAAGATAAATAACAGATACATTAATAAAAAATTTATTTTAAACTTGAAAAATATATGTTTTGTACTTATTTTAAATGGCTTACTTTTTTAACAAAAAGAAAAGAAGCAATTGTTCTATAATTAAACAAAGGAATTTGAAGAGTTACATATGATATAAAATCATATATCTTTATCTAAGCTCTGACTTAATTTCTAGTTTAAATTAATAAATTTATTATCATTTATTAAAGTATATAATTCTCTATTGATTTTATTGAACACACATATCAACATAAAAAAAACTTGAATGACAAGTCGGATTACTAGAAAATAGAAAAGTTCATTAGCCGAGTCTGATAAATATAGAGTTATTTCTATTATTTCTAGAGTTAAGTTTGAAGGAAAATTGATAAAAGAAAAGAAAGAAAGTAAAAGAGATTTGTTTGACCATAAACTTTGAATGTAAATTTATTTATGCTAATGTTGTTGATTGTTTTTTCTAAACTTCAATCTAATATGTATTGTTTTTTCTTAAGAATATTTAACTTGAATTAATTTGGGGATAATTTAAGTTGTTAAAAAATTTATTATAGTATAATTTAATTTTCTATTACACTAGCCATAACTCAATTTTTTAATAAATAATAAAAAATATATTTGAGAATGGGTTTAAAACAACATAAATTCAAAGTTCAGGGATAAAACTATCAAATTTAAGATTCAATTAACCAGAAATTGAAGAATTAATAAGTTTGAGAATTTAATTAAAATTTGAATTAGTTTTATTAATAAAATCAAGAGCTTAATTAAAGAATTAATAAGTTTACGAACTTAATTAAACTTTTATTTAATTAATTAAAAAAATTTAAGGAATTGAAATTAATCCAAAGGCAAAATTAAAAATGTATTAAGGGATCCAATTGATACATTTCAAAACATCAGGGACCAAACTATAATTTATCATTTTCCTAACTCTACCTCCTTTTAAGTCACCTTTATTTTGTTAATTAAGCAAATCAAAGTTCAATTAAGTTCGCAAAATTATTAATTTTTTAATTAATCTCTTAATTTCATTAATTAAACTAATCCAAATTTTAATTAAATTCTCAAACTTATTAATTCTTTAATCTCTGACCAATTGACTCTTAAATTTGATAATTATATCATTGAACTTCAAATTTGTGTTGTCTTAACCCCATTCTCAAATATATTTTTATTCACTCATTTTTTTATTATTTATTCAGAAATTAGGTTATGACAATTGCCTCCACTTTGTAATATTTATGATGCAAAGTTATTGAAAAATTTTATTTTCTTTTGGCTTTGCATATTAAATTTATAAAGAAAAGTAAGCATAAAAGAACTTTTACTTTTTTAAAAGTCTTGAAAACTTCAAAAATAGTAGATTGACAAACGACTTTAGAGATGAAGACTTGAAGGCACATTTGAAAGATCATGAGGACTTGAAGGCGTACTTAAAGGAAGGTAGGGTTAGGAAATGTACTATCTTTAATAGTCTAAGGCTTAAAAGCGCACTTGAAAGAAGTGGGGGCTCAAAGACGCACTCAAAAGGAGATAGGGTTAGAATACACACTACCTTAAATGGTCAAGGCTCAAAAGTGCACTCCAAAAAAAATGAGGGCTTGAAGGCATACTAAAAAAGATGAGAGCTTGAAAATGCACTACAAAAAAAAAGGTGAGGGCTCGAAAGAGCACTCAAAAATAAATAGGGTTAGGAAACACATTACCTTTAATGGTCGAGAGCTTGAGGGCACATTTGAAAGGAAATGAGGACTCAAAGGAAGACTAAAAAAAAAAGAGCTCAAAGGCACACTCAAAAGAAAGTAGGGTTGGGAAATATACTTTCTTTAATGGTTGAGGGTTCAAAAGCACACTTAAAAGGAAATAAGGGCCCGAAGGTGTACTTAAAAGGAGATGGTGTTATGGAATGCACTACCTTTAATGGTTGAGGGCTTAAAGGTGTACTCAAAAGAAAGTGATGGCTCAAAGTTACACTCAAAAAGTGGTAGGGTTAAGAAACGCACTACTTTTGATAGTCGAGAGCTTGAAGACACACTCGAAAGGATATGAAAAAATATAAAGATTTTTCAGGTAGTCTAATTCTTATGGGCTACTTGCCCAAGTTAAAAATTTCTCAAAAATAAAGTTTTCAAAAGCATTTTCAATTTCAGCACTTTTTAAGGTGGTTTTTCTTATGATGTATCCTATTGAGGATCTTTTTTATAAAATCTGCATAATGCATTGTTTAATATTTTAAAATTGCATGATATGCATGCATATTTACCTGATTTAAAATATAGGTCCCCATTTCTTCTCACTCAATGAAGTCTTGTTATTTTTTTTTATTTGAGTCCTCTTTGTAATTAGGTTTAGGTTTCTAGTTCACTCGAGATAGCTCATATAAGTTTTTTTCAAAATATTTTTAATTTTACCTAGCTCAACCTTTATGGTGTTCATCGTAACCCATTTACTTATTGGAATTTCTACGTCATATTGATCAATTTGAGAAGATCATTCATTAGTTCTTTAACTCACTGCTAATAACATTTATTATCAGTTGTTGAACAAATCAAGCTACCTTTTATAAACATAAAAGCTCTCTTATCTCGTTGTAGGAAATGTTCTTCTTCTCTTTTGTGTTACCCAAAGGAAACAAATCCCTTTTTAAGCTTGATATTGCCTCCTTGTGCAGGTCATTGCCCTCTAAATGTGCTTTATTAATAACTCAGATAAATAATGGTATTGAGTAATCTTTTTTTCTTTTATTTTTTTTAGTTTTGGTGAAAGAATCTTTATCTATGATGAATCTTGAAATCTTGATCTTGCATTTTAAAAACAAAAATTGTTTTGATGTGAGTTTAACATAATTTGCTTTTGAAATCATGTAACTTCTTGGTTATTTTCTAGTAAAGAAGATGATTTATTATTGTGTTGGCAATATTGTCATTGGTAAAGGTGCACTATAAGGTAACCTTTTGCTTTTGAGGGTTTCAAAATGAAAGACTAGAGAAAAAAATATTAGTTTGAGATGAGATAATCTCACTTAAGTTGTCTTGAAAGAAATGAATTATTAGTTTCTCATCATTAACCACCTTAGTTATTTTATTGCAGTGTGCTTTGAGATAAGATATATGACATTGAGTTTTTGTATATTTGATAAATTCTAGCACTTTAATTTTTTTGAAAATAAAAATGCTGGGCATTAAACACATCTCAACAGCCTTTACAAGATCATATAGATAAATTCTCTCAAATACCCTCATCCTTTGCTTTAGGACAACCAATTTGTTCAGACCATCTTTTTTCATCATCTTGCTCTTTTAAGATTCCTTCTCTATAGAATCAACGATAAACGATATTCTCGTGGGATATGCTGGTTGGAAATACATGACTTGTTGAAAATCAAATGACAATTCATTTGCCCTCAGATTCTGTGGATTGAAGGGATTTAGAGGCATAGGTTTAGGTTGAGATATACGTGTTGCTTTTCTGGATTTGTCTCTTAAGGCTTATTTAAGTAGATTAGGAAACCTTCAACTTCTTCTCTAAAATTATCCATCTCTTTTTAGTTTTGGGCTTCTAACTAGGCTTTTTCTTTATTTTCCATTCATCTTTTTCTAAAATGAGTGTTCTAGGTGAGTTTCAATGGGAAACCTATATTTACACCTAATAAATAAAAATTATGCAAGCATGCATAAATGATGATGTTATCAACAATAAAAATACAGATTCAATACGGGCTTGCCCTTCATAGGGTAACAACTTAATAGGTAGATTCTAGTCATTAAATGCATCAAAGGAGTAGGTTACTATGTAGTCTTAAAGGGTCTCTCGTATACTTAGTGATCATTCTCGAAAGGTTGATATGAGACTTACAAGTTGTGTAGATAGAGGCCGTGAGTAATATCAGTTTGACATATAAACCACTTTCAAATAAATAATCAAACAAGAGTTGGATGGGTTCACGAGTCTAACCTAAACTAAGTTAAAGTCGTTGGGGTATCATTACTTCCCCACCTATCTTTGATTTTAAGGTACGTGTTTTTAATGTGATGTATAACAATATAAAGAAGGATGCATGTTAAAGCAGTAAATGTAAAAAAAACATACAAATAAACACAACAAACAAGATAACAATAATAATACATAAAGCAAAGTTTAGTCCTCGAAGTCTCCGGTGGAGTCATCATTCTATCATACCTGACATTGTGGCAACCATAAAAATAAATTAATAAAAAGATAGATTTTTGACATCTTGTTTTTTGATGGGAAAAAATTTTATTTAAGAAGTTGTCACTTAGCATTATGATTACTAGAAATCTTAAGTGGTCAACAAAGACTCTATGGTACAAGACCGGTTACATAAAAGAAAAGATATTAGCACCCCTTAAACATTCTGCATGAGACAGATTGTATTACTAGTTTTGTCTTAAATTATTAAACGTTTATTAGTTTATGTTATGATGATTTGTTTATAATATTCCTAACTTTGAAACAAGTAAATATTCAATTACAGATACTTCCAACTCTAGTATTGGTAAATATTACGTAACTATAAAATAAAATAAATTTTTATTTTTATTTCTGATCCTAACGTCAATGAATAAAAAAATAAAATAAATTTATTTTTATGCATACATATTTTTTTATTTAGTTAAATAAAATAAAATACAATAAATTTAAATCAATCCTAGAATATAAAAGTTAAGTCTATTTATGTGAAAAAAGAACCTGGCATATTGAATATTGTATATTGATTCCTTGGATAACATTTTGTCCTTCGATTCATACATTTTCCTAACTTTCAATCAGCTTTTTTGAGTTTTCTTTTTTTTAGGCTTCTCCATGTATCTCACGAGCCATAGAATTCAATCTTTCAAATTCGCTTAATTTATATATATATATACCATCTAACAAAACAACGCGCACACATAGATTTGACACATAAAATAAAATAAAAAAACTTATGTCGATTTTCTATGCTTCGTTGCTTATGATATATTGATAAATTAAGGTTTCCATCTCCAACTTTAGGCATTGATGGTTGTTAATGGAGGTTTTAGATTTGTTTTGGTTGTGGCATTGGGTATTGATATCGGTTTTGAGCTTGTTTACGATGGCGGTGGTTGGTGTTTATAAAGTTTTTTGGTGGCCGTCGAGAAAGAGAGAGAGAGAAGGAGAGTGAGACGATGGCCATGGAAGAAAGAAAAAATTTATGGTTATTATTTATACGTAGGAATCTTTAACTTTTCCTTATTCTAGTAATATAAATTTTAACACCGATAACTTAAGATATATATTATAACACAAGATATTAACACACTCAAAATCAAACCATTAATTATAAGATGATTATCATAATTTATCGTAGCATAATCTACTTGCTATATACATGCATCAGTTCATAGAGATTGGAGATTTTTTTCAGGGTGCATGCGTCGTTTTCGAAACCAAATTTTTGATAGATAAGAATTATCAACTTTTACGCATGGTTATAGAGATATCAACACGCCTCTGAGTCACCATGGAAAAGCAAAGTGTTTCTCCATTAAAAAATGATGCACGCTTCCGTTAGATCATCGAAACACAGCCGGATAACACTTCTGATCTGTTTGTAACCTTTTCTTTTATTCTTCATCTACATTCGCATGCCAAATCTGTTAACGTTTCGGAAATTATCAAGGTTGTATTTATGCCACAGAGGTACTAATCAGTGGCATCTATGGTGGAAAAATACTCAAATTCCTCCAACTATATATAAATATCTATAGACTGTATTGTCTAGGTGAATGGATTAAGCAAAAAATCAGAAGAAAATCAATGTCCCACATGCATGTTCATGAAGTTGCTGCTACAGCACCCATTAATGATTTGTTTAGAAACCAAGCAAAATGACCTAGAGGCTGGAACTGACCTACAAGTTGAGCAAGCTATAAATGATTGGGCGTTTTCTAGTTGAAATTAAACTAGACACAGACCGATCAAGAAGGAAAACTCTTGAACTCCTTATCCAGCAAATTCTGTCTGCAAGTTGCACGAAGGAAAATTCTGTATATATAGATATAGCAATAAATTGATGGGACCATATTCCATGTTTTTTTCTATGAAGCTAAGACTGAGTGATGCCCCTTAGCCCAAGCAAGTGCTCTCCGCCATTAAAATGATTTGTCAAGCAATTATGACCATGAATGAAGAAATTAATGCTACTTATCCACTGCAATGTTAAGATGATTGTATTAACATCTAGAATTATACGCTGCCGTGAGAGAACTGGTGCTCATAGTTGTTCATAAATTTCTTTCTTGGTTTATAAGAAATTCGATCCTAGAGTTTAACAGGGGATGGGAATGACGATGTGCATGCTAATTGTCTCAGCAATCTTTCCATATTATCTACCTTCTTTTATTTCTAAAAAAAAGAAAAAAAATAGTTTTAAAAATGATACTTAAAAATACTGGAATTAATTTATTTATTTTTAAATCTAGAGAAACTATTTAATTCATAATACTCTGTATCTTGAGCATATCCCATCTTTTCTCTTTCTCTGTGAAGAATGCAAAACGAAAAGGAAAAGGAAAAGAAAGGAGGAGCCCTGAAGTCAAGGGTAGACACGCCAGTCCGAAATGGAATGGTTGGAGCCCATGACCGGTTCCACTAAAAGTAGTTCTATGAGCCCATCAAAGTAACACCCAAACCTGATCTAGCCATCAACATGTTCGAGCCTTACCAGCCATTGTTTTTATACAATTTATATGTTTATTAGCGTATTGTTTTACAATTGGAGGACTTAACGAAGCTACTTCCCTGTTGTTGTTGTTTTTTAATAAAAAATGAAGCTATTAGAACTTTTGAGTTTCTAATTTATATTTAGATGAAACTAGATTAGTGTTCCTGCGATGCACATGAAAGAACTTCATGATCTCCAATTAAATGAATTAATAGAAATTTTTGTTCATATTTTTTTATTACTATTAAAAAAATTGAAAGAGAATAGCAGCAATAAAAAATTAAAATAATTAATAATAAAAAATATGAAAAAATTTGACAAATAGAAAAAAATAAAGGAATATAAATTTGAAAAAAAATAATTTTATAAATCATTTCAAATAAAATAAATAGTAATAAAAATAAAAATAAAAAGAATTTAAAATAAAATAAAATGAATGGTTGCTATAAAAAAAAATTGGTAGGTTATACATCAAAATCAATGAATGTTGTTTGTTGCTGTCTTAATTTCTTGTAAGCACCGCATTTTTTTATTTATTAAAATATTAAATTTACCTTACCCAACTTGATTTAAAAAATACAATAAAAAAATTCAAAAATATTAGTTAAACAAAAAGGTGCTTTTAAAAATAATTTAGTTATTTTACTGTGTTTTTAATATAAAAAAAACTTACTAGTATCAAATCAATCATAATGAGTAATGAATATTTTAAAAAAATTATATTATCCTTAATAGTCAGTTCATCATTTAAAAAAAATAAAATAAAATGATCATTATACTATTTTATTGAACAATGAATCCCCTAACAATAAAACAAAAATTTTGCTTCTCTAGTTAGCCTTTATTAATAACATACGAAATTAATTGCCAATGTGCACGGCAGTATAGTTCATGTACTAGATTAAAGGCTTGATTTTTAACATTGATTAAGGGCTTGAGAGTTTTTTAAAAAATATTTTTTTTATAAAACAAGACATCAAAAAATAAAGAATGTAATTCATTTAGGTTGCTACCTAAAAAGGTTACTGTTTTACTTTTATAAAAAATATTATTTTTTTCTTATATCATTATATATATGAAATAATTATTTTAAAAAAATATTAAAATAATAATATTTTTAATCGATCAAAACTAAATCAAGTTAATATATTAAACTAGGATAATAGATTCTTAATAAAATTATTTAAAAAAATTTATTGGATTACATGATAATAAAAATACATGTTATCAAGAATGCAACTATTTTTTTTTTTAAAAAAAATGATGACAGGGTAAAAAAATTGTTAATATTATAAAAAGATTATTATACAATTGTTTAAAAACAAAGTAAAAATGGAATTATATTTAATTAAAAAATATGTAATAAATAATTTTAATTAATTTAAAATCTTAATAAATTAATATAATTATAATATTTTTAAATTAATTAATTTAGAAAAAAATAAATTAAAGAAATAAAAAGCTCAATTGCACCTGGTTTGTTTTTTTGTTTTTTTTTTTCCCTCAACAGATCGTTTGCTCTGTTCCTTTATTAAGCAGATGATAGGTTCATTGCTGGGCTGCTACCAAAAATGAAAATTCGAGAGGATTTCTCTTAAAATCTAGTTTCTTGCAAAAACATCATAAAACTTATAAACCACCCAGCAACCTCAAAACATTACATATATAATGAGAAAAATCAAAATTAAATCCAATTTATTTTTTCTGCTATGTTTAACAAAAAAACAACTTTCATTAAATTTCTCTCAAGAAAAAAAAACTCACAGACACAAATTTTTATTTAGGTTGGATAATGTTCAAACAACAACTTTGTTATTTTTTGATGAGTTTCTCACTTAAAAATTAAAAATTAAAAAAATATAAATAAATTTTTAAATTAAAATATAAATTATAAAAACCTTAAGACTCGTCATGTATTTTTTTCTATATTTTTCATTGTGATTCTCTCGCTTTTAATTTTATCTTTCTAATTTAATTAAAAACTTTATCTTCTAGAATTAGATCTCAAAAGTATCAAGTTAAAAAGAAAAAAAAAGTCTAAGAATGACATTTAAAAAAAAAAAAGAGAGAGAGAGGGGAGAGTTGCTTCATTGGTTTATATGAATAGTAAAGTACCATAATAAACCCTGGTTCTCTTATTAGTTTTGTTCATTGGAAGGGAATTTACTTTTAAATGGATGAAAATTTACTTATATTGTGAAAAAAATAATAGTCATAAAATCTATTTTAGAGACTAATTTATTCAAAGTCTAGATCATGAATTGATTGAGTTAACCATTAAGTATATAAGTCAATTTAATTTTTAATTTTTTAAATGATGTCCTATAAAGTTTTTCTAATTAGAAACACATTCTTTTCATTAAAAAAATCGAAATGAGATCCAACTTAGGCGAAACTCCTAATGAGTTTTATAACTATGGGAAAAAGGATGTTGTTTGGCGGTTCATGTTGCTTTATGTGATTAGTCTGATCTGGTTGGAGAGCTTAAACTAAATTGGAACTGCTTTTGACATGGAAAAGCATGTAGTTTCTTTTGATAAAGAGCCATGAGTATGACAAACAAAGTTCTATATTTCAATCAATTGCTATTATAAAACAAATCATTCTAGCCATGATCTGGGCTAGAAATAGAAAATCCTCCAAGTAACTCAAAACAAGTGCATTGTTGTTACAACCTAGATCAATCTGTCTATGCGTGTGTGTTCTTTGCATGTTCTCTCTTGAGAGCTGTGAACTTAGCTGCTATATCATCACAATCTGGCAACTTAGGGTGGACATGAATGGGAGATTCAATGGGAAATGAACCGCACCTTTCAACATTTTCTCTGTTACTGTAGTTGGACCTTTCTTGGGGCATTGTCATGGCTCTTAGATAAGGAGCCTTCGGTTCTTTTCTTGTCAATGAACTAGTTGGTTTGGGGCATGGATATGCTGAAGAAACGTTACTGCATGTAGAATTTCGTTTCCTTTGCTGATCAGGCTGCCAGTCCTGGCTGGTAAAAAAGTCACACGCGGAAGCACCAAATTCACAGCTTTTTCTCCGCGGCTGATGAGGGAAGGCATACCGTTCCATTTCTGCATCTGATTCTCCAGTTGTGGGACAGTGGCAATGATGAACAACAGTGAGGAGTCTCTTTTGGTTCCAAGGTGGAACGTCATGAGCAACTCTGCCATCATTGGTGCAGAAGTAACAGGGATGGTTTAAGCAGCAGTGTTTGGAGTAGTGAGGCTGTTTTTGCCTCTTCTCTGCATCACATGTTTCTTCACTATTTCCTATTGCAGTCTTCTTTTGATGCTTACTGGGAAGCTGTGATTTGTGCTTGGGATCAGTTGTGTATCTTTTGCATGGTTTGTTGTAATAAAGCATGCATTGGATATCCTCAGCACCTGAATGTTCTTGAGACATCGATCTCCTTCTTGATCTTTTAACTTTAGTATTCCTTCTATTTCTTGAGCTACTGGAACTTGACTTCTCACTCCCTGATTCATACTGATCCATATGTTTTACATCGCAACTGTCTTCAGCTTTTTCTTTTTTAGGCAGGAACCGAGATGATTTGAACTTGAAAATTCTTTTGTCCTGGCAGCTACCTTCTTTTGTGATGGATTGAACCTCCTCTACATCATCAAGATAGACTATCATCTCCTCCGGAAACTGAGGCAGACTCTCTGAAGAAGTTCCTGCCATCTTTCTCTCTTCCTTGTGTTTTGAGGTGGTAGAGTAATCATTACTAGCTACCTGACTTTCTTCAGTGCTTAAACCAACCACTTTAAATTTTGATGGTGAATGCAGTCCTGCAAAATTGTCCTCTATATCTGCTTTGTTGCACATCGGAGATTCCAGTGTATCAGGTGAAGATTGCTGAGCTATGGAAGAATTAATGGAACCACTGCTTGTATGACTGTTCTGAAAAGAATGAGTTGATGTTGTTGAACTTCGGCTTGTCGACCTTGAATCATTGTATATTGCTTTCCCTTCTAGATCGTTGCCGTCTAAAACTTCCTTCTTAGATTCTTCAATCTTACTGCCATCATTTTGAACATCTTTATCTCGGACCTGATGCTCTCTATGTTCCTCTTCCTGTGGTTACATGGATCAAAGATCTTCAGTGTTTCTTATTAGAATAGGCAAACATTAGTTTAGACAGATTGACAGAAGTATAAAAAATGACCTGCTGCTGAAGCTCGGAAGCGTATTCAAGTGCCAAAATCTCTGGTCGGAGGCAGTAATCTTTAGCAATCTTATCCACCAATACTTGCTTCACATCATCAGGAACTGACAGAATAGAAAGTCTCTCTTTTACCTGTGGTTACAATTTTCCAGTGCATTAACATATGCATACTGAAGAAATCATACGAATTGTGGCAGAAACTTCTTATAAATATTTGTTATAACTTATAAGCAAGATATAAGAACCTGAAAATTAACAAGGTTCCCAGGCAATAGTTCAAGAGCTGTCTTTTCAAATCTTTGGCCATAATGCTGTGCAAAGATCTTCCGAACAGAACGAAGCTCTGGTATATCCCCACATCTTGCAGAGGCAAATATTAGAGTTGAAACTGCTTCATTGACATCATTAGGACAATCCCTGAAGCCACAAAATTCCGAAGACGGAACAGGTTAACATGGAGTAATCTAGATGTGAATACAAACTCTTTTTCAGTTGTATACGTACTTGTTCCAGCGGATATATGACAGGTTGGCAACGATGAATTCGCAGAAACCATCCAATAATTCATAAATCGCTACAATATTTTCATCTTTGAAAAGGAGCTCAGCCTGAAAATCACAATAATAATCATATGTTAAAATCCCGATTGATCATCCTGCAAATTCTGATGCTAACAATATCTTCTATTTCATCAAATTTCAATGGCACACTGCTAAGACTTAACAGTAAAGCTTAGATGATCAATGCCATCAAAATTAAGACTCTTTCATTTCACATATCATGTTGATGAAAAAATAAAGCTCCTTTATTTATTAAACAAGAAAAGGGTGCTAGGACTCGAACATTCAAACAGTTCATAGAACTTGAAACAACAGAACGCAGCAGGACAATGAGCAGAGGAGATAACAGAGAATAGATTCCAAGTTAACATGACATGTTACTATATCAGCAAAGAAATCGCTTATGCTTACCCTATTAAATGCAATATTTTCATAGCCGGCCTTGATGAGCTGAGCAACATCTTCCCTTAACTGCCTAACAATCGAATGCCTCTTCGTCTTCAATAGGTTAATCCGGTATTGAACTTGCTTCATCAGCCTCTTGCTGCAACCCAAGATAACAGAAACCCTTTTAACAAAAACCAGAAAACAACCATCATGGAAGCCATAAACCCACGAAGCAGCTTAGTCACTTACCACTTGGAAGCGTTTCTCCACCCAAACAAGGTAAAAAACATGTTTCAAAGTTTCTGTCTTCTTGATGGGTTCTTTCTGATCCTACTATAGAAACACAAGCAGCAGCATAACACTAATGTTAAGACTTGTTAGGAGTATAGAAAAAAGCTGGTATTGACAGTTTGGATGATTGTGTGTAGTGGGGGAAAGTTAGAGCTACCTGAACCAACATGACAGCGTCAGTTTGGGAGTTTACGTGGTGTGGCAGTCAGTTTCAAGGAGGAGTGGGTTTGACAAGAACCACATAGAAAACATTGTGCTTCGTTATCTCTCCTTCCGAAAACTGCTCCACGTCTGATTTTGAAACACTTGTCTTGATGCGCCCCCATAAGCCGAAGAGAAATCCCAAATACGTTTTTTCTTCTTACCAATGCACAAAACAATATCAGATTACCACGGTTCTTCCGCGGTAGAGGTCCTTATGGTTCAATCATTCGGTCACATTGAGCCACCTAGTTTCAAAATGAGCAATTAGATCCTTGACATATAAGATTCATGACAACCTTACACCTAGTTTCAAAATGAGCAATTAGATCCTTGACATATAAGATTCATGACAACCTTAGTCTCTCTCTTCAATTTTGTAAGAAATCTCCAATAATGTTAAAATTATTAGCTTAAATAGGACATGGGACACAAGCTAATTGGTTGGATTTTGATCAAAGTTTGACCACTAAGTGTTAATTTTAGCAGAAATCGGTTACACAATTAAATTGAGGGACTAACTTTTTGTCCTGAAAATCACTTATTAAGGACCTAATTGCATTTTTCTTAAACCCCAAGCTTGCATGTGACTCAATGGTAGAATTATAGGGACCTCCACCGAAGAAAAACAGATTATGGAGGATTTTTGGTTCCTATGGTTAGGGTTTTGGTTAGGGTTTCATGTCTGCCTCATTATTATTATTATCATTATTATTGGGTTTAGGCAAGTTGGCTACTTTCGTTTGATTTTTGGTGAATTTGGCAATTTTAGAGGTAAGCAAACCCACCTCCCGAATTGCGATAAGATAGTGGGTAATAGGGGGAGAATAAGTCAGCCATCATTGGACAGAGAATATGAAAATATCTTGAACATGCGTTCTGCTAATTGGATCATTAGTCTTTTCAATTACAACCTTTAGAAGACCCTTTCCACTTTAATCATGGTGGAAAACTCCTAGTTATTGAACTTATTTTGCTTTATAGGTTTGTTCGGTGCCTTCTTGATTTAGATTCTAGATTGGATTGAGCTTGTTTTGGAATAATTTCATAAACTATTCAATAATTTAGTTCATCCTGAATGAGATCTACATGGAATAATTTTAAGAATTTTTAATTTATTTTTTATAAATATTATTTTTTAAAATAATATTCTTTTAAAATAGATTTAAATTATTCCAGTTATCCCAAAAAATCCATATCCAAATCTTTGGTATGGTCTTATAAATATTCTTTAATATCAGTTCATGGTTGATTTTTCCAAGGGAAAGTGTTAAAATTGTTTAGGTGCAGGATCTCGAAGTCTAGCAAATTTGTTACCAATGATTTATCTACTATAAAATATTCTTAAACATAATTACAATTTCTTTTATCATGTTGAAATCCTTAACTTAGTTTTTTTTAATTTTTCTTTACTATTAAAATAATAATAAATAAATAAAGAATTTACGTTAATGGTATTTTAATCAATATTGTATGACAAATTACCCAAATTAACCTTAGACCGAATGTGGGTGTATATATTAATCATGAAATTAACTTTATGTTAAATTATGTTATAGATTTTAAATTTTTTTATTAAAATATAACAATTTATCAGAGATTAGCATTCCAAACTCACCTTACTTGAGAGAATATTGAATTTATCCATCATGGATTAGAATTTGGAAAACAGAAGGAAGTTTGAAAAACTAAAACAAAAAANAAAAAAAAAAAAAGCCATGAGCACGGCTGTAGAGGCGGTGTGATCGAATGAGAAAGAGCAAAAAAAAGGTCAAGAGGATATGAGATGGAAGGAGCAAAAGTGTGGAATGGAGTGCTGCAGGTCATTTCTGCCAGCCTGACACAAGACCCGATCCTTAATTCACACGCAGCAAGCCGGTTCATGATTGGCTCTTGTCTTGCAAGAGCTTAGACTTGTAGCAAACAGACAGAAAGAAGAGAATATTGCTGCTGTTGTTGTCAGCACAGGAGTCAAAGAAACAGGTGATCAAACCCACGCCCTCTCTCTCTCTCTCTCTCCCTAAAATGTTTTTCCAGTATTGGGCTGGTGGCCAACTCATGGCATGGCGTGACATGGCTTGCAAGTGCAAGAGGTGGTTCCTTGTCTGGGCATGTTAGAAAAGCTTGGGGGTCAGTAATGATGGAGACCAGAGCTCTCACATTGTTTTTTTACGATTGCTTTTTCGAGGAGCTAAAGAGAATGTTCATGATGATTAGTGCACAATAATCTAACCATCATTCAATTTTAAAGGGTTTTGTTTGTCCAAGGAATCTCTCTGTTTTTTTTTTTTGGCTCTGTTCTTGCAAATGCATGGAGTGCATTTATCTTAAAATAATATATCAAATTAATTTCTTTATATTTTTTTAATAGTTTTAATGTGTCAATATCAAAACTAAAAATATGTATTTAATAAATTTTTAAATGAATAATATTTTTTAAAAAATACCATGCCCTATAATATTAAATATAGACATCATGATTTTAGCCGAATTCTTTAGTGTTCTGGTTTTTTTTTTTTAATTATTAACGGTGAGCATTTATCTAGGATGTTGGTAGAACATGGTCCATTGCTGGGATTCGTAACAGGGGATGTGAAAATGGAGATAGGATCGATCATGTTAATATTCTTTCGAAAGTAGAAATCCCTATGGAGCTTGGATAAGCTTGAAATGTTCTTAGAAATGGTCACAATTCCCACACTTTTTTAGGGCTCGGAGGTGAAATAACAATGCACATTGAAATTGAAATGATTAATGGGCTATCCACTATGATGATTGGCAAAATATTGGCTTGCCAGAACAATGCAGCCCATTTACGTTAGAGGCCCCAACTGTTGGAGAGGCCGAGTCTAATGGGTTCGGTGGATGAACTTGCTCAAATCTTTAAATAGGAGTTGAGGGAAGAACCTTTGCAATCATGCCCTTCTAATTAAGCTTTTTAAGATATGATGAAAGATGTCCTCGTAACCATGACAATTTTATTTGATTTCAATTCGAATGGATGTTGATACGAACCGTTTTGAATTAATGAGTTTTTTTAATAGTTATTTTACTTAATAAATAATAAATAAAATATAAGCAGTATTAAATCGGAGCAAAATACAACTCGAAATATATATATTTGTATTATATAGAAATATTTGCTTATATATAAATTTGATATTAAAAAAATATTTCAATAATGGATGTCATGATATTAATAAAAATAAAACTATAACCTTACAAATAATTTAAAATTCTAAAAATAATTTTATATTATTTTTAGAATGATAATATTTAAACTCTTGAGTATTTAATCATTGAAGAAATTATCTCAAATAAAAAATTTAAATTATTTAGCAAGCAAGAATAATAGATTTTTTGTGGTTAAATAGTGTTTGTTCTTTCTGTTCTTCTTCTCCTCCTCCTTGTTTTTTGTTAACATATCATCAAGTCAGCTTTCGCATGCCGAATTTTAGATAGACCATCAGATGATCGACAAGAAGGACTGCATGATCTGAGCTTTGATATTTACAAGCAGTGGAGATATCTCCAGTACTGCTTGAAACTAGCCGTGTCAACATGCTTGTCACCTTAAGAGTTGGAAATTTACAAGCTATCCAAAAACAAAGACTTAAACCCAAGATATCATGGATCCATAGCCAAGTCTTAATCACTTACGCGGACCCTCATGGATTTAGCTTCGGCTGATTCTACTGCAGTGGTTTTCTACCAGCAATATCTAGCAGGTCTTCGATCATTATATTTTGACACCATGTGTTTGGTTGCAGAGAAAATAGAGAAGTGGAAATAACATTATCCGAGATTGCGATTTAAGAAAATCTGTCTTTGGAAAAGAAATTGAGAAGGAACTAACCAAACATGGATTGAGCTTTCTAAATTAGTGAAAACAATAACATGTTCTGGGTGACATACATTACAGAATTACAATACTGCTGACAAAATGCATATAGTTAAGAATAAATTCCAACAAAAGCCTGCACAGAACAAGCTAAAACTGTAAACTTGCTTTATAATCAGTTATCAACACAATATAGCGTGCAGAACAAAACTCTTCTGATTTCATCTCTGAGAGAAGACAAATGGCATGGATGCTATTAGCCCATTCTGCTCCTCCTTTCCCTTCTAGCTGGAATCGAAGATGTTAATGAAGAAGGCAAATGAAAAAATGTGAGTCAGTTACATTTGGAGCATCATACCATTAACGGCATAGGCATATTCACTTGATAAAATCCGAACTCTCTTGTTGGGTGACAAGTTATCAACAACCAAAGAACAGTTGACATTAACTATAACTTCTCTCAGTGGAAAACTTTTAAGCACCACAGAAACAGGTGCGTTTACCATTACAAGCAAAGGGATCTTTCCTGTTTCCCTGTTGTCCATAAGAACTTCTTGAAGTCCTGAACCGAACTCACTTTTTCCTTTCAAAACAACTTGGATCATTGTCGTGTTCACGCCGGGTTGGTGAAAGGCAGGAAGCTTGCCAGAACAAAGAGTCGAGTCTGAATAGGCTACAACGACAGAGCTTTCCTTGCCGTAGGTGAAAGAAATGTCTGTGTTAGGATTGTTAGCTTTCACAGTGACGGCAAATTCTGTATAGAGGCTAAAATCTTGAGCCATGTTGAAAGCATTGACATCGAAACTCGCGACATTATATTCAGGCATTTTGGGGTTAAGTGTCATGTAAATGAAGGCAATAACGCTAGCAAGAAGGATGATCATAACAATCAAGAAGCAAAAGCAACAGCACACACACTTTAAACAACCACCATGTGAATGATGATGGTTTGATTGGTACCTAGGAATGTTACGCCTTTGAGGAGGAGGTCTTACGCTCGAAGAATTATTATAGTTTAGCTTAACATAATTTGGTCGGTATTCAGGAGCAGTGCCCATTGCTGCCTAACGTCGATGGATGAACCCTATGAGCATAGTCCATACAAGAAAGGAGGAGAAGAAAGAAAAGCCCTTTCCTTTCTCATCCAAGAATCTTGAACTTGGAGGTGGAGAGAAGAGAGATAGAGAGCCTTTTTTGGGGGAGTTTGTCTCCATTAGTTTAGGGTATTGTTCCACAATGTGTGGACATGGAAGATTTTCGTAAATGGCATGGTTGTTGCACAACTCTTGATTCTTCTATTCTTGGCAGACAAACCCTGCTGATCTTTGCCCAGACCATCCAAGGAGGAGCCAATTTAGGAAAATCTAAAAATATTTTTTTCATGTCACTGTGAAAAAGCATGGATTACATGCACTAAATCAATTAATCAAAGCAGATGCTAGCTAGCAATGGCAAATTGCAGCCTGTTATACATGTTACTAAATGGTAAATGATCAGCCTCTAAATATAGCCAACACAGAAAATTTGTAAGGCCACCCAAAAGAAAATGCCAGTTTGTCAAGTTGAAGTAGCAGACTTGAAGGATCTAATAATTCTAAATAGTCGTCTGGATCTTCTACTAGTAGACTCCTTTATCTATCAGTGGGGCAGGACTAAGTCTAAAAAGGATGTATTTGCACTAGCTTGATAAGAAAAGTTCATGTTCTAAACTTTAGACGGCTCACATTTTATTAGATAATTTTATTAGGTCTAGTTTTATAGAGGGTCGGTTAATTGTAACTAGATGAACTTGGAAGAATTTCAAATTAGGTTTGGAAAATATTATTTGAGTCAATCTTGTTATTTTTCTTTTTATTTTCAGATTTTAAGTTTAATTTTATATTTTTTATTGTTTTTTAATTTCAAATTTTTATTTTCTTACTTTATAAAGGTTGGTGTATAACCTATTTAAAAAAATATATATAAACCAACCAAATTATAAAAAAAAACTATAAATTCAATAATAAAATACAAAGTAAAATTCTTGTTATGAAATCCTTCACAATTAAAATTATATTTTTTATTGTTTATTGTTTTTAGGTATATGATAATGATTACTTTTTAAAGTATTTTTATTTAAAAATATATTACAATAATATTTTATTATTATTTTAAAAATTATTTTTAATATTAGCATATTAAAACAATCTAAAAATATTAAAAAATATATTTTTTTAAAACCAATTTTAATTCAACAGGCTTGTATTTGTTTCGTCAGCGTCTCACAAGTTGAATATATTTAGCGGGGCAAAAAAAAAATCATGTCTTGGCGCTACAGATTAGGCCAGCTATTTTGCGCTAGACCTACACATAACTAGCTGAAACCCTAGGAACTATGAATGAGAACCACATTACATGATGTGCCATAACCCTAATGCACACATGTATATATGAAATTAATAACGAAAGTCATAGGCGGTGTTTGGTACTCGAGACTGAACATGGCAACTTCCAACATACAAAAGTATCTGTTCAATCTCCTCCGATAGGACAGAGGGAGAGAGGAGAAGATTATTAAGGAATATATCAGACAAGCAATAAGCCTCTAGCTTATACACGGTTCAAGTCATATATCTTGATGAAAACCAGAGTGTTGAATCTTTGCTAATCTGTCTGCTTAAAACAGATTATACAGATGCAGATATTTAACTCAAAGAATTGCAGCAACAGAGGATGCTTTATTAATGAAGAATTTAGTTAAAAAAAAGAAAGAATAAATAACTAACAAGACTTGTTGAGTTTCATGGGAGAGAAAGCACAGATTGATGATCTAGAATTACAAGATTTTAAAGCGTTTCCTCTCGTAAATGAAACTATTGACAACACAATCATCCTAACCTTAACCACCACCTTCTTTAGCTTCAATGATCTTGACCTTCTTCTCAGATTGGTTCTTGATGCTAACCTGTAAGACTTCAGAAAAACCTGCCTTTGCTTGGCCCTTTCAGTTCTATACCCCATTTCATGAGGATCATTGCTATGCATAGAGTCATATCGATCCAGAGGCTGAAAACCATTCATTCTACGGCTAAAGTTTTTTGTGATGGTGTCATGGACAAGGCTGCTGCTGGTGTTCATCGCTGTATAAGCTGAGAGATAGTAGACAAGATCACAAGACCTTGATCATGGGTTTAGTTGTACTAATATATAGACCAGACAAACTAAGTTTAATGTTTGATTTTATTAAATTATGTTCTCTTTCTTACCATAAATTTCATGTTTTCATTTCTTGGCGGCCGTACGTAAACTACTACTATATCTATAGCAAGTCAAACCTTTGTCTTTGATGTTAAATGGGCAATGAACATGTGCGTTCAGTTTCCTATTTTGACCATTGACCAACAAAGTAACACGTATATTCAGAGGAAGCCTGAATTTGAAAATAATTTCCACACGAAACATCCAAGTTTTATATATATATATATATNTGCATGGTTGGCATTCATGTTTTCTTCTTAATAAATTATAGGCAAGGTTGGAGTAATAACTTGGGAGGGTTGATCTAAATTAATGCTAAAAAAATCAAAATAATAGTATTTAAAGTTAAAAAAATCAATAGGCTAATGATTGGATTTGACCGGGTTTTATAAAGTTATACTCATGTCACCGAATTATCCAAGTTTTTTTTTTAATTTTTATTTTGATCAAATCAGTTTAAATTCTATATTTATCTATCAGACCATGCAAGTTTAATAAAATGTGGAGGTTTTTAATATCTTGCAAACAAAATATTTTGATGTTTTCCTGCACAAAGCTTTTCATAATTTAGGCTTAGCATATACAGGCATGTTTAGAATTATAATAATGGTAGGGATTTAAAATATTCTTTACATAGAAATATATTAAAATAAAATTATTTTATTTTTAAAAAATTATTTTTATATCATCACATTAAAACAATCTAAAAACATTAAAAAATTATTTTAAACAAAAAAAATTAAAAATTTTCAAAATACAATTTACATCATATTACTAACCAGGTAAACACCATTGAGCTTTTTTGTCATCTTTTGCAAGAATACCTAAAACTGACATAACCATGTGATGATTTAAACGTTCAATTGATGAGCAAAAATGGCAAATTCAAATCTCAACAACCTGTCATTCCCCAAAGCCATCTCAAGCTCAGGCAAACACTAAACCTGCCAATTGATTAATTAATAATATATGTTATTTGCAAGCATCTTCACAATGTTCATATTCAAGTTGATGTTTTATAATTGTTTATGTCTTAATTTATTATAGTTTGGATTGTCTTATCCTATAGAATTTCAACCCTGTTAAGCAAGAAGCCAAGAACTGCCGCATCCAAGCTCAATATTTTATGCCATGTTTTCTATGACCTTCCATCTCTGACTGCATCTATATTAAGAAAACAATAAATTGTGATAATATTTTTGTGGAAAAATCACAATGTGGAGAATATCTACCCTGAATTTCTTAACCTTATAGTAAGAGCCATTCAAGAATTTTGCTTGAGAAAATTCAGAGATATTGCATTTAATATAGCTATTGCTACCACAATTTCTACGAACATGGAGGAGAATATCTAACAGGTAGCAATTTGGGCATTTTGCAGGAGAAATTATTCTACTAAAAGTGATCTCAGTCCTAGATTTATCTATATTTATTTTCTATTCAACACCAATCAACTTGCATTCTTTATTATTTGAATTGAGATATTTAGCATGTGCGACAATAAATCATTGTTCTAAAACCCGAGACATTTAACCCAAAACCTAGCCTATTATCTAAGATTTGAACCGGTCCAGATTAAAAAAAAAAGAAGTTAACCTAGGTCTAAACCGGTCAAAACCCGACTATCAACTCCAGCTCTTTTTTTAGTCAAAATATCATTTTGATTTTATAAAATAATAAGAATAAAAAAAATTGAATCATCAGATCAATCATCTCAACCAATCAAACTAAATGGTCACATGGAAGCCGATCCTAACCTAAGATTAGTGGGGTTCTAAATTATGCCCCTATATCTTCAGGAAAGAATGATGGCGTGAGCTACAAAGCATGAAATTCGAAAAATAAAAAACGCTGTGAAATCCCACACATAGCATTGTTGGGTTTCACCCTGAATTATTCAACTTCTAATAACTACACATAGCATCGTTCAGTATATATAAAGCATTTTCATACCATCTTAGACTGCAGTCTTTAAATATACCAAATGATCCATGGAGTGAATTAGCTCCTTTCCTTTTTCATATCTTCTTCTCTTTAAAAATCTTTCCAAAGGGTTGTTAACATGTGAACAATTGCATATGCTTTGTTTATTTACATGAAGAAAATAGTATACTTAAAGATATAGAAGAAAATTTTGTCTTTATTTTCCCATTCATAAAAAAATATATATAGAAGAAAAATGTAGCAAGAGAAGTTACAAGATGGATGGAAATGAAAAAACTAAATAGATCCATTCATGATATCTCCATTTGTGAGTAAAATTTACCGCTGGCAAGATAAAAACCAAGAGAAACAAGAACTCAAACTGCTATATCTTACACCAGTTGTCTCAAAGCCAGCTGCTAGAAGCGCCAAGCTGTTGTTGCTCTAGTTGCAGGGCCATCAAGATGGAGTAATAAAAGGGATTACGAAAGTTGATTAGGATATGGCAGCAGCTTCTTTTGAACTTTCTTTCACCATTGTCTTAACAAAGAGTTCCCCTGCTCTGTACGAGGATCGAACCTGGAAAAATCAAAATTTAAAGCTCTCGTAAGAAAATAAATGCAGTGTAAATATTAAAAATTGTTGATAAAGGGTGTTTTGAATATTACAAAATGAACTAAAGCAGAGATAATAAATATTGGATATGAAGCAAAACCATACATAAGTTTGCAAGCTTTTGTTATGGTAGCAGACTAAAATTTTGTCGTAAGTCTGAACAGTCAGGATTTTAGAGGAACACAACTGGACTTGAACATGAAACCTGATGCATTTACGAATTTTGATTCTGACAATTAGCCTAATTAGCCTGTTTTCCTATTTGTTAATTTGTGTAACACAAATTTTAACATATATAATCACCAAAATATATAGTTACTCAAAGAACTTACCAGAGGTCCACTGGCCACATAACGGAATCCAATAGACTCTCCATATTCTTTCCAAAAAGCAAACTTCTCAGGTGTAACATACTCCTTGACAGTTAAATGCAACGGAGTGGGCTGCAAGAGATAAGCAGTTCCATATTGAGAGCCGGCTAGAGTAGTCAGGTAATATAACACGACAACCTAACAAATGTCTAGGCCGTGTTGAGCTGAAACCATCTTATGACAACATGAGAATACCCAGGCACAACAACACTAGACTACGGCCAGCTTTAGAAGTGTAATATATTTAAGAAAGCAAAAGGCCCAATTCCAGGCATAATACTACATGTAAAGAACTCAAACCAATGGCATCAAGGTGTATTGGTATATCATTTTACCTGTAAGTATTGTCCAAATGTCAGAATATCAACACCTATAGCCCTTAAATCAGCCATGGCTTCCTTCACCTCATTATCAGATTCTCCCAGACCCAACATTATAGAGGTTTTTGTTATCATTCCCTTCTTACTGGTTTTTGCATGTTTCAAAACTGATAAACTCTGTTCATACCTGAATTTTCCAAACCACAACTTAGAATCAAAATTAGCATCCAGATCAAATTCTCTTGAAAGAACAACCAGTCTGCATAAAATTCCTTACTATAAGTACACCAACCAACTAGATATGGTTTATTCATGCAATTTTTTACCTGTTCTCAACAAATAATAGAATTCCTTTATGCATTATATGTATATGCATGCTTTAAACGGAGATAATCATGAATTTTATAAACTATATATCGTTTATGTTATGCGTCATCTGTAAAGTCAGAGCTAGCGTAGAACAAGATACCAACCAGAAAAGTTTTGATGATTTTGGTCCAATATTTGTATTCAAATGTCATGAACTGACTATCAAAGTACAACCATGGCTGGTTAGCTTCAAAAGCTATGCAACTGATCTGGCATAGACCGATGTTGAACTCTTGCTCAAAAGCAATAAAATGCAACTCACCCAGCCCGAGGATCTCTAACAATTCGTTGGAGGCGTTTAACAGTCTCAATGTTGTGGGCAAACACATCCAATCCTGAATGTACCAGAGTATCTACAGCCTTTAGGTCACCACGAAAATCAGAAGTTAAGCATTCAACCATGATCTCTGGCTTTAGTTCCTGCAGGAAAGGTGTAAAGGATCTAATTTGTGACTCATATATTGTGTAACTGTTCTGCACAGTAACATAGGAGCATGACTGCCATAGAGCAATCCAGATAATATGCAAACCTTCATAGTTCTAACAGTCTGAGCAAAATGCCCACTTCCTCCATCTGGCAGATCATCACGATCCACACTTGTAATAACAATGTAATCCACGCTACAAAATCAGCAAACAAACAAAATGCTAGATTAGTTTGATGCTTAAACTGAGTGGAACACTATATGCTGAAAAATGGTCAATCTTTTTATTTCTTCTTACATATTAAAGGCAATGGTATTGAGAAGCAATGAAAAAACAAGCTTTTATTTGATATTCTAAAAAAAAAACAGTTGCAAACGGTACAGAAACAATCTTTTCATTGTTAATTATAAGAAACAAACTTACCCCCAACTTGCAATGGCCAAAGCAGTGTTAAGGGGCTCCATGGGATCAGGAGGAGGAGGGTTTCTGCTGGTTTTAACAGCACAAAATCTACAGCCACGGGTACAAGTATCACCTAAAACCATAATAGTCGCTGTTGCAATACCATCACCACCACCATTCCAACACTCTCCGATGTTGGGGCATTGAGCTTCTTGGCAAACAGTGTTGAGCTTCAAGCGAGACAGAGATTCTTTTACCTCGTCATAACGTTCACCTTGAGGAGCCTTCTGCCTCAACCACTCTGGCTTCTTCACATTGGGATCCCTCCCGGTATATGACCCCATCTTCCCACCTCCTGGATATGGGTATGGACCCTTCTCCTTGCTCTTCAAATCCATAGATGCTGATGGTGAAGAACCATTGCTGTTAATGGTAGAAATTTGTGGGTGTTTTGCATCAATTTTTGATGAAGAGGGATAATCAACCGATTCACATCGAATTTTTGAATAGAAGCATAAAAGGGAGGATTTGGATTTAGAGAGTTGAGGAATAGAAATTAACAATGAGAATGAAGGTTTTGAAAGGGACTGCTCTATCATTTTATCTTCTGGGTTATTCACTGACTCAAAATGCACATAAAAAGTCCTCCTTTCTTTTGGTTTATTCAACTGAGTAGCTGCAGCTGTATCTAAATGCTGTCGACCAACTGTTCCTGTGTCCACTCAGAAGACATTGGCATGGATCAGAATTCCATCCAGTTGTCCTGCTATAGCAGATTTACAATGTTCATTCACAACTTTCAGCAAAATCGTTCCACCCTAACGCCTTTAATTCAATCTGCCACCAAGCACATCATCTATCAAGACAATGAAGGATGCATTGTCACTCACAGATGAACAGAGCATAAATTAAGAAAATGAGAAAGAAAACTCCATAAGATATGAAGACACGCATGAAAAAAGAAAATTAACAGAAGATAAACATTTATAACACACATATCCTGCAATTCAACTCCATTAATCACGGCACCTCTGCAAAAGGAAATCATAGAATTAGAGAGCTAGTGGTTCTAGCACAACACAGAGGTTTTACTAGCTACACTATTTGAAATCTTCATAGATTATAGTTCTAAGTTGATTGTTGATTTTGTTTCATATTGGTCCATAGTATTTTCTCAAAGAATTCAACAAAAACAAAGACCACAAACTTTCACAATTAGAAATGAAACAAGTGCCGCCAATGCACCATCAAATTCAAAGATACAGTATACCAAGCTTAAAACTTAAAAATCTCCAGGAATCTAACAACGAGACTAATACCAAATTTATCACCAAATAATTCATAACCCATCACCACAATCAAACTACACTGCACATTTTTCAATTTTTTACAGACATCAGAGGTTTTAACCTTGAAAGTTCACATAGGCATTTTAACAAACACCCAAAACCCATAACATCATTATTTTCACACACATATAAACAAGAAAAATGTAAGTAAGCTTGAAAGAGAGATAGATAAGCACAGACCCACCTGTAATGAGAGAATTCAGTGATAAAAAATGCAAGCTTTGTGTTTGATGAAATGGTATGATGCTGCGATTTAAGAGAGAGAGAACTTTTGTTTTGGGTCCTTGTATTCTCCGTCTAAAAAGAGAAAATCCCTTTTTGTTTGTCGTTGGTAGTTGCAACGGTCACTGGGCGGTTACTATCTAATATTGAAGGCAGCCATAACACCAATATTGTTGGTAGACGACATGTCTTTCCACAAGAAAAAGATTGATTATGAATTTTTTATTTATTTATTTTACAAGTGAGAGAGAAATCCATCATCATCACCAATTAACTTCTCACTATATGATATTTATTTATCTTAACATTTAAATTCAAATAATTATGGACAATATATAGACGCATATATTAATAGATTTATATCTTAATATGAAAAAAAAAATTTATTTTTTTAATATTCATATATATATGAGAAAAATTGATTCATTCAAAATAGAGAATTTAGGAAGGATTTGATTTGAATAAATTTTATATCATTGTATTTTTTTAATTTTGAAAAATGAAAAATAGAATTATTCAAATATTTTTTAATTTTGATTAAAAAGATATTATTAAAATATTACTCATAAAATAAATTAAACAAATCCATATACTAATTTATCTAGCATCAGTGCTATAGCATTTAAGACTACTGTGTCAATAAACAAAATTAACAAAGTATAATATGATAAAAACAATTGGGAAGAAAGATATTTTATTATTTTAAAATTGTTAATAGAAAATTTTACACAATAATTTTATTCAAAGTATTTTTTATCTTATTTTAAAAATAGAATGATAAATAATTTAAATGATATTAACAAAAGCTAAATAAGCTTGGAAAAACATTGCAGGCACATATTCATGGACATTATTAAATGAAACAGTGAAATAGTGATTTTTTTTCCTTTCCATAAAAATTCCTTGTATGGGTTATTAAGGGCATTTAAATCTTTTTATAAGGTTTATTAATTATTATTAAATTAATTGGGAATAATTAAATTTTTTATTATTTTAAAGTGACAGTGAAATGATCAAAAAAATCTTGAAAAAAAAAATCAAAACTAACATTAAAGGGCAATTTAGTACTTTTCACGACACTCCATCCTACTAGTAAAATATTATCTATGTTGATCTATAAGTCTTACGGATTTATTCTTAACAGTCATGTATGACTTCCAATACACCTCTTATTAGTTAAGATAAACATGTTTATATATAGCTCTCCTCTAAATTTTCACTCGTCAATATAGAATGTTACATGTTTTTTTTATTATCAATTTAACTAAGAGTTAATTTTGTATTTAACCACGTACACATATACATCCATACATGCATATGTATAATATATACAGTGAAACAATGAAAATATTTTTAAAAACAAAAAACAATTACAGTTAGTATTAAGGGGCTTTTTCATTTTTTGCAATAGTTTCATTATTATTATTATTATTATTATTATTATTATTATTATTATATCAATTTAGGACAGTTTGATATTTAACTAAAAAAAGGTTGGATACACAAATGACACACTTTTTAAAGTATTTGGCTCCTTCCAACGTTTAAAAATATTTTTTTTTGTCATGTCTCTTAAAACCATGTTACGTAGGTGATGGTAGTCTAGTTTTTAGTTGATGAGTTTTCCCCCCAATTAAAAAAAGTAAAGCGTGGCATTTATTGTTGTTAGTATTTCAACTTCGATCTTTATTTTCTTTATTTCTAGAATTTGTTTTGATTATTTTATAGAAGTTTTATTTATATTTAATTTTATCTTTCAATCCTAACTTTTCAAATATTATTTTTTTAATTTGATAATCATTTTTTTAATTATTTTTCAAGGTCTTTGATAAATTGATTTTTCTTTTTAATTTTACTTTTCAATCAAAAATAAATTTTATTTGCATTTCAATTTTGATCCATATTATTTTAATTCTTAATTTTTTTTTTGCAACTTTTTATTTATATTATTTTTCCAAGTTAATTGATTGAGAATTGAGTTTCATGGTTTCTCTAGATAAGATGTTTTTGATCTAATATCCAAGGCCATGGGTTTAAAAAGTCAACATTTATTGATATTTTTTAATTTTCTTTTTAACTTTGTAATTTTTTATATTTTCTTTTCTATCGAGTTGTCTTGATTTCATGACTTGAACTACTTGTTTATCAAGTTAATTTGAGTTGATTTACCTTTTATTTCCTGAATTATAAGTTTATTATATTAACTCATATTAACTTATGTTGGGCTTTTTTGTCTAGTTTTATTCTATTTAGTCCTTCCATATTTTATGGGCTAAAAATTGAGTTGCATTATTTGTCATCTTTTACAAAAATATTTTTTTTCTAGATTATCATCATCATCTTTTTTTAATTTGATTTATTTTCTATCATTACTATTTTCTTTGCCATTTTATTAAAATAAAACCAATTTATTTGACCCAGTTCGTTCTATAACTCGAGTCATATGTTTTTTTATTTTTCTTTAAAACATATTTATGCTGAATTATTTACTCATTTTATTTTTATTTTTATTTTAAGGAACAATGCTTTTTGTTCATAACCTAGATTATTTATATAAAAATTTATCATGATCTTGATTACTTCTATTGTGTTAAAAAAATTCATAATAAATATTCATAAAGTGTTTGTTAATAACACAAAAAAAAATCTAAATTTATTCGAAAGCTATGCCATAATCAAATCATTTTCAAATATTATTATAAAAATATTAAATATAATTTTATTAAAAAAATAAAAGCCAAGGCCTAAAAAAACCTAACAAACTTGGTCTAAAAGAAAAAATTTCTTAGCTCACGTGAGCCTAGGTCGGGCCACCTGGTTTTGTTTGTTTAATAGGTAAAGAAATCGTGTTGATTGTTTCTAGAAAAACAACATGTCGTCTAACACAACAAATTTTAGACCTAAAATTTAATTTTCACCTGTTTTCATTTGAAAAATATCTTGATAGTCTCAATAACCTTGTTTACAACCTCAAAACACCATTTAATCACTTTAAAAAATAAAAAATTAAATTAAATAAAATTTATAAACCTCAATTTATTTTTTTAAGATGGTTGAATGTCAAAATTATTGACACCAATATTAGCTTTTTGGTGACTTGAATGAACATGAACACGAACAAGAATTCTATCTCTCCTCTCCCTTTTTTACAACATTCTCTCTTATCTCTATGAACCTAAAGACTAAAACATGATGAAAGTAAAATTTGAAAACTAAAACACACACAAAAAGATTGTAGGGACCAAATAATGTAAAAATAAAAAATTCATGGATTAATATAGCAATTAAAATAATATGATCAAATCTGAAAAATAAAATAAGATGAAAAATTTTAATTTTTTAATTAAAGAGTGAAATTAAAAAAAAAGATTACCAAATAACCTAAACTAAAAATGTAACAATTAAAAAAATAAGAATCCCATCTTAAATGACAATAAAATGAGAGAGGACAATTCAAATTTTTTATAAGCCAGTGTGAATTTCAAGGGGATAAGAGATAAAAGAAACAAAAAAAGAAAAAGAAAAAAGACAACAACATTGGTGACACACCGTCATCAAAATGACCACATGCATTTTACTTTGTGGAAGAACACGCTACACCACATCCATCTCCATCTTACATGGTAGAAAAAAGGACAAAGATATTTGCTTAATTATCCAACCCAGTCCATTATGGGACAAGATTACAAGGGCTCAGTATTTATCAAAGTTTCAAATTTATTTTCCAAAACTTTAATTACTATAAACCAATAAAATTAAATTTTATTTTGTAAAGCTGAGCATTAAGCAAGTAACAATATATTTCATTAACACCTTGAGGTCTCTATTCATGTACATACCAAACAATGTGTAAAGCCCGAACTCACATTATTGCAATGCCCAAAGGTCAAATTACTAAAAAAAATGAAATTAAATGACCATAATATAAAATGAATCCCGTGTCAATTATTATTATAATTCACTGTGATTACTAAACAGTGTACAATAATTTCTGGAGGAGAATTAGGTATCGCTTTTACTAATACAATTGTTATCTTAATTTTTAACAACGACATGGATATAATAGACTTTATATCATAAGAAAAAACAATATTATGTATGTATTCATAGTTGTTAAACTTAACATAGCAAGCTAATCTAGATCTTACTTTAAGTTAAACTAGAAAAGCATGAGCTTAGTGAAATCTAATTGATTTAATTAAATTTCAGACAATTTAATTGACACAGACAAATTTAACCGAGTCAATAATAAAGATTTTTTTTTTAAAATAAAAAATAATATTATTTTAATAAAAACACTAACCCGAGTTAATATAATAAATTAGATGTACTGTTTTCTTGGTCGGTGCTCGTATCATCCCTCGCAAATACGTGTCTTTTTGTTCCTTTGGGTATTAAACCCCAATAAGAATTTGACGGCCAGTGTTTTTTTCATAAGACTTAATTGCCCTGTACAAATACATAATTACAAAGTAACCCCAAAGTTTTTATTTATTTTAAGGGCAATATAATCATTTTATTATGTATTCAAAGAACAAAAGGACCATAAAGCTCTTCTCCCCACTTTTTTTTTTAATTTCTAAAGATATTTTAGTTATAACACTGTTTATTTAAATTATAAAAAAACTTACTTGCCCCCTTTTAATACAATGATTAATGGGTTTTATGGAAAAAAATTCCTACCTCTAAAATCAAGTTAAATGAGTGTTTTTTTCGAGAGTAAAATACTAATTTCATTCTACAAATCCACAATGAAATATGATTACGTGGATAAAGAAAGGCTGAGCTATCTTTTTTTTTTATTATTATTATTTGTAATTGTAATTGTAATATAGGTGATGATGATCTCTTATGAATAGGAGAAACGATAATGCATGCATACAGAGCAATAATGTTCATTTTCCGCCAAGAAGAGAGGACACTGATTGACTTCTACTACATTATTTTTGGCCTCCCTATCCAGCCTTGCAACTTAATTATTTGTGTAGCTGGGGATCACCTCATTGAGTAGCTTGCTGCGGAAAAGAGGAAAATGATTGAGTTTTAATGGTACCATATACTTGTAACCAATCATGTTCAAACCAAATTAACCGAGCAAAATCTGGCCATCATTTACAAACCTAAACCTGTGATAATTAACTATCGATCCTCTTAAATTATTAATAGAAAATATATAGGGTGTGGGTTTTTTATTGTATCACTAAACACACATTAATTATTATTTTTACATTAAATAATTAAATTTTTATTTAAAAATACTACTAGTACGAAATCATGACACGTCAATGAGTAGATAACATTTACACTTTGAATAATTAAAATTTTATTTAATAGAGCTACTAATACGTAATCATTATATACCATAAAAATATGATATTTATACTATTTGGATGATTTTTGAGAATTCATCTGATAGCCAAACTTACTTTTTAGCTGTGACTTTGAAAGTGCCACCATATTTTTTTTTTTATGATATGGTGTGTGACAATGAATAATGGACAATTTATAGTTGTTGGTTTTTTTTCCATCTATTTTCCTTTTCTTATCTTAAAAAGTATATGATTGTCTTTTTTATTTTTATTTTTATTTTTTCAATTTCATTCCTTGTTGTTTTTTATTCCTTATTTTCATTCTTATTCATTTTATAAAAGTTTTGTTTGTTCTCTATTTAGTCCCTTAATTATAATTTTTTATATATTATATTTTTAATTTTAGTCCTTATTCTTTTAATATTTTTTTCTCTTGATCCTTTTGTTAAAGTTTTATTGATTTTTAGTTTCATTATTCAATCAAAGTTTATGTTTTTTTTTCAATTTGGCTCGCATTTTTTATTTGTTTTTCCTTTTGTTAAAGTTATTTTTATTTTTAATTAAACCCTCCAATTGAACTTTTTTTATTGCCCTCTAATTTGTATTTTATTTCAATTTTCACCTTCATTATTTTAAATATAGTTTTTTATTTAGATTTTTTTGTGTAATTATTTTTTTAGTTTTATCAACTTGCATTTGATTTGTTGGTTATGTAGTTTTTCCATTTGTAGTGCTTTTAATCTAATAAAAAAGGTCATAATTTTGAAAGTTAATACATTTCAATATCCTTTTTTTAACTCATTTTCTTTTGTGATTTTATCTTTCTATATATTTTGTTTTAAAAGATTGGTTTTATGATTATCTTTAATTTGTTTTATCGGTTTATCATAGTCTTATGACATAAGTAAAGAGTTTTGCATACTTTTTTTGAATAGAGATTTTTTTTAATCTTTTTTTGTATGTTATACATGAAGATATTACTTTTTTTATCTATAATTTATTATTATTTAAATACATATAAAATCTATTTTTAAAAATAAAAATATTTATTTTTAAATAATATTTGTATTATGTTTGGCCTTGTGTAATATTTTTTATTTTATTAAATAATTTTCATATATGTTTCTATTTCTATTATCATTATCTCTTATTAATTTTAATAAAAATAATTATGTAAACCTAGCTAGGTAGATATCTAATTTTACAGGTTTAAATATATCTGCATTCATTTTTTTTAATTTTTTTTGTTATTATTAGTGATTTTTNTATATATATATATATTAAGACTCACAACGGGTAAAATAGCTTAGTTAACTACATGTAGGCTGCTGGATAGGAGATACTCCAATGAGGACAGGGTAAGATTTGAACAGAACTAGATATCTTATTTTCCTAGAATTAAATAGCTTCAAGGTGGTCCGAACTTAAGCATATACTACGTACATCTACTATAGAAGCAGAAGGCATTAATGGCAATCACATTAAATCTACAGTGTCTAATTTATTAGCTCCTATAGTGCCTTTTAAGCTTCAAAAATTCAATAAATTTGAAAATCCCTCCTAACATTTATGTACTTGGTCAGAAAGTCACGTAACGAAAGCACTTGAATTCAGTTAATTCTTTCATTCTATATATTTCACCTTTCTTCCATGGAACCACACCCTTGTCAAGGCTTGAGTCCTGTGACTATCGTAAGCAAACCTGGCTTGTGCATCCCTTTTCATGTGACCCTCTCTTGTCACACTTCTTGGGCACATACTCTTGCCTGTGATTTGCATCAATTCTATCTCGAATCCTGCCCACCAGTTTATACATTCCTGTACATCTACACTTCCTCTCTCAAACCTTTGTCTCAAATTTTCTCGAGACATATATAGGCACTCTACTAATTGACACTAATGAGAAAAACCAAAGCCATGAAGATTTTTGTTGCAGCATTAGTCATCATTGCTCTCTTTCTTCTTCCAATGGCCATATCAGCGAGGCATATAGGCAGGCCACGAACACGTATGAAGCCCTCTCGTTTACTCCTCCTCCTTCAAATTCAAATTCTTTATTTAATTTCTTTTGCTAGGGTTTCTATTGCGACTAACTTTTTTTTTTCTTTCCCATTTAATGCCGAACAGACCATGGGCACCACCATTCGACACAGCCTCGAATTAAAGATGGGACAGTGGCAAAACCCAATTTCTTATACAGGGAAAGGTGGCCGGCAAAGAGAAGGGGTGCTGATACTGTCCAAATTGCAGGATCAAGTTTGCCAGATTGTTCTCATGCATGTGGGTCATGCTCACCGTGTAGACTAGTAATGGTCAGTTTTATTTGTGCTTCACTTGAAGAGGCTGAGACTTGTCCCATGGCTTATAAGTGCATGTGTAATAACAAGTCTTACCCTGTCCCATGATGGTCAACCCCCTCCCTTTTTTTTTTTTTTTGAGAGAGCATGTTCATCCCCCTTGACTCAACTCTCTACATGTTTAACTTGGCCTAACTAGTAGATTTAGAACTTTTTTTTTATCATTTTTTCTCCAATTTCACCTTTCTATTGTAGACATGCCTTTCTTTTGTGTAATCAGAGAGTTTCCTTTATCATTATGAGACTTTTGGTGGTTTTTTTGTGGTTGCTAGCTGCTTGGTCTAATTAATTGGCAGCCACGACTTTGCTATGAAGATATGAATGCATGGAGTTACTTACGGGAAAATTATATAATAACTTTAGATTCAACTAAAACTAATTCTCCAAAAAGATAAAATAAGTCCTTTGAAAATTTATGACATTTTGAAGAAATCTAAAATAAAACAATATTATTGAACCTTGCAATCCAATACACCATAATGTCTCAATGTTTTTTTATAAAAAAAATATTGGCTTTTTGTTAAAAAAAATCAATCAATTTTTTATAAATCATTCATGTTGTCTTTGAACAAGTGTGTCTGGTCTTTTTTTTTATTTTTTCTTTGGATTTGTTGAGTTAATTACATTGTATTAAAATAATTTTTACATAATTTAATTTGAAATTTAAACTTGATAAAAAATCTGAGTTTAATGATAATATATAAAAAAAATTACACCACAACTTAAATATTATCCTTTTATATTTAATTTTTTAAGTTAAATTCAAATATAGCGCAACTAATTAATTTCTAAACTAATTGACAGAAAAAATAATTGGTTTTGCGGCTACACACTCACTGCCAAGGTTTATATGTTCATGTTTCGTGACAAAAAAAAATGATATAAAATTAAGGAAAGCATCATATGAGCATAAGTTCATCTTTTGTGATAAACTATTGGCAATTGTTAATGCATGCTTGTTCATGTAAAGAATGTATACGATCATCTCTTGGCAGCGTGAATCCTTATTAAAAGCATTCCTCCAGTATTCAAATCTAAACTCTAATTGGAAATATTTAATTTGATGCATCCACATCAAAATCATAATTTGAAACTCAAACTAGATTTGGTAAATCAATACAATAATTGTATATAACTTGGTTATTTTAAAATTTTTAAATAAATTTTATATTGATTTCAGTACAATCTAAATTTTAAACAGGTTAAGTCTTTGATTGGGTTTAAAACTATAAAAAAATATTGGATGAAATAAATTTTTTAAACGATAATAACATGTATAAAACTGAATTTGAATCTACAGCATGTAATTGATATGCCTCAATTAACAAAAAACAAATACTATAAGGAAATTATATGTGTATAAAAATACAAATTACTATTTAGTATATTTATTATAATAGTATAATTATAAATTTGCTCTTAAAAAAAAAAGCAATGCACTAAAATTCAGGGTAAGATAATTGTTTTTTCATCATGAAACAACTATTTTTTTATATAATTTTATGATGTTAAATTAATAATTTTGTTCCATTTTGTATAGTAAAATTATTAATTTAACACTATAATAAAATAATTTGATACCTACTACTCAAGGATATTTTGTATTTTTAATTTTTTAAAATAATTTAATTACTTTAATGTCCTTAAAGACAAAACCAATTGAAAACTTAAGGGCTTTTTTTTAAAAAAAAATATTTTATATTGTTTTTATTGTAATTTTCAAGGGTATTCAAAAATATTTTTATAAATTAAATTTATTAAATATAGTTTTAAAAAAACTTGTTAGTGTAGGGATTGCCTAACTACTAAAATTTATCTTCCAAGATGATATTTAAAAGGTCTTATCACTAAACTTTATCTTCTAAGATGATATTTAAAAGTTCTTAACAGCTGAGACCTGCTTGCCAAACATTCATAACAGTTTGACACTAACAATTATTTGTTCCTCACTTTTTCTCTCTATTCCCACCTTAACATTTGTTTTAGTTTTTAAAAATTTATGAACAACTTTTTAATTTGTTAGTTCTTTATATTTTATCCATTTTATTTTTATTATGATATTTTTTATCTTGAATAATTTATTGAATTTGGTTTCAATTTTTTTTTTAACTGGTAAGTAAATTTTCAATTGATTTTATATTACAATTTCAATCTTATTTGCTTTTTTTCCCTATTAAATGTAATAAATTATAAAATAATTTTATTTTATAATTTCACCCTCCTTCGTTTTTTTTTCTATCAAATTTAATTCATGTTTTTTTAATTGTTAATTTTCTTTTGCTTTGAAAAGGTTTTAAAATTTATATTTTTATATTGGAGCATAATAAACTCCTTGGTTGGATCTGAATCTAAAGTTTCACGATTGTAAATTTTTTAAATTTGACCAGGTTTAAGATATTAGTTTAAATTTACTTGGTTCTTACAAATATTTTTTAATTTCACCTTTAAGATTTTTTTCATCTTTAAAAATTATTTTTTATTTTTTTAATTGCTATTTATTTTATTTGACATCATTCTTTTTTTAAATTGCATCCTCCTTGAGTTTTTTTCTATTAAATCTTATCCTCACTATTTTTTTATTGAAGTGTCAAGAAATTAGGTTTTTTAATTGAATCCGGGTAAAAATTTCATAGATTGTAATTTTTAGATATTAAAACACGTTGAAAAGTTTTCTGAGTTTACATGGTTTCTTTTTTGTTTTTTCTATATTGATATTTTTTTATTTTTTATCCTTCTTCTTTTAAGTTTTTTGATTGAATCTGGATCAAAGATTTCACAGGTTGTGATTTTTAGATATTAGAACAAATTTAAAAGGTTTTTAGAGTTTGTGTGGTTTCTTTTTTCTTTTTTCTAAATTGATATTTTCTTATTTTTTATCCCTTTTTTTGGGTTTTTTTTTTGCTGATTTTTGCTTTTTGATTTTATTGAATTAGCCTTCAATAATTTCTTTCTATTTCATCCCACTATTTTTTTAATCTATAAATAATATTTTAAATTATAAATATTTTTCAATTTCACCCCTCATGATTTTTTAATCTCTAAAATTTAGATCTTATTCTTTTCATTATAATTTATTTTGTTTAGGATCATTTTTAACTATTATTTTTTCAAATTTCATCCTTCTTGGGTTTTTTTCTATCATTTTTTTTCATTCTTCTTCTTCTTGTTTTTTTACAAGTTTTTTTTATTAATAGTTTTATACTATTTCATCTTTCAAGATTAAATATATTGAAAGTTAAGTTTCTTAATTAAATACATGTTCAAAAGTTTACAAGTTGCAAGTTTTAGAGATTAGAGTAGGTTTAAGATGTTCTTTTGGATTTATTTGGTTTCTTTTCCCCTTTTTTTGAGTTTATTTTTAAGCTATTTTTTGGGGTTTGTTTTCTTATATTTTGGATATGATTCTATTGGTTTAGCCATTTATAATTGTATTTTCAATTTCACCTTATATTATTTTTCAATCTATAAATAATTTATCAAATTATAAATATTTTTTAATTACATCTCCTATGATTTCTTAACATTTCAAATTGGGCATCCATTTTTTTTATTGCAATTTATTTTGTTTGGGGTTATTTTATTTTTCAAATTTCATCATCCTTAGCTATTTTTCTCTTAAATTTTATCATCTTGTTTTTGCTTTTACAAGTTTCTTTATTAATATTTTTGAATAATTTTATTATTTAAAATTAAATTATTTGATAATTAAGTTTTTTAATTGAACTCAGGTCTATAATTCAATAAATTGCATGTTCTTAAAATTAGATAGGCTTATAAGATTTGACCCTAGTTTTCTTGGGTTTTTCTTTTTAAGTTGATTTTATTTCTTTAAATTTTAACTTTTTATTTTTTGTGGTTTTTTTAATATTAGTTTAATATTGAGTTGTTTAATAATTTGAATAGATTTTTATATAAATATATATATATATATATATTAATTTTTTATATTATTTAAACTATCACGTGAATCAAATTTGAGACTTAGATTCTTTCTAGTGTAGCACTTTTTTATATAAAAACGTTTTCTTGGTCTTCTTTGTGAATTTGTATAATGAGAGATAATTGCATCCTACTACGGTTTATCATATTATGGTATGTATGAATACCATTAAAATCACAAAAAATATATTTTATGTAAAAATATATTTTTAAATTTTTTTATTTTTGATATCTAACATTAAAATCACAAAAAATATTAAAATATTAATTTAAGAAATTCTCAAACCTAATATACTTTTAAAATGCATCTAAATCCAGTTCCAAATGCAAAAATAAACTATACCTTTGGACTCTGTCTGTTTTTTTTTTCACCATTAACATAAATCAAACTTGTGTAGTGAGACATGATTAGACTTGTAATTAAGTTGTAATCAACTAAAGTTTAAGCCTAATGAAAACCTAGAGGAAAGTTGAAGTTCCAAACCCACGTCCAACCAATAAGGAATAAAGCCAGACAGAAAGACCCTGCCTAGGATGTAGCCAAGTTTGTAGGAAATTGGCTGGTTCACAAAGCCAAAGACAGACGATGCAGTGATGCACTGACAAAACAACCCTCAAATGTCTCTCAACTTTCCTAAAAAACATTACTTTGTTTGAATCCCAAAATCCATCCGAAACAGAATGCCATTCTCTATCTTCTCTTTCCATCTACTTCCCTTCATTGAAAAATCAAGTTTTTGTCTCCCCTTGACCTCCCTTCTGTGGACATTTTTACACCACCACCAGCACCACTACCAGCACCACCATGCCATCCTCTCAAACCCCATAAAAGGTTTGATCCTTTTTTATTGTCTTCATAGCTTTGTGTGCTTATTTGTTGTATGGGGGATATGCAAAATTTGTCTAGTTTGCTGTTTTTATTGCATATACAGAGACACATGCCACCACTTTTTACAAAGTTTCAAACTTTTTTGTATTGAAAAAGTTGATGCATAAAGATCCCATTAATTGCGCTTGTTAAATCTCTGCCTCTCCAAAAAGTTAGCTTCTGAGCATCTCTGTGTTCATACCATCATTGCATTCCTCGACTTAATGAGAGAAAATGATGTGTGGTTGAATATTATGAGGAGAGAATGGTTTGGTTGCAATGATGTCACTTTTTTTTTCAATGCCTTCTCTTTTTTTGTCTCTTGGCCTCTTGCTTTTGGTTAAAAAGAGTAAAGAACTAAAGCTTTAATTTTTATGGTCTCCTCATGAGATTGAGAAAGAGTAGACAATGCTTTCCCTCTTGTTCTTCTCGTCACAGAGTAAAAATCCTCACTTCTGTTTGATATTTTAGAGACTTTAGGAAATGCCCATTTGGTAAAGATTTGTTTTTTTGTTTTTGGTTGGTATTTTGTAATGCCTGTTGCAGCTGATTGATGAACTGCTTTGTCATAATTGGAGTCTTTTTTTTTTTTGGCCATTGATTACTTCCTGCGTATCCATTTCAGTAGCAAGACATTTTTTTAGTCTTTTTTAGAATTCTTAATTGATATCAAGAGTCTACTAATAATGCGCCATATGCCTTTCGTTTGCATCTACAGTTGAATTAACTTTTTGTAATTAGACTCTGAGTTCCTCTGTTGACATCAAGATAGCATGTGTCCTCTCAAGAGTGTAGAATTTTGAATTTCAAAACCTTATTTTCGTGAGTTGAAGCGCTCTTTTATGTTTATGAGCTTATCTTCACTTCGTAGCCTGTTTGAGGAGTGTCTCTATGCTCTGCACTGAATACATTAGTTTGATAATACCCGTCTCTTGAATTTGTGAAGAAAATCAGACAGTTAAATCCCGAACATAGAGAGTTTGATCTTGTTATTGTTTTGGAAACTCACTGATGTGTATGATCCTTACCAAATATTTGATACTGAAACGCATTTTCAATATGAAATGTAGGTTGATGAGGATGATGTTTATTGGAAACGAAAGAAGAGTAGTGAAGAGTTGGAATGGTCACATAATTCCACTCGTGTTATTTCGCAGTTAACTCAATGTTTTGGTGAGTACAGTTTCTTTACTCTCTTCCGAATACTCACTGTTGTTGTTATATCTAAACAATTCGCTAGTTTTAGTTTGTGCTGTCATATGCCAGGTTAATTTTTATATATGAACATTCACAACATTATTATTGTGCTGTATTTCAATTCAATTAATTTGTTATTCTCTGGGCTGATAATGATTACCTTTACATAGCTTAACAACTAGGAAGGGCTCTTTTCTCCAAAATTACTGGCACTGCCTTGAATTCTCAATCTCACAGAGCACATTTGGCAATGTGGAGTTCAGCATGATGCAATCTGCAAGAACAAAACCGGCACCATTCTCTTCTTCTGTCATATTACATTATGATCCATAAATGTTTTATCAGACATCTTAGGTCTCTTAGCAAGCTGCTGAAAATATTTGACTACAATATCATAGTTTGTAGGTTAGTAGATAAATAATATTTTAATGCTTAAACCGTTTTGGATTTAAAGAGTGTTCTGTTTTTTCATTTTCTAAGTTTCAGTTTTCTGGGAAAGCATAGGTGCCTTGTCTAGCTTTCTTTCATTCATGTCAGAAGGCAATATCCATTTGCGTTTACCATGGCTAGCGGTTTTAGCATTCTTCATGATACAATCTTAACTTTATGATGTAAAAACATGTATTTTCTTTGCACTGAAGGTGCTTTGCATTTTGTTGTTGGAAGCATTATGTTAATCCGAATTACATTCCTTCTTTCATACTCATGTCCCCTATCTTAGAATCTAGGGACTAATACTACCATAGCTTTATAACATGGATGTATGATGTGTTATATAAGTCAGTGTCATATCTATAAGACTGCCCAACATTACTGTATGATTCTTCCAGCTTGAAACATTTCTTTGGATGCTTTTTTGATTTTCGCTGATCAGTTCCTGATGGTTGTAGCTAATGCTATGGTTGGACCACGTTCATGGATAGCAGGGCTCTTTACTCGCTCACCATATAAACGTAACGATAAAATTCTTGACTTCTGCTTGACTCCTCATTTGGTAAGTAGAAGTTTTAAGTAAAGAAATGAGCCTTTTCTCTCTAATCCTGTATAGAGGGATGGACACACACTTGCACAACCCCTGCATACTTCTAAGTTCTGTGTGTGTCAGCATGTTTATGTAGTCAAAATTGATTGTGGAATTCATGTAGTGGCACAAACTGTTGCAGTTAGGTGGTTCCTCAAAGTTACCAATAGTCCCAGCCATTGCCTTTTGCTCTAGGGCTCCAGTTCAGGGAATTTATTTTGCAATTTTCAGAATTTAAATTTGTGATTGTTGCAGGATGGTTATGCCATGATATTCTTAAATATGATTTTAAAATGCCATGCTCATCTTCGCTAAACTTGTAATTTATTCTTTAATTCTTACCAGGAACAAAAACTGCAAAAGCTTCAAGAACGAATGAGAACACCTTTTGACGAGACACGCCCTGATCATCAAGTAATTTCTTGATATGATATGATTTCTGCCAAAACATTTTTCTGGAACTTTATCTTTGACTTTTGTTTTGTCATACATAAGCTATTACTTGGTGATCATACACTATTATCTTTCATGCATGTCACCATCATTAATCTTTGATATTATGACTACCAGATCTCATTATCCTTTCTCATTGTCAGGAAGCTCTCAGATCATTGTGGAATACAGCTTTTCCAGATATTCCTCTGAAAGGCTTGATCTCTGAGCAGTGGAAAGACATGGGGTGGCAAGGTGCTAATCCATCAACTGACTTCAGGTAAAGTTTTTTCAGTGGCTTCTTTTCATGTCCTTTGCTGATAAGGAGTGAATTCTGTCATGTAGAAAGAACTGAATCAATATAGAGGTTTAATCCATAATTTCATTTAGAAATCCTCGAACTATTGTTCATGCCTCTCATCTTTTCTAACTTTTTCCTTAGGGGCTGTGGTTTCATTTCTCTTGAGAACTTGCTGTTTTTTTCAAGGACTTATCCGGTATGACTTTCAAATTACTTCCAAAACTTTGGCAAACATTGCTTTATTTATTCCTATCAGAGCCTGTTCATGCTTCTCTTCGTTCCAGTCTCCCTAAAGTATGAATTTGCACAGAGTGAGCTGGGATTTTTACTGATTATGAAAATACAAAATGAAGGCATCTTTTCATAGGTTATTGTTCAAGCAGGGTGGGCAGCGAGCTACTTGGGAATACCCATTTGCTGTTGCTGGCATTAATGTTTCTTTTATGTTGATCCAGATGTTGGATTTACGGTCAGGTATGCAGAAATGTTCAGTTATCATTTGCAAATGTGATTTTTTTTCTTCAGTATTAACCAAAAACAGAAAAAGTAAAAACTGCTGCATAGGTTTTGACTATCAAGTGAAGGTAAAATATTTTATATTTATAAGTCATGCGAGAATTGACACATTATTTACAGCTTTCGTGTAACCTTACTTTTCCTGAGCTTTGTTTCACTGTGGGATCTAGGAACACCTTTTCATTTCATTCTCTTCTCTTCTAATCTCTTATTCCCCCCCTTCATCAAATGTCTTAACAAAATGAATGTTATCTGCTTAAGGACAACCGGGCATTAGTTTTAAAATCAATGGGGTATCCAAAATTCTTTTCATCACAAGATTTTCCTTATTTCAAGCTTAGAATTTTAAAGACAATGATGATGGAAACAGCACCATATTTTAAGCTCATTGTCTCCTTTTGAGGGCATGAATAGTTCCATCTAGTTTAAATAAGCACATAGTTTTTTTGATGCAGCGGTATCTTTTGTTTCCCACTTATCTCTCCCATCATCTCTTCTGCAGAAAAACCAAGATGTCTTCCAGGAGTCACTTTTGTTAAATTACTAGGAGGTATTGAGATTACAGCTCCAACTATATTATGCTCAAGTTCTCTTTGATAAACGCAAATGAATTTGGTGTTTAAGCTTCTTCTTTGTCCAAGATATACGCTCATAATAGCATGTTTATAATCACAGAAGATGAATCTGCCTTTGATGTACTATTCTGTATAGCTTTTGAAATGATGGATGCTCAGTGGCTTGCTATGCGTGCTTCTTACATGGAGTTCAATGTATATTCTCTATCTCAGCAAAGTACTAGATTCTTGAACTTTGGTGTTTATTTACCATGATTTGAAAGTAGAATTATTTTCAACACTAGTGAATCTATAAATTTTCCATTTGCCTACATGCATTGGGTCATTTGCATGCCTTTGATATAGAGGCGCTCGATTGACTTCTGCTTGGTATGTTTTTTCATTCCTGCAGGAGGTTTTACAAGTAACAAGGACACAATTGGAGAGGGAACTATCTTTGGAAGATGTTCATCGAATAAAAGATTTACCAGCATACAACCTTTTGTATCAATAGAAATTTATAGTGAGGTCCTCTTAAAATGCCCCAAAGGTTTAGATATAAACTCATGTGTAGAACTGCTGTACTGTAGAAACCATTTTTGAACATGTTATCGCCATGCTTAATGCATGCTATACAATGAGCTTCTCACAAGTTAGTGGTGCTGAGGCCGAGTCTGATAGCGAACCCTGTAACCATCTGATGAACTGCTGTTCGCGGCTAAATTTAACTAGTGTCAACGTAGGAGAACTGCTTCTAATTCCTAGCATACATGGGGGGGTGGGGGGGCCTTGGGTTTTCCCTGTGTCCAACAGTATTACTGTTTCCCATGGTTTCCCCTTTTGAGTCTGAGAGGAAACAGGTTTGAGAGGATTAGGATGGCACATTGTATAGATGATGGAGATGCAGGCACCAGCATACGCAAACTTGATTTGAAGAATGTATGAACTTCTTGTAATTTGCAACTTTTGAAAATCAAATTCCCATGATGATGTGCAATTTTTCTTGTGGCAACTCAATTCTGAAACCTTTGCTGGCATAAGAAATATTTTACTTGTAACTTTACATGACATGAAACTTGAATCTTAATAACTAAAATATGACTGAAGAAAACATTAGAACTCTCTTACGTTAAATACTAGATGTTATGCATATCCATAAATTTTTCCAAAAGTTGGAAAAGAATTCTTTGTACTCTTTAAATTCCGGTGGTGAGCGGAAGTTTAGAATCAAAGAAGAATAAGAAGTGTGAAGCTCCATCACCCAGAAGTTATAAAAGCAACGTTCAAACCTGACCCCCCTAAATCCACCTCCAGTTTCCAAGGCCACGAATTCTAGTTGGGTTCTCTCCTTCCGTCCATGATTACGAGTTAGCATAAACACATTCATATGGGCACTGTCCCTTGCGGCTGCACTGTTCTCCGGCATTACTGTGAGGACCGCATCCATTACAATTATTTCTCCATACCTGGAATAGATTTGTAACAGTTCTTCAATAACTTCAAGTGGAATAGATTTGTAACAGTTCTTCAATAACTTCAAGCAATGCTCTTCATTTTGTTTTGCATTGCATTAGTCTTCGCGGTAGCATTTTGAAAAAACAGGTCCAAGAAAAGTTACAAATTATAATTTTTCTCGAACCCAGGTTCTTACCACAATTCAAGATGAAAAACAGGTTTAAACAATGAAATTTAAATAACTTCTTTAGTTGTGATTAACCTAAAATCAGTTCCAATTGCACTACATTATAATGCCAAACTTAGCTTAATTATGAATTATACGCTTCAAAGTTTTCATCATTACATTAATGAACTAAGTAACCAAAATTTAAACATTGCCAGTAAAACATTACGTACATCAACATTCTTCAGACTCTTACATTTTACCGTGGACTCGTTCTTCAATTTTTTTTAGTTCCAAAACTTTTTTTTCCCACAATTGCATCATTTTTGGGTTAGATTAAAGGACAACTGAATCAAATTTGTTGAATATAAGCAAAATTGAAAGATAAAGAACAAAAATAGAAAAAGACTCCACAAATGGGTGATGATCTCAAAGTTATCACAAAGAGTTTAATTTAGTCCTTGAACTTTTTAAATTATATCTATTCAATCCCTTAATATTTTTGCAATTCAGTTTTGGTGTAAAAATTTATTTATTTATTTATGTTTTCTAGTTTCTAGTTTGAAAGAGTTGAGAGAAAGAGATCGTTAGATTACAATGGTAAAGAGAAAAAATCGGTATTGACATCTATTTTGGCTACTAAAATGGTTGATTTTGATGTTAATAAGTTCTATTTGGTGAGAAAAATTTCATGTAGATGTTTTTTTACATTGAAAATACCTAAAAAACATATCTAAACTCGAGAAGATTTTTGATTTCGAGTTGAGTTTGAGTTTTTGTGTGCACACGTGTTTTTTTTTAAGTTTTTTAAGGCTATCTATGGATTTATTAAAATCTTTAAACTTTGTTTTAGGTATTTTGGGTTAAAATAAGTTTAAAAATGGGTTTTCAAGCAAAAAATAAAAAATAAAAAATAAAATATGATTTTACAACCATCACAATAGCTGAAATGTAAGAAAATTAATGGATGATGTTTTATCAGACTTTATTTTAAAAGAAAATTAGAATGGATGACATGCTTTTAAAAATAAAAATAAAAATTAAGGACCGGTAGATGGGCTCATTCTAAATGGGCCAAGCTTGGTTGGCCTAACAGAGCTTATTTTTTTTTTAATTTTGATGTTTTTTTAAAATAATATTTTTATATGTGTTTTAAAATAAGTTTTTAATTTATATTTCAATTAATACCCCTCTTGTGTTTTTTTATTTCACTTATTTAGTCTTTTATAAATATAGGTTTGTTTTCTAATTTAATTTTTAAAAAGATTATTCTACTTCATTTATGATTTTTTGTTTGTTTTATATAAGTATATTTATTTTTAAAAAGATTATTCTACTTCACTTATGACTCATAAATCAACTCGTCTCTGGGAACGTGCTTTGCCTAGCACAAAATATGCAGTTTCTAACTTCTCATGAACAATCTTACTAAGGATTACTGAACCTGGATCACCTTGAGGATAGTAAAAAACATGCATTCCATGAACCTTATTGAATGGAATTCTTCTTTCAAGAACCACTTCAGGTAGACCGTGGTTATGGTCTTGGAATATAAGAGATGGAATTAGAAGAAATATGATTTTTTGTTCTTCTTGTTTAGAAATTATACAAATTTATTCAAAACTGTTTTAAAAATAAATTTATTTTATATATCTATCTCTGTTACTATTTTGAACCAAATACTTTTCAATCCCTTTTTTATTTGTTCTTTGTGTGTGCATAAATTGACAATGAAATTAGTAAGTAACTAGCACATGGAAATTTGCAGAACGGTGAAACTAGAAGTTTTGTTAAATATTTCACATAATATTTCCTCAAGTTGTTGTAAATTAGTGAACAAATAGATAGGTGGCCTGCCCTTCGTCTTGGGTGAGTCGATTTCTTTCATAGCTTAAACAAGCAATGTTTAATCACTGCAAACATGTTTTAAAGCAAAATTTTTTTTTGTGACTTGACTTATAAGCTTCAAGATAAAAATAATAATAAAAAAGATTTGACATAATTTGAACTAACATATCAAATTTATAATCTAGATCATGAAGTTAAAATATCTTTATAAAAAGTATATAAAAATAAATAAATAAATAAACTTAATATTTTATCAACTCAACATCAAAACCTAAAATTGAGAAAGAAAATAGATGTAAAAAAAATATTAAAAAATAAAATTGATATCAACTTGGGTTAACATCTCATGCTAGTGACCAAGGTCATGGGATGAGGATGACCACATCGAAAAAAATAATGAAGTTCAGTCCTTAACAATCTAATATTGAAAATAAACAATTAATTTTTTTTAAAAAATAAAAAAATTAAAAAGAATGAGGAACAAATTTAATATAAACCTAAAATAAAAAGATGTAAAAGTCAAGCCAATATGAGTTAGCATGACAACAATTATGCTACTTTGATTGTATAAAATTAAAATAAGATGATGCAAGAGCTTCAAACCAATTCGAGCCAACATGACAACAAATATGTGACATGTTGAACTGCAAGGTTGAGTAATCATCATAGAAAGAAAAAAATAAACAAAGAATTTTAATTTTTAATGAATCTAATGTTGAATGATGAAATAATAAAAATTAAATTAATGCAAAAAAACATGAAAAAAATGCTGACATCAATTTGGGTTAAAATTTGATACTTATGACTTAAGTCATGAGATTGGAATCATCACATAAAAATAATTAATGAAGCTCAATTCTAAAGAAAAAAAATATTGAAGGATGAAATTGAAAATATAATTTTTTTTGAAAGGAACCAAGGAAAAATAAAAAAATAAGGGCCTAATTTGACATAAAAATTAAATTAAATCAAATGATAAGGGATGAAGTTTAAAAACAACATTAAAAAAAATTACAATAAAAAAATGAGGATCAAATTTTGATATAAATACTAAATAATTGAAAATACAAAAGGATAAAATTAAAGAAATCAAAACAAATAAAGAATAAGAGCCACAATTGAAATAACAAAAAAATTGAGGATAACTTTTAATTTTAACTTGATTGGATGAGAAAGAAAATATAGGGAAAGAAAAAATCTTACCACTACCTAACTATTATGAAACGTCTTACATGCATAGCCCTGTTAGATGCACCCTCACGTGATTTGTTAGTAGAGATAATAGTTGGCCTTTTTATGTTGAGAGGTGCTGCATGTATGATAAATTTTCTCTATTTTTTAATTAAATTTATCAAAAGACCTAAATGCCCCTGACCCTCATGATATTCACAAAAAAATCATAAAAGACAAGAAAAACCCCTTGACTTAAGCTATAGATTTTTTTTTGCTTCTAAGGATACCTTAATAATTATATTATGCTTACAAAAATAGAAAACAAAAAATGCTCCCACCCAAACATTGTGGGATACCATATAATGAAGGAGGCCCATGAGGTTATGGACATAGGCTAAATTTAAAAGATGATTTAAAAATTAGTTCTATTTATTGTACCACCAGAAAGAGAAAGGGGAGCTCCTGACTTTCGAACAAGGGGATATATCGATTCTATTATACAAAAAAGGTTTCATATCTCTCTATGTTTGTTTCTCATTAATATCTTATCAAGCACCATATGATTAATATGATGAGAGATGGGCTGCAATGGGAATTGAAACAAAGTTTGATTACTCACAAGTTTGAGATTGCTAGAGAATTGATTAAGGCGACAAAAACTTTAGAGGCTTGTATGAAAGGTGGCTAGCAGGGTCAATCAGGATTGGATAAGCATAAAGAAATTGGTATTTCTTTTAGCAGACCACCTTGTGAAAAAGGTAAAGAGTAGTTTAACCAATTTTAAAAGAGTGAAGGAGCAATAATTATAGGAACTACCTAGAGCACATGTATTGGATCGATTGAAGGGTAGTCAAATTAGTAGGGTGTCACTACGTGAGGGACTATAGAGCATAAGACTATCACAGACCCCTCATTTTGATAGGTGATTAGTAGTTAAAAGTATATTTTTATCAAGGTTTTATATCATTATTTTGTACTTGAAATATCAATAACTCCTTAACTAAAACATGTTTTATAATAACATATATAATAATATAAAATACCTTTAATTTATGGTAAATATTTATTTTAAATGTAGGCCTATTACATAAATAAAAAGATTGATTGATGAATTTAAGAATTGAAATTAAAAGGACAAAGAGATAGCCAGACTTAAAAAAGAAATATTGGTGTAGTCCAAACCGGAATATTGTTCGGTAATTAAGTTATATCTAGAGCTGCAGATCTTAGATTTAGGTCTACTTTATATGGATGAAAAGGTAAGATATAGGCCTACAACTTTCATATGGATTCCAATATTTAAAAAGATCATTTTCAAATTCAAATTATAGTAACAACAAAGAAGTCCGAATCTGTCTTACAGCCCGTGCACTGTTTAGTGTTTGACCTATATCTGGAGTTTTAGAAGTTCAAATAACCTCTATTTTTTTCTGGAAAGATGAGACAATTTTATACAACTTTCATGTTTTTAAATGGTTATAGTTCTGACATTATCTATGATGTTTTGGACAGACAATAGAAGATAAAGATTGTTACCAAGTCAAGAGTTGACCACCCACTCATCAATTAGTCATCAAATTAATAGTTTTCAATTTTGGCCTATAAAAGGAGGCATTTGCCATGTATTTAGGCATCTTGGTTTCCAGATCAAGATCATGCTTTTGCATTCTCTCTTTGTATTTTTGTAATGCTTAAGTTTTATTTTCATTAATATTTTATTTATGCCTTTCATTTTCTTTTCTTTACTTAGTTAACTTTTATCTTATTTATGTTTCTATTTTGTTTATTTATTTTTCTTTTTTTCATTATGTTTAATTAAGTTTATTATGTCAAGGTGAAAAGGTTACACTAATAGTGTAAGAATAAGTATAGTATAAACTTAACATGAACTTTAATGTTTAATACTAACATGTTTTATATTTGTTATCTTGTTCACTCTTTAATACTTTGCTTGTTAAATGACTAATCTAGATTTATATTGTATAAAACTTGATACAACAAATACTTGACACTTTTATAGTCATATTGTATAGTATAACCGACACCTGAACTATAAAAGAAACTTGATTTGTTGTTATCATAAGCTATAAGCATGAATAATTGACAATATTTACAAGTATTAGTATTATTTGAATAAGATAACGAATGTAATCATGTTAACAATTTATAATCTAATTGGAATCTCCTTTGTGTGTGGTTTCCATTTGAATAATAAGAGTTTATAATATACTTGTTTGACATACTATTAGTTGATTCTTTAACCTTAACATTTATTGTTATCATTGTTTAATCTTTACATTAATCTTCCATCTCAAAGTTCTCATCAACTTCTTTTTCTTCTATTATTATTATTACTGTCATAACCTAATTTTGATTCTTTGGCTTTTAATTTATTTTTTATAGGGTTTAAAATGAAAAATTAAAAGATCAGAGATTTATTTCGATGAAAAGTGTAATTTGTCAATTTCTGTAAAAATTAAAGACTACAATGTGCTTTTGTCATTCTATCTTTATCTTCAAGATAATCTCTATTTTTAAGATAATAATAGTTATTTGCTTTCAAATTTAATTCTTATTCAAATTCAAACTTAAAAAAAATAAATTTAATTGAAACTTAATTTCATATGTGAAGTGATTTTAATACTATAAATACCGATTAAAAAAAAGGTAATTAGAAAGAAATTCTAAAAAAAAACCTTCTAAAAAGAGTCTATTATGAGGAAGCCTAAAAAAATAATTAAAAATTACACATTTACAAAAGGGAGGGGGGCATTTACAAAAAGAAGGGGGGCGCGGCCGAATCGTAGACCAGCTGCCGCTACCCCCTCCTCTAGAGTTTTTTCCTTTTGTTCCCTAGTCTTAGAACTAGCCATAAAACGCCCCTCCCCTTGTTGGCATTTAGAGCTTCCTTTCCTCTTCCCCGTTTGCAAGAACAAAACATAGGGGAAGAAGCTCTATCTTCATTTTTTTTCTTTTCTTGCCTAGGACCAAACCATCCCATCAACAGCAGCGGAGTTGGTTGCCCCTAGTCACGATAACAATAGAGTTTCATTATCATAATTGGAGTGGCAGCAGCGTGGATTCCTTCTCTGCAACCCAGTAACGACGTGCATATCCTTTTAGCAACAATCCAGTAGTGCGACCGGCCTCGTTTCTGCACCAGCAGCCGATCCCAATCGTCTCCTCAACATATCTCTGCCCCGTCGCCAGCAGCAGCAGTGTTACCTTTGTTAGGTTGGTTGCCATTTCATGTGCAACAAATGGATGACACCAACCATTGACTATTAGTAGCCACCATTATTGAATGTGTTAGAGTTGGTGGCCACCATTGTTGAATGAGCTAGAGTTGATAGCCACCAATATTGACAACAAAGCAAAAGGAGACTCCATGAATGCCTATAAAAGAGACATGATTTTAGAGAGCAAAATGTGAAGAGTTTTGTGAGGATGTGAAAAGAGTAGAGAGAAAGAGAGAGCTACAATGGCAGCAGCCTTGCTGCCATTGCAGCAGCTGTAAGTGCAGCAAAGAGAGTTGAGAGTTGAGTATAAGAGGGTGTAATCCTCCTCCTTCATGTATTTGTTTTGCATTCTTTCTTTATCTCTAAATATATTGACTTCTCTCGTGGATGTAGGCGGTTTTGCCGAACCACGTTAAATACCGTGTCTTAGTGTGCTTCTCCTCCTATGAGCAAGTATCAGAACATCACCGGTCGGATTCCCCAATAATTGGTATCAGAGCACATGGTTTAACGTGATGTTTGATTTTGCTAAAAAATGAAAGTTGTCAAAATTATGTTGTGACCATACCACTGTGTAGAGGAGGAAGAGACGAAGCCACTGGTGAAAACCGCGTCAAAATCGGACGTTGGAAACAACCGCACGAGCTGGTGGCGGTGACTGCCCACGTCATCAGTTCTGCACAGTCAGTAGGCATGTCACCTGACATATCAGTACTCTGACCAGTCAAACTGCCACGTCAGCTCTGCCATGTCAGCACCAGTCATCAGACACATCATCATTGTGGGACCCACTGCCACGTCACCAACTGCGAGCCGAGCCGAGAGTGAACCGAGCTGAGCCGCGAGCCAAGGGACATGTTTCTGTATGGTGGTGTCTACGTGCAACCGATTTTGAGATGGAATCTGGGCCGTTTATCAGGCCAGAATTGTTTTGATCAAATCTTAGCTGTCTGAAGTGCGATTTGGACGATTTCAGGTTTGTTTCCAGCTAATTTGATCATTCCGGATGTAATGGTATGGTCTGATCATTGAGATTAGGATCCGAAATGGCAATGATGAATGATTAAAGAGATTGCCCGATTAGGAGGTATCTGATGGTCATCATGGTGGTCGATGAAGCTGAAGAAGAAGAAATCACACATGTTTGCCCAATTACATGTGTTGAACTATTATATGGGAATTTTAATTGCCTTGAGGGAAGGTAAAATTGGGACACTCTGGACACCCGATCATTTGGACAATTTGAGGTGGAGAGTGAAATTTGATGAAGACCAATATTGACTAATCTAAGCACCGGTAGTCTCGCCAGATGTTGAGAAATCAGGTATAAAACAAGGATACCCAAGATCACTTGTAAAGGAAAGCCACGACAAAGCTAGCAAATGGTTTTATATACGAAAAGACAGTACGATAGATAGATATGGCCTAAGAAGTTCTGGCTAGGAGATTGGGTTTTAAGCGGGACCGTTGTGACCCCTCCAATCTTTCCTGGAAACTTGCTTAGTGGAAGGATTATCCATACGGTACTATTTTTGTATATGTGACAGTTTGTTGTGAAACTGTTGAAGACTAGCAGGATGACAGCATAAAGGAATAGTTGGGTTTCGTATGATCAAGGATTTGATGGAGTGGTGATTTCTCTAAGGAAGTTAGATTTGGTGACTGTAATTTCTCGAGGGGAGAATTGATGAAAACCCTGATAATGGTAGAGAAATACATCAAGGAAATGAAGATTGACACCCTATTTTGACTTAGATAGATGTTGTGATAGGATGAGTTGCTGTCAAACATAAGCAAGGAATAGGGAGAAATCTGGAGAACCAAAATTGCACGAGAGCACACGAAGATTGTGTAGGAGTACCTGGAGGATCCAACGAGGTACTATAATGAGACAACAGGTGCAAGGAGAAGAAGAGTTCCCAGATGAAGCTCAAAGCAGAGATTGTATGAAAAAGTTATACAACAAGAAGTCTTTTGTGCTCTTGATAAAGGCAACAAACAAAAACCTTTCCAATGCATGTAAAGATGGAAGGATGAGCTGTTGCAGATGCACCTAATTGAGGGGGTGCAAACGCCTTTGATAAAAGGCGACCACCTATAATGAAAGGCGAAGACACCAAAGGGAGTTGGTGTGGGTGGAGCTGTTAAGCAGAAAAGGCGTAGAAGCTCCAAAGATAGAAATTGAGGTGGAGGATTGCGAGGAGTATACCGAAACTTTCTCTTTCTATGAAATTAGTGGCAGTGATCTCTCCCATAGTCCACATGGTGGTAGAGAATTTATGGAGCCACTTTGAAGCATCTCAGTTGAAGAAGGATGCGACCGTCTATAAAAGGCGAAGACACCTTAAAGAGAAGGTGTGAGGGCTATGAGATGAGCCTATGATTAGACCGTCGCATGACGACGAGCGGAGACACCTCAGGAGAAGGTGTGAGGGCCGTGGAAGGAGCCCAGTTCAGAACGCCCCAGAGCCAATGTGATGGCTAGGTATGAGTGGACAGATGGATAGCTAATGAAAGGGTTATGATGAGTATGGAGACAAATACAAGATTGACTTTCATGGATATTGCCCCCATGCTAAAGATCAATGAGCTAGAAGACATTTGCCTTGGACAATAAGTGGATGACTTGTGGAGCATTAAGACGCAGCTGCTATGAAGGAGCAGAGGGCATGCGTAGGTTCCGGGAACAAGTTGACTCTTGTCAAGGTGGTGAGCTCGGTAATGACATTGTAATACTCAGAGTATGAAGACAGATATGGATCAACCTTTTATGGGCTGCCCCCATGATTAAAGGTGGAAAGCTACCTAAACTCTTGAGACTAAGAGCGAGAGACTCATGGAGAAGTAAGGCGTGGTTCCTAAGGTGGAACAGAGGGCAGACGCAACTCCTGGATGAGTAGACTCTTAGAAGAGTGGTGAGCTTGTGATCATATTGAAATACTCAGATAATGACTGTCGCACTTGAAATATCCATTTGAGGGGGTGTTGTAAGCCTTGATGTGAGGCTTGATGAATCATTCCGGACTTAGCATGGTTGAAGGGGAATGTTGTTCCAGAGACAAGCGTTAACACTATTCAGATGTGATGTGGCAGACCATCTGGTTATAGTGATCCTTTTGTGTGAGAAAAGGTGTGCTTTGGTTACTCTGATGATTGAAAGGTTTGGCAAGTACCTGTAAACTTGGCCAAAGATGCTTTCAAAATGAAAATCTTGGAAAAGCTGCAAGATGCAAGCTTGTGTTGAAGAAGAAAGAAGACAGTTGCCCCACATGAATGGCAAAGGGGGTGATTGTTAGGTTGGTTGCCATTTCATGTGCAACAAATAGATGACACCAACCATTGACTATTAGTAGCCATCATTGTTGAATGAGATAAAGTTGGTGGCCATCATTGTTGAATAAGCTAGAGTTGATGGCCATCAATATTGACAACAAAGCAAAAGGAGCCTCCGTGGATGCCTATAAAAGAGGCATGATTTTAGAGAGCAAAATGTGAAGAGTTTTATGAGGATGTGAAGAGAATAGAGAGAAAGAAAGAGCTGCAATGGCAGCAGCTGCAAGTGCAGCAAAGAGAGTTGAGAGTTGAGTATGAAAGGGTGTAATCCTCCTTCTTCGTATATTTGTTTTGTATTTTTTTTCTATCTCTAAATATATTGACTTCTCTCATGGATGTAGGTGATTTTACCAAACCACGTTAAATATCATGTCTTAGTATGCTTCTTTTCCTATGAGCAAGTACCAGGACATCACCAATCATGTTCCCCGACAACCTTCTGTACTGGGAGCAACCAGTAGCAGGGGTGCGCAATCATCACTCGCCATTGCGAATTCCTCAGCCACTGTGAGGACGTAAGCCAGCAGCAGCAAAGGAGATCTTCACTTCGGGCATAGGTTGCTCCTCCAGCAACAACCTTCTCGTCCCTGCATAGGCTGCACCGATTGTAAAAACACCAAAGGCCACCAGTGAGACGATCATCTTCACGCCACCAAGGTTGTCTCCACCGTGAACAACAAGCTGGATCTTCAACCGCGAGCAGCGCCCTACCGTCTCCCTCAGTTTCTCCTCTAGCTACAGCCACGCCGGGTGAGTTCTCTCTTTATTTGACTGTTTCACTAAAATTAATTAGCATGTTACTGTTGCTTCACAGAAAGCCGGTATATTCATCATCTCTTTAACTCCTGCATCATCTAAAAAGCTGCTAAGAAAACGAAAACAGAGAGGATACGACGAGCAGGGAACGATGGGAATTCGACGGGGAAAAAGAAACAGAGGAATAAACTCAAAGACAAGGAAAGCAAAAGAAAAAAACGCAAGCAAAAGACACATAGACTAACATCAACTTCACCGTCGTCTTCATCGCCTCCAGCAGATCAGGTAAGCCATCTTTCTCCTCCCGCTTTGCTTCATTCTCCAAATAAAGGGCACATTGCACTGTTCAAGTGAATTTTAATTCACTTGAATAGTGAGCAACACGCGTGAATTAGCTCACGCATGTTTCTGTGCCTGGCGGGCCACTGGCCCCAGCCAGTGGCCAGGCTGGGGTGGCTGGATCTAGCCCAGCCTCGAAAAATAAAAAATAAACAATAAAAAAATAAAAAAGGTAAAAAAATAAAAAATAAAATGTGTATGCATGAATAAAAATAATATAATTTTATTGGTTTATTTACTTATGCATCAGGAGTAAAAATATTATTTTAAATTTATATTATTTTTATTCATTATATTTTATTTTATTTAGCTACATAAAAAGAAAAAAATATGTATGTATAAAAAATAAATTAATTTTTATTTGTTTATTTACTGACACTAGAATCAGGAATAAAAAAAAGAAATGATGATATAAATTTATTTTGTTTTTATAGCTATGTAATATTTACCACCATCAAAATTGAAAATATCCATAGTTAAATATTCACTAGCGCCAGAGTCAGGAATATTACATGCAAAGCCACCATAGCATAAACCAACAAAATATTAGCAATTTATGACACAGTCAGCACTGCAGCCTGTCTTAAGTAGGACACTTAAAGGGTGATAGTATCTTTCCTTTTACGTAACCAGTTTCGTACTATAGAATCTCTGTTAATTAGTTAGGATTTCTAGTGACCATAATACTAAGTGTCGACTCCTTAAACAAGATTTTTTTCTCTAAAAGAATAGAATGCCAAAAATCCATTCTTTCCATGAATGATAATTTTTAAGGCCGCCACGATATCGGGTGCGACAATTACTACTATTACTAATGCTATTTTTATTATTACTACTACTACTACTATTATTGTTATTATTATTATTATTGTTATATTATTATTATTATTATCTATAATTTATATAATTAATATTTTTATAATTCGATCCTGATTTTATGAGATTATTTATTACTTTAACCTATCTATATTTAAAAAAAAATATTAATCTTTTAATCCTGTAAATAAATATGGAAGGAGGCACCTAGAAAATTATTCTGCTACACCTAAATGGTGTTATGCTTGTAGAGGTGAGCACGTTTGGAAAGACTATCCATGTTTAGGTCAAAGGTGCTTTTATTGTGGAGGATAGGATCATTTCTAGAGGAACTATCCCAAAAGGACTGAATTTACACAAGAATAAAGATAGCTGGTCCAAAGTCAACAATAGTCTCTCACTGTAGATCGACTAGCCAGAAAAACATAGTTTGGGATTAGTGGCAGTAAAGGACGACCTCAAGCTTCAAGTGACAAGACTTAGGGCATAGTATTCCACATGATACCGGATGATGCTAAAGTTGCCCCTAGTTTTTTGTTACAGGTACATTACAGTTAAATTCCCTGCTTGTTTATGTTTTACCTGATCTAGGGGCTATACATTCTTTTTTAGCAAATAAAACTCATAACCTTAAAACTAGGGAAAAATTCATGTAGGGCAGAAAAAGGGTTTTCTATAAGTATTCTTCTAGATGAAAATATTGATATTGATCATTTGTATAGGGGAATTAAGGGGTGTGAAATGAGTGCAGATTTAATATCCTTGGAATTGTAGGACCTTGATGTCATTTTAGGTATGAATTGACTAGGCACATATAAAGCACAACAAGATTATTTTGAAAAAACAGTGATTCTATAGGGACCAAACTATACGATGGTCATTTTTAGAGGTGAAATAAATATCATACCAAATTATATGATTTCATGAAAAATAAATGTCATACCAAACTGAAAGAACTCTATAAGTTCTTGATACAACTTTTTAAACTAGAGGAACACATGAAAAAATATTTTAACATTATATTGGTATCCCTAGCCTCACTGAAGCATAACATACATATTATTAATTTCAAAAAAGAAACCTGTTGTATATAATTTGCAATATACAGATTTTTTTCTTGTATGCTTCATGATTTCAGGTATTAATTCACCTAGCTTATCTTGTATGCTTCATGATTTCAGGACATTTCTTTCTTGCTCGTATCATGAGATATTTGGTTAGAAAAGAATTTTTTACTGCACATCCCCCATCAGATGGAGGAGAAACACTCTTTGGGCTGAATCAAAAATCAAGATTGCTAATGCATGACTCTGAACAAAGCCTCGCTTCTTTAATAATCATGCAAAACCATCCATGGTTCCTAGAACCGTGGCAATTGCTTGAGTCAATGTGTGAAACAAGGTGGAACCGCTTTCTCGAAGGTTCATGGCTATGAACTGTGGGATCTTGCGTCTCGAAATCCTGAGGTCAATAGGATTTTCAATGAGGCCATGACATGCACATCAAAGATCGTGATGAGGGAAATTTCATCACAATACAAAGATGGTTTCAACAATTTTAGATCATTGGTGGATGTTGCTGGTGGTATTGGAGGACATATAGCAGAGATTGTTGGGGCCTACCCATACATCAAAGGAATAAACTTAGATCTGCCACATGTTGTAGCAACAGCGCCAAAATATGAAGGAGTTTCCCATGTCGCAGGAAATATGTTTGACGCTATTCCTAACGCTGATGCAATTTTCATAAAGGTCAGGGCCCTCTTAGAAATTTTATTGGGGCTCGAATTCATATAACGATAGATAATGCATCGAAAAAACAACGATAGATATCCTTTTCTTGAGCATTAATTTTACGTATGCTTATTCTTTCCTTTTCTTTCCTTTTTGTATTTTTACAGCGGATATTGCGTGATTGGACCGATGAATCATGCATTGAAATTTTGAGAAATTGCGAAAAAGCAATACCTGAAAAAACTGGAAAGCAGAAAAGATGATCATTGTGAACAATTTGATGATACGAGAATGGCAATGGATTTAGCGATGTTTGCACATACGGGTGGGAAGCAGAGAACTGAGCAAGAATGGAGGAAATTATTAGAGGAAGGAGGCTTCTCTCGCTATAAAATCATCAAGATTCCAGCTTTCAAATCTGTTGTCGAGGCTTATCCAGAGTGAAATATCAATTTGTTGTAGTCATAATAATATCTTAATTAAGTAAACTCGATGTAGCATTTAATAATAAATTTTTTAAAAATAAAACTCATAAGTGAAACACTATACATTTTATGTGGTTTTACTGTGGATTTCGCTATTTACTCTATTTATTAATTATTATTATCAGAAAAGCTAAAATGCATGGATATAATATTGTTCAATTATTATAGCTCTAGATTTTGTGTACTTTTGATAGTACTATTTATTAAAAAAATAATGTAAATTATATCTTCTAACCTTACCTAATAGTTTAAGTTATTGGATTAAAATAGTTCTTTAATATAGTATTTGAGTCCTAATGACCAAATAGACATGAGTTTGAATCTCATTATCGCACCATTATGATGAAGCGTGGGCTCACAACAAACCTAAATTGATTTTGGGTTTTTTGTTTTGTTTTTGTGAATAAGAAAGTCGCCACATAGTATTTTGATCCTTAGAAATTCTAACTCGTCTTTTAGAGATTTTAAGGCAAGAGACTGGTTATGTAGAGAAAAGGTATTACCACTACTATTGTACCCTATCTAAGGTAAGTTATTTGATATTTGATTTGCCTTATAATTGCTATGGTGTAGACGTTCTCTTTATTAGTTTTGCTAGTATAAGTTTGCTATGATGAATGGATTTAGGTTTAAAGTCTAAAAAGAAAGAATTCTTGGTCAATGTGGATCACACCCATAGATATGTTTACAAAGTACCAAGAAGAACCAATGCAAATATCTTGAAATTTGTATTTGATTTAGACTAAATTTATAACCTATGATTTATAAAATAGGTAAGATGGAAATTAAAGGATATTCAATCTGCATAAAAGCCCAGTTTTTCCTTAATATTTCAAGTATTTGTGACTCATAAATCATAAGGGAAAAGAACAAACATTTAGAAATCTAAAGAAATTCAAAGCGCTTTAAAAACCTCTTTTTGATCTAGTTTTTTCCTACTTTCATGCCATCGTGGAGTCAAAAATTAAAATATCCTCAATTATAATTGAGACTTCTTTTAAGAATGTGTGATGAATTATTATTCATAAAAAAATATTTTGGATATTGACCATTTAGGGTTTTTTTAATCCAAACATTAACAGGAAATAATAACAAGTTATTTCCAATAATATTTTGAATATTCATCCCCTTGGAATTTTTTTATCCAAATATTAATAGTAAATAATAGATGAATTTTCTAAAAAATAAGATTTTTTTGTATTGTTTTTAATATTGGTCAATACCTTTTGGAGTTTTACAAACATGTTGTAAAATCTAGAATGCAAGAAAATATTTTTTTATATAAAAAGAGGAAATTCAAAATATGTTTGGGTATTGGTCATATGCAACACATAAAAAAATATTTTTTATACTTTTTTTGTCAAAAACATAAACATCATAGTAAATCACAATTAAAGTCAACAAACCACATATTAGTCAAATTTTTAAGGCTTTAATAAATCAGTTATTAAATCCTAAAAAATATAGAGAAATATGTTCTTACATTTTCATATGAAATATAACAAAATGTTATTTATCCTTAAAATACTTGATCATATGCAAATTAAAATAAATATTTTTTTTTTGCATTTTTAATTTATAATTCAATACCATACATAAAAAAGTATAAACATGCACATATCCCTTTTTATTATGTTTTTCTCATATACCCATATATAATAATAGCTAAAATTTAAAATAAAACAAACAACACATTACACAAATAAAAAATTATATGATAGCCCTTAAAAACTGAGAAAACTGCTGGGAAGGCTTCTGGATCATAAAAACAATGGTGGCGTGTCTCCTTCACGCGTCGCACCACTGGTGGTGCGTTGTTTCACACACTATTACGAGGAAGAACTTGGAAATAATGGGATCTGGCTCATTATCACCTGTAAAAGAAGATCTACATAGGCAATCAATTTTATTTGAGCATTTTTTAGATATGTTTACAACATTCTGTCCTCATTTCCTCTTGGTTTGTTTTACTTTCTATTAATGTTAGAACGGGTGGTTGGGGTAGCTATGTGGCCAACCTTAGTTTTGTGCATATGACTCTTGAAGCTACTCTTGAGATGGGATTGATTATTCGTTCGGTGATAGAGTTGTCAGATCGGTAGTGATAAGAAGCCAAAATGGCTTGCAAAGGGGAGACCATGGTTGAGACATGTAGATTGAAAAGGAAAAGTTGAGAGAATTCACTTTTTTATTCCTGGATCAATTACTTCAGTGTCACTTTAATTACTAAAGTGCCACTTCAATTACTAAAATCAAAGTGATGTTTCACAGTATAATCGTTTTTATAAATCTTGTCAAGTTAATGTAGAGAATCAAGATAAGAGAAGAGAAAGAGAGAACTATGTTCTTTCAATAATGAAAACTTATCATTCCATAAAGGTTATATCCCGTTATATATGATTAAAGAAGGCAATTACTTCCTTTAGTAATTTCTCTAATAATTTGGATCAAACTAATTTATCATGGGAGGACCAGACCTAATCTAATTACCAACATCTCTCAATTGCCTATGAAAGACTGAATCTCTCTAATACATTATACTTTAAACTTGCACAAAAATTTCATACTTGACGAATAGACTGCGTGACCTTAAGCACACAGTTAAAGGAGCTCCAATATATAAACCTAATTTAGGTCATATAAGAGACATTAACCTTATAATTAATTATTCCTTAAAGTGTATTAATATAGCCCAAGCATTTTTAGTTACACATGACTAAATATAATTCAATACCTTAAGAATTTCACACTCAATCCATCCTTATAATTACAAATATTCTAAATGATATCAAATCTATTTAAGTGACATAATCTCGGCCGATGAATATAAGTAACAGGTGTAGAACTAAAATTATTCTTTCCTTTACTCTCCTATCAATCAAATCCGAATTAACTCGCTTTCCTAAGAGTATTTCTTTAAGTCGAATCATTCCATGACTATAAGATATACTCCTAAAATAACGATCATTAATACATCACCTCATGATATAGTCAAAAGTTATAAAAGGATAAGATTTTAAGATCTTAGATATGATCTTCAGGACTCATTTAATAAAGAAGTAGGGATCCATTCTTTATTCCTATTATGGTTGCTAGTATATGTAGTATGAAATACATGCTATAAAATTATTCCTATTATGGCTACTCTTTTCTTTTTTGAAGACAAAAAATGTATGTTGTTGCTCTCCTTGTTAAAGGAAATATACTATATGAGTCTTAATCTTGTTGCTAAAAATATAGACTTCAAATTAGAAATTCTCATTTGCTTATTTTTCATTAGTAGCCGATGAATAATTTTATACTTGGCTTTAATCATAATAGACACAAATGACAATAATTCATTCATGCAGATTCTTTTATTTAAGAACCTTATCTTGGTCTTTGCCAAGGTGACTTTTTAATAATCATTTTGAGTTAAAATTACTTCCATTGCATCCAAGTTGCTTTTTGAGCATTAAAACTCAAATAGTCTCATCTTTACTCACCTCATAAGTGATAGAGGTGCTTGCTCTGGTAAGTGAGCCAATCTAAGTCTATTGACATACTATAACAAATTATACTATACGATACTCATAATATATTCATGAAATGAATAAAATGATATTATAATGGTATTTATTCATTATTCAATTACTGTAAGCTTTCATATGAGCTTTAAAACTAATTATATTTCTTATTACATTCTATATAGGCCAAGGGATCTCACATGTCTAACAACTGCATCTCTTGCTATTGGTTTTGTAAGTGGATCTGTATATAATTTGTAGAGATATTTTTTCATATCACATCTTGTTTAGTAATTGCTTCTCTAATGTAATGATATCTCATCTTGATGTGTTTAGTCTTTCCATGATATTTTGGATCTTTGCCATAGCTATTGCAGCAGTGTTATAATAGTAAATTATCATTGGGTCTGATGTTGATTTGAAAATTTTCAAATGATACAAGAAATTTTTTAACCAAACAACATCTTTTGTTATTGCAGAACAAGCTACATACTCAGGCTCCATGGTAGATAAAGTTATGCAGGATTGTTTCTTGCTCCTCTACAGTATTACACTATTATTAAGTGAGAAAGCACATATTAAAGTTGATTTGGATCGGTCAACATCTCCTCCTTAATCAACATCAAAGAAACCAATCAATCGCAAATCTTTCTTTTCTTGGTAATATAACATGTAATTTGAAGTTCCTTTTAGATATTATAGAATCCTTTTGACTGTCATCAAGTGTTTCTAACCAGGATTTGATTGATATCGGCTAACCAATCCAATGATATAACATATATCGGGATATATGCATATCAATACATATATCAAATTACCGACAAAACTGGTATAAGGTACTCTGAACATTTTCTCCTTTTCTTTTAGAGTTTTGGGACATATATCACACCTTAGGCTCAAACTTTTATCAATGAGGGTGTCTATTAGTTTGCTATCTTGCATATAATAGCGCTCTAATATCTTTTTGATGTAAGTCTCTTAAGTTAAACTTAAAAGCCTTTTAAAGTAATCTCTTATAATTTTCACATTAAGAACATAACTAACCTCACTCATGTCTTTCATTTCAAAGTTTGATGATAACCACTTTTCAGTAGTATTAATCATTTCTTTGTTATTTCCAGCTATTAAGATGTCATCAACATATAAGGACAATATTATAAAAATATTGTTCAAATATTTTAAATACACGCAATGATCTTCTTCCATCATTGTATAACCATCCTTAAAGATATCTTGATGAAACTTAACATTATATTGTCTAGAGGCTTGCTTAAGACTATCTTTTAAGCTTGCAAACTTTGCACTCTTATCCTTAGTCTTGAATCATAAAAGTTGATCTATATAGATCTCCTCATTTAGTTCTCTATTGAGAAACGCAGTTCTAACATCTGTTTGATATAACTCTAGGTCCATATGTGTAACTATAACTAAAATAAGGCGAACTAAAGTAATCCTTACAACTAGTGAGAATGTGTCTTTATAATCAATTTGTTTTTCTTGAGTATAGCCTCTCACTACTAGTTGAGCCTTATAACATTCTATTGACTTGTCCGCCTTATGTTTAATTTTAAAAACTCATTTATTTCTAATGGATCTTTGTCCTGACGGTAAATCAACCAAGTCTCAGACTTGATTAATCTTCATTGACTCCATTTCTTCTTTCATAGCTTTAATCTATTCAATTATTTTAGGACCATATAGAGCATGACTGATTGTTTTAGATTCTTCATCATCTTATGGAGCAATCATGAATACTTCCCCCTCAATCTCAAATTGACAATGAGGAATTATTTAATAAGTGCTTCTTTAAGGTTGAGATTGCTTATGATCTTACTCCATGAAAGTAGGATTAGATAAAATATCACTCACACTACTTCTAAAAGGATCAAAAGTCTCATCCAAGTCCTATATTAAATGGCTTATTGCGCTAAAATCTAGATTTTTCATTTCATATAATTGAATATCTTTTTCAACCTCGTCTGTCTTTGGAAAAATGTTTTCTAAGAATACAACATCACGCAATTCAATCTCTATCACTTTTCCATTAGCTTTTTCACCAATAAATACAAATCCTTTGGAATTTTCAAAATATCATATAAAGATACACTTCTTCCCTTTAAGACCAAGTTTCCTATATTCATAAGAAGTATTGTGAATATAAACTTCACACCCCAATGGATGGAAATAACCTAGATTAGGTTTGACCCCATTCCATAGTTCATATAGGGTGTATGACACAGATTTAGAGGGCACATGATTAAGTATGTAAGGAGCAGATAACAATGTATCTCCCTAGAAAGAAATTGGTAAGTTAACTTGTGTTATCATTAACCTAACCATGTCAAATAAGTTTATATTTCTGTTTTCTGCTACACCATTTTGTTGTGGAGCATAAGGAATAGTTAATTGTTTAGATACCTTTTTTTTATAATTTTTTTAAAATTGTTTAGATAGTTATTCATGTCCTCCATCAGTTTTTAAAGCTTTGATCTTAGTACTTAATTTATTTTCCACCAAATTGGTGTATTGAATAAAGCAATATAATGCTTTAGACTTACGTGAGATCAAATACACATGATCAAACCATATGAAATCATTTGTAAATATGATGAAATAATTTCCTCCATGTCTTGCTCTCATATTAATTGGGTCCCAAATGTCTAAATAAATAAGCTGTAATGGACTCCTAGCTCTTTTAACTTTGCCAAAGGGTAATCTAGTTGCTTTTCCAGCAAGGCAATACTCACAAATGGACAATTCCTCTTTGATAAGTGATCCTAAAAAACCAACTCTTACTAATCTATGTAATTGATCTTGCCCAATGTGTCCTAATCTAGCATGCCAAGTTATGATATTACTATTATTAATAGTTCTAGAATTTTAAACAACATAAATTAAAACATCATAATTAATAGATACATTAATAGTGTTTAACACTATAAAATCATTTAATACAAAATTAGAACCATAAAAAATATTTTCCAAATGTGTTGTTACACAACAACCAATAAACACAATATTAAAACCCAATTACAGTAAAGCAAGAATAGACATAAGATTTCATTGAACTTCTGGAGCGTCGAGTACATTGTTGTAACCCAATTTTGGATTCACTAAGATTTTCTCAAATGTTATTTTATTTTATTATTCATAAAAAATAATAAATAAAAAAATTTTAAAATATATTTTCTCGAGTCAACCAAATCTTTCGATCAAAACCAAGTCCATCGGGTCAATACAGGTTAAACCATGTTGATCAGGATAAAAATGAGTTTCAGGCTGTTTCGGGTCAAAACCATCATTTTCGATCAAAACTGAGTCCTCCAGGTTAATACGGGTCCCACCATGTCGATTGGGATGAAAAATGAGTTTCGGGCCATTTTGGGTCAAAACTGTCATTTGTTGTTAAAATCAAGTTCACCGAGTCAATATGGGTCCCACCATGTTGACCAGGATAAAAAATACGTTTCAAGCTATTTTTGGTCAAAAAACCTGGTCCACCGAGTTGATACCTATATAAAGATTTTTTTGGTAATTAAAATTGATTTTTAATGGATGAAAAGCTTTTTCTAATACTAATTTGAGTTTTTAATTTTACCCATATAAATAAATATTATTATTATATATAATAAAAGCAAAAAAATAATACAATTTTATCATAGTAGGTGGAGGATTTTTGCCAATGGTAAGCAGTGCAGCTATACTTTAAAAATTTTATACAATCTGTGATTCTATATCCTCTCTTTATTGGCTATAAATAGCCAATGAAACTAAGCCAGACAAGGAGGAGGGGAAAAAAAAGAGAAATTTAAATCCGAGAGCTACTATTTGTGTTACTATCTTACACTGTTTATTTTATTTTTTATTTTTTCTTCACAAGAGTAAGATATTAATTTTATGATATTTTATATTGCAGTAATTATATATGATTCAGTAATTATCTCCTTGACATATTGCTTCCTTAATATTTTCTCTTTTTTTTTTTATCAAAACATAGGTCAAAAATTGGATAGCAATAGATGCCTCCTCTTTATAATGCTTACAAAGTAAAACTCTTCAATGTTTTGCATAGTAAGCTTGTAAAGAAAGAAAAATCTTACGTGCTTGCTGAGTGATCCGCTCATCAAAGGACATCATTTTTAAAAAAGAAAATGGACTCGTTATCATAGGTAAATTGTCCTTTCGATTGGATTAACCTAAGCTTTCATTTGGCGATTAACACGACCAAAAGATTGATGTCTTCTTCCAAGTGTAGGATTGTCAAATTTATAAATAACCCGACAAGACCGAGGTCGAACCACAAGTAGGTTGATTGTATAAATTATAAATAATAACACTACAACAAGAATAACCATAACAATAATAGTAATAGTAATAATAGAAGAAAAAGAAGAAGAAGAAGTTGATAACTTTGAGATAGATCAATGTGATGATTAAACAATAATAACAACAAATATTAAGATTATAAAATCCACTAATGGTATGTTGAATAAGTATAATATAAAGTTTTATTATTCAATTGGAAACCACACACAAAAGATGTTCCAATAAAATTATAAATTATTAACATGATTACATTAGTTATCTTATTTAATTAATGCTAATATTTGTAAATGTTGTTAAACATTCATGATTACATTAGTTATCTTATTTAATTAATGCTAATATTTGTAAATATTGTTAAGCATTCATGATGATAACTTATGTTAATAATAAATCAAGTTTCTTTCAATAGCGCGGATGTCGGTTATACCATATCATATGGGCTATGAAAGTGCCAAATATTTGTTGTACAAAGTTTTATACAACATAAATCTAGATTAACCATTTAACAAGCAAAGTATTAAAAATTAACAATATAACAAATACAAAACATATTAGTATCAAACATTAAAGTTCATGTTAAGTTTACACTATACTTATTTTTACACCATTAGTGTAACCTTTTCACCTTGACATAATAAACTTAGCTAAACGTAATGAATAAGAGAAACATAAATAAACAACATACGAACATAAATAAGATCAAAGTAAACTAAGAGCTATAAACAAGATACTAATGAAAGCAAAACTTAAGCATTATAAAATTACGAAGAGAGAAAACAAAAGCATGATCTTGATCTAGAAACCAAGATGCCTAAATGCATGGCAAATGCCTTCTTTTATAGGCTAAAATTAGAAACGATTGATTTGATAACTAATTGATGAGTGAGTAGTCAACTCTTGACTTGGTAACAATTTTTATTTTCTATTGTCTGCCCAAAATATCATTGATAAAATCATAATTGGAATCAATTAAAAACATGAAAGTTCTAGAAAATTATCTCAGCTTTCTAGAAAAAAAATTGAGATCATTTAGACTTTTAAAACTCCAAATATGACTCAATTACTGAATAGTGTTTTGGTTTAGACTGCATCAACATCTCTTTTCTAAGTTTGACCATCTTTTTGGCCATTCAATTTCAGTTTTTAAACTTATGAATCAATCATATCATTTATGTGATAGGCTTGCATTTAAAATGAATATTTACCACAAATTAAAAGGCACTTTATATTATTAGATATATTATTATAAAATATATTTTAGTTAATAAGTTATTGATATTTAAAGTACAAAATGATAATATAAAACCTTGATAAAAATATACTTTTAAGTACTAATTAAATTGTAAATAAATTATTATTTTTATTTTAAATAAATTATTCATACACAATACAGATTCTAGTGGGACAACACGCATGACAATGTTGTGAGGAGGGTGTGGAAACATCATACGACAACTAGGTAACATAAAAAAAAATATGATATTTTTTTATAAAAAAAATTATATGTTTTAAAATCTAATTTATCATTATGGAAGAAGGTTGCATGATTTTTTCTATGAATCATAAAAAAAAAAGCTAAAAAATACGTGAGAGATAATGGTCTACAAGGCTAGAATGACATGGTGGTTTTTAGGGATTTCAAACTGCCATACATCCCAAGGGATATATAGCTGCAATATGTTGATCACGTGATGTCTGAGCAATTCATATAACGCTCAAAGTCCAATGCCAAAATGTATTTATGGTTTGGTGACCACGCACACTGGCAACTCCATTTTGTTTGTTGTACATGTGAAACAGATAATAAGATTAATTTAAATGAAGCATATTATTAATTAATTTAAATGAAGCATAATGGAGCTCTTTGTAGAGATGCACAAGCAAAGTGAAGACCGCCAAAAAGGGATGCAATAGTTTATTGACAATCGTGCTCAATACTCCATGGTATGTTCGTTCAATCATTTTATTTTATAAGTTATTTTTTTAATTGAATATAATGATTTTTTTTTATTTTCAAGAGACATATAATAGTCGATTGAGAGAGAAATATAGGAATGATCCTTCAACCCATTCAGATTTCGATTTGAATTTATGGATAGAGGTAGGATCATCTGGTGAACTCAATAAAAATTAGATGTACAGACTCTTTAACACTATGGCTAAGAACTTGTAGGTGGCTCATAGTATCTTAACCATTAAGAGCTCTCAATCAATATCAATCACCTAATCAAAGAAATTCATGGCCTTGCAATAATACACAACTCATCTCACCAAAAAATATGAGCAACTCTTAATGAATTATGAACAATTCCGCCAAATGATCTTGGATATGAGATTAAATATGGATGATACATATGCACCTTTTTTTTTTGCTATTTTGTCTTGGGAATAACAAGCCTCTACTACCTCCTCCTCCTCCAACTCGTCATTATTCTAGTTTAATTTTTTTTTTAAATACATTAAATTTGTAATGAATATAAAACTTTATTTTTATATTTTTGATGTTTCATACAATTTTATTTGCATAATTAGTTTTTTTACTATTAATTTATATTATTTGTTCTAAATATTTTTAAAAATAATTAAAGAACACCAACGGATTTATAGATGAAATATTTCCATTGATATTTTACATAGAGTTGAAAAATATTTACTAAAAATGCATAATCAGCGACGTCTCTACGGACAAAAAACATTCCTTTGGCATTTTACCAAGAATTACAAAAAATTACTGAAAGTACTATATTCACCAACACTTATACAAACGGATTCCATTTGTCAACATTTCATTGAGAGTTGAAAGATATTTACTATATATGCTACTATTTTCAATAAAATATGTCCATCGATGTATTTCCAACGAGAATTTTTTTAACATATATTTTCTATCTATAAAATTATAGGCATTTTATTTTGTTTTACTAGTAGAATCGGCGACAGAAAGTGGACTTATTGATGAATGCTATGCTGATAGATAATTTCTATCAATAAATTAATCAATAAAATTTTTATTAATAAAGTGATAATTTTACACCAATAAATTTAATCCATCGATAAAATTATTAAATATTATAGTAGTCTGTCGCTGATAATGACAATAATCTACCTATGCTTTTAGGATCGCAGGGTAGGCTAACTTGTTGGAACTAAAAAATTAATGATTTTATCGTAGACTCAGCCCAACCTTCAAGCCCATGCAATAAAATAGGACCTCATCACGAGAGAAACCTCTGTCCTCTAATAATTTCTTTTAGTCTTGATCAGTTCTCTCCTTCCCATCTGTGGAGTACTGTGCAAACATCACTAAATCCATTACCATTGCTATCATTATATTATTTTCTACCATCAAAGCTTGTGGTGCAGCAATATAAGAGAATGTGTTAGAAGTTCAGTTCTCACCATCGAAAATATTCTTTTTCTTCGTGTAATATTGTATATTGATTGTTGATAGATTCAAAGAGTCTGGTTCTTAGAATCGATCCAAGGCCAGGGGGGATCCTCGCTGACCTAGCTTTATGAGTGCTGGATCGAGTCTTAGTTACGTTATAAAGACTAATCCAAAAATACCGTCTTTACTATAAAACATATATATAATCATCTAGTTTCTATAGATTACAACCACGAGAGATTAGCATAATCAATAATATATTATAAATCTATAAGAAACTATGCATACAGTTTAGGGAAAGGCGCAACACGAGTCGGATTGTAGCCTAATATTATTATTGACTGCTGAATCGCAGACGTAATTTACTTATTTAAGATATTATTATTGGAAGTGTTTTAAGTGTTTGAGTGTTTAACTGAAGAAAGAAAGTAGAAAGAGAATTAAACCAGCGAATGATTATTACAGTTTTATTGAAAATGAAAGGAATAGATTGCCTAACGTTCATAGCAATCTTTACATATATATCGAAACAAGAAAAACTGAAATGTTAACTTATAGCAACATATCATGCCATGGAAGGATAGCTCTTTATTACTGCAGAAAAATCATAGAAGTAAAAACAGAGTCTTTGACAGCAACTTGAAGCAAACTTCAACAATTATGACTATAACAAATTGATATTTCACTCTGGATAAGCCTCGATAAGAGACTCCAAAGCTGGAATCTTGATGATTTTATAGCGAGGGAAGCCTCCTTCCTCTAATAATTTCTTCCATTCTGGCTCAGTTCTCTCCTTCCCACCCGTGGTCACTGCAAACATCGCTAAATCCATTAACATTCTTATATCATCAAGTTGATCACAATGATCATCTGTTTGTAGAACTATATCAACTATGATAAGCTTTCCAGTTTTTTCAGGTATTGCTTTCTTGCAATTTCTCAAAATTTCAACGCATGATTCATCGGTCCAATCATGCAATATCCGCTGCAAAAATACAAAAAACGAAAAAAAGAAAGAATAAGCATATGTAAAAACTCATGCTCAAGAAAAGGATATCTATCGTTGTTTTTTTGATGAATTATCTATCGTTATATTAATTTGAGCCCCGATAAAATTTCTAACAGGGTACTGACCTTCATGAAAATTGCATCAGCATTAGGAATAGCGTCAAACATATTTCCTGCAACATGGGAAACTCCTTCATATTTTGGTGCTGTTGCTACAACATGTGGCAGATCGAAGTTTATTCCTTCAATGTGTGGGTAGGCTCTGACAATCTCTGCTACATGTCCTCCAATACCACCGGCAACATCCACCAATGATCTAATATTGTTGAAACCATCTTCGTATTGTGATAAAGTTGCCGTCGTCACGATATTTGATGTGCATGCCATGGCCTCATTGAAAATCCTGTTGACCTCAGGATTTCGAGACGCAAGATCCCACACTTCACATCCATGGGCCTTCGAGAAAGCGGTGCCACCTTCTTTGATACATTGGCTCAAGCAATGCCACGGTGCTAGGAGCCATGGATTGAGTTGCATGATTACTATAGGAGCGAGGCTTTGTTCAGAGTCATGTATTAGCAATCTTGATTTTTGATTCAGCCCGTAGAGTGTTTCTCCTCCATCTGATGGGGGGTGCACAGTAAAAATTTCTTTTCTGACCAAATATCTCATGATACGAGCAAGAGAAGAAATGTCCGAGCTAGGTGAGTTAATACCTGAAATCATGAGGGATACAAGGAAAAAAATCTGTATCTTGCAATATAAGCGATGGTAATTTTCATTTTATTAGATGTAATTAACAAATATACCTTGCTTATTTTTTAGATTTTCTGTTGAGGCTTCAGAATATTGCTCAAGTGGCCCCTACTTTAAGCTATTTTTGAGTATCTTCAAAATATGAAATTCATATCCTTGCAGTGTTTAGCATCTCATTCTAACATATGAAAACATATTATAAAACATATATACAAAGAGTATAGGCTATAGTATACATTTGAAACATTTATATGAAGTCCTAGGATAATTTAAGAAAAAATTACATAATTTTATCAATTATGTATTTAAAATAAAAGATTTCGGTTATAACGGAGAGATCCGGATTTGAATTTCTTTGAAAAGGGAGAATAAAATTTTCACTTGAGCTACATTTTAATGGTCAAAATAAAACGTCTAAATGTAAAACTACTTGACCAATATTTTATGAACTCTTAAACCCTATTATAATTAAATTTACCAAAATGACTTTGTAGTTTTCAACAGTAGAATCATATGCATAGTAATCCTCGTAATTTAATTGCTATATTTTTGTAAACAAAGAAAAGGATTGACGGAAGAGTCGAAACCTGCAGCTATTTGGGACAGAGAGATTGGACGACCGTGAGAATTCATGATATCTGCCAGTCGAAGCTCGACTGCACACTTCAAAGCCATAGAATCAGCGAAACCAAGCACGAGTTGCGATATTTCAACTTGGATTTTTAACATTGCCTCTGCCTCTTGAGATGCCATTCTCAGTTTCTGTTTTTCCCAACAAGCCTAAGTACACCCTCTAAAAGTATGTGAGATAATAGAATGGATACAAATTTTATAGACTAACGGTATCCATGTTATATAGAAAATTATATGGACATTGATTTTCAACTTGTACAGTTGTACTCCGATATATCAAGTTTTTTGGCTTTAGAATAATATCAACTACGAGTTTAATTGAATATCAGGAGTTGAATTACGCTGCCTAAAATTTATGATTACAGGCTATTTGTTGCCTAATGGTATCTAATTTATTTATAAAATTAATGTTGGATGTTGAGAAGTTGCTAACTATATGTAGCAAATTTGTCAACCTTTTTCTAACAACCATGACTTTTGTATTATAAGAAATATTAGTTGGTTGATATTTATTAGGTTGTGCATGGATTGCTGTCAAAATCCTCGTATAAACAGAGACGTGAGAATAAGAGATAAGCATAGTGTGTACAAGTGGTGCAGGGGAAGTGTGGTGAGAGCAAATATGAGAGTGAGAAAATACAGATTATATATATTTATCTTGTGATGCCATTCTCAGTTTCTGTTTTTTCCAACAAGCCTAAATTCACCCTCCAAGAGTTTGTGAGATAATAGTATAATTTAATTTTTTTGGTTATATGTTTTTTATAGATTAGTATAATTTTAGTCTTTCTACTTTTTTCACAATCCAAGATTTTCATAGGAGCTTCTTCAGGTATGGTTTTAATATATAGAAAAACCAAGTGAAAGAAAGGAAATTTAGGACGAGACGAGGGGAAGGAAGAAACTATGGCAATTGTAGCAAGTAGGGCTATATTGTTTGGTCTGAAATTAAGGGGAGGGAGTATGGGTTTTATATAGAACAAAAAATATAAAATAAAAAATCAAAGTGACCGGATTTGATTTGATTTAGTTAATTAAAATAAAGCATCCCTGCCTTGGTGGGAGCTTTCACTTTGCATTTCTCCTCCTTAAGCAATGGGTCATTTTCCATGGGGTTGACTAGATTAATTAATTAAATAAATGAACATATATATATTAATTCAAGGTATAGTTAGTTACATGTGCCAAACAAAAAAAATAGTGCATGCACTATTTTTTTTGTTTGGCACATGTAACTATACCTTGAAACATGGCAACATGCAGCGGCAATACATCGTAAATATTTTTTATAAAATGTATGGAACTTGTAGCGGCAACATGGCAGACAAGTTGCCGAGGCCGGCTAGGATATTCATGCGTGCATGTATCATCAATGGTGTGTGTATCAACCCCCTACATGATTGTGATCAGATTTACGATTAATCATTAATTAAGGAGGGTCCATCAACAACTATATATTGACTAATTCCACCAAAAGTGAAAAATTATGACTTAAAACAATTATATTGCGCAAAAATAATTTAATAAGATTGAATCAAAATTAAATTAGTATCCACAATCTTAAAGAAAATGGATTGTACCTTGGAGTTCAATTACGAAAAATATGTATAGCGGTAACTGATGGTTAGGGGACCTGTTTTGACAAGCCAAATGATGGGAAGTTTGTACAGGCAGGAATATGGGAGGAAGGTGCTGGCTGTGGGTTACAGTTAGAGATTACAGAAACATGTGCAATTTCAAGAAAGAGAAAAGAAACTATAATCAGGTGTTGGATGGGTGAAGGAAACAAAAACACAAACATCAAAAAATATGCATCTAAAATTATAATAAGGTCTTTGATGGAACAGTCATTCCAACAAAAATTTATTTCATAAAATCGGTGTTAGCATGAGGTGGCCTACTTGCCTAACCTATAAACCGTGGCCTACCACCAAATGAAAAAATAGAGGGGACAAGTCTCTTGGGCAGCAATGATGAGGTGGCTACTTAGTGTTTTTTTTATATATTTTAATTAATATCAATTTGTATTTTTATATTATAAAAATATAAATTCAATATTAAAATATTTAATTTTTATCAAAACATTAAAAAAATTATATATATATATATAAAAAAAAATTTTGTTTTCATTTATAGTCAAGTCTCTAAAAAAAATCATATTATATTTTCATACAAAGAAAATTTCAAAAAAAAAATTAACATTCATTTTAACTTTAATAACCAGTCTAGTAAAGTTATAAGAACTATAACATTTTAAAAATTTTAAAAAATAATTTTATTTTATTTTAATATTAAAAATTTCACACTCATATATAAGGTGAATTCTTGATATTAAAAGGGTAATATATTATTGACATTAAAATGGTTAGGATTAACTCGACAAGATAAGAATATCCTTATCGAAGTAAACTTTTTCTAAACCATAGATGAATCAACAATTAGAAATATAACAACATCTTAACATATATTAGACAATCAAACAATGCAACTTATCTTAGGTAGGACGTATTTGTTTCCTTACCCATCCAATCCTCGCGTCCAATCTTTAAGACTAGTTAGGATTTCTAGTGACTAAATACTAGGTGACGACTCTCATTTTTTTTTTTTACTAATAAAAAAAAATTCTTTATCTCCCTATCTTTACCTAATACATTTTATGAGAGTGGATGATTCACTACAATGCTATACACGTGCGATAGAATGACAACTCTACTAAAACCTTGTGGACTAAGCATTGTTTTTGTCTAATAATTATATTGTTTGATTTGCATGCTTTCAGTTAATATACTTATTTTATTTATTTTCTTATGCACTTTAATTTCTATATATATTTTTTGAAACTTAAAGCATGATGCATGAAACAATTCTATATAATGCATGACAATTTATAAGTTAGGTGAATATTAACGATCTATCATATAACTATTGGTCACGATTGAAAATCATGAAACATTCAACTCATATTTAAGTGTCTGATTAGTGTTTAGTAATAGTGGTCATATATATCTTAACTATTTCTTACAACTTTTGTTATTTATGGTAGCTGCTATTATTAATTGAATTGGAGAGGTTTGTTGCCCCATGAACAATAAAAGCTAAAGTTGAAAGCATTTTAACTCAAAATGTATAATTCATTAATCAATAGAGTAGTAATGTAGGTATGTTATTATCATTTTCAAAAAAAAGTCAAAAGCCTTGGTATTAAGGGTATTGAAGTTATTTCTCATAACTCGTTAGTTATTAAAGAATTGATGAAGGATATAAGAATTTTTTTATTTTTTAAAAAATAGTAAAATAACAAGTTTACCACTAGAATAAAGATATTAAACCTAGGCAACTTTGAGTCTTTTCACTCTATTTTTTTATTTTTTTTATTAGTAGGTTTATGGATGATAATTTAATCTCTTTCTAAGATTAATTATTATTTAAATAAAAAAAGTTGGGAGTGTATGTGGTGTATACACCAGCTTCTGGGAGATGCCGCACATTTTGGTAGGTGTATGTGACATCTTCTAATAGAAAAATGTTATTCCATCACGTTGTTGAAAGCACAATTGCATCATCTTCCTGTTGTTGCGGCATGTTTTGATGGTGGTGAGCTAATTTGTCATTGATAAAGCTATTTTTATTTTTTTTCTCTCTTGTCTCCTACATAATACATGTTGGTCCTTTTGCAAGGACAATCACCATAACACAAACATTATCAAATAGTTTATTGAGATTTGCTAGCGATGCTGAATTTCAGAAAGTTAGTCAGCAACTTCTCAAGATCTAACATTAATTTTCTATATAAATTTGATACCGTTAGGCGACAAATAGCCTACAAGCATAAATTTTAGGCAGCGTATTTCACCTCCTAATCTTCAATTAACCTCACAGTTGATATTATTATAAACCAAAACAAACTTTATATACATACCGAACGTTGAAAACTAATTATCTAGTTAATTTTCTATATAAACTTGATACCGTCAGGTAACAAACAGTATGTACCCAAAAAATGTTGGCAGCCTAATTCAACTTCTAATAATTAATTAAGTTCATATTATTCTAAATCTAAACAAACTAAACTAAAAATATATTGGAATACTAGTTGAAACTTTATTTTCTTCCTCTTAGGAACCGGATAGTCTCCTAAACCTAACATGAAATTTATTTTGCAAGTGTTCGCGCTGCTCAATTCCAACAATCCTAACCTTCCAATTCATCCATCAGTTTTAAAAACAACATGATCTCTGTAAAGTTTCATGCGAAGTTCATCAAATAGTTTATGGAGATTTGTAAGAGATGCCAAATTCAAGGAAGATAGTTAGCATTAATATACCGGAGGAGCGCATATAAATTTGATACTGTTAGGCAACAACTTAGCCTTCCTCTAATACATATATTTACATGATCCCAACATCTAACATTAATTTTCTACATAAATTTCATACCGTTAGGCAACAAATAGCCTGTACTCACAAAATTTAGGCAGCCTAATTCAACTCCTGATATTCAATTAATCTAATAGTTGATTTTATTCTAAAGCTAAAAAACTTAATATACCGGAGTACATGTTGAAAATTAATTGTCCATTTAATTCTCTAATTAAATTGGATACCGCTAGGCATCAAGTAGCCCATGCCCACAAGTATAATTAAATTGGACAGCCCATGCCCACAAGTATAATTAAATTGGACAGTGTTCTGTATGTGTCGTACCGACAATATTTGGAGTAACATATTAATTTATGTCAGTGTCAAGAAACCAAGTGATATAATTTTCTGTCATTGAAGCGTTACTAAAAGAGAGATTAGTCGAAGCATCGTTACCATTGTAATCTATTTTTTTATCCTCATATAAAAAATAAAAAAATAAAAAAATATATAGTTGGAAGAAATCCAAAAAAAAATATAGTAGTCAGAATAGGATACCGGGACGCCCAAAAAAGAAAATAGTTAGAAATTAGTTGAAGAGATTTAAAATACAAAGCTTGAAATTTAACAGTATACTTTTGACTAATGAGAGCCTTGTTAACAAAAAATAATTCAATTTTATAAAGAAAAGTTAAAAATTAGATGTTTATGTACTCAATTAAATTTTATTGAAAGCTTAATTGAATTTATGAAAGGTTTGATGGCAAAAAAATTTGATGTTAAGTCAATTTGAAAAAAATAGACTACAATTAATTATATTTATGTATTACAAACATAACCAGAAAAAAATAAATTGCATTTTACCTGCCAGCCCCGTCTATAAATTGTATTATTCTCTCACAAGCTTTGGGAGGGTGAACTTAGGCTTGTTGGGGAAAACAGAAGCTGAGAATGGCATCACAAGAGGCAGAGGCAGAGGCATTTTTCAAGGGCCAATTTGAAATATCGTAACTCTCGCTTGGTTTTGCTGATTCTATGGCTTTAAAGTGTGCGGTGGAGCTTAGACTGGCAGATATAATAAATTCTCACGGCCGTCCAATCTCTCTGTCCCAAATAGCTTCAGGTCAACTTCAATCCTTTTCTTTGCTTACATAAATATATATACATATCATGCATTGCAAAGAATGAGCAAGAATATAGCAATTAAATTATTAGGATTGCTATGCGTATAATTCTACTGTTGAAAACTACATAGTCAATATGGTAAATTTAAATAGTATGGGTTTTAAGAGTTCAAAAAATATTGGTCAAGTAGTTTTGCATTTAGACGTTTTATTTTGACATTAAGATGTAGCTCAACTGAAAATTATTATTCTCCCTTTTCATAGAAATTTTAAATCCGAATATCTCCGTTATAACCCGAATCTTTTATGTTAACTACATAAACGATATAATTGAGTAATTGTTCCTGAGATTATCCTAGTACTTCATATATATAAATGTTTCCAAAGTATACTATAGTTTACTCTCTTTGTATATATGTTTCACAACATGTTTCGATTTTTTTTTTCATATGTTAGAATGAGATGTTAAAAATTGTAGGGATATGAATATTATATTTTGAAAATACTCAAAAATAGCTTAAATTAAGGGCCACTTGGGCAATAGTCTGAGGCCCCCACTTAACAAAAAATAAATAAAGTATATTTGTTAATTACGTCTTATGAATGAAGTGAAAATTATCATCACTTAACAAAACCTTCAAGTACTAAATGAGAATTGTTGAAGACCCTACTTGTCAAGCATACATAAAAAATAATAACAAAATATTTCTTAAATATTTTAAAAAATCTAAGTTATAGTTTTGTCCAAGATCACTATTTATTTTAAGCTTCGAAGATACTAGTAAACTATAAACCTTGATTCTAGCCTAAAGATTAGTGTATAATTAAAACATAGATACTAATATATAACCTATAAATGTTATTCTTTTATATCAATAAAATATGTCTTTAAATATAATAATAAGATATAGTCTCTGCATTAAACTACTAATTTACATCTTTACCTAGCTACTATCCTTAATTATCCTTCTTTCTTCAAGTATTTTTTTTAAAATGAATACTTAATTTTTAACATAATATCAGGGCATATATCTTGAATTTTAACATCGTAGCTAGCTAGTCATTATACTCACCACTAGGTGATTCGCCCAAGTTGTTGTTTGATGCATGGTATAAGTTCTTGATACAACTTCTTAAACTAAAGGAACACGTGAAGAAATATTTTAACATTATATTGGTATCCCTAGCCTCACCAAAGCACAACATATACAGTTTTAATTTCGAAAGTGAAATATGTTGTATATAAGTTGCAATATACAGATTGTTTTTCTTGTATCCTTCATGATTTCAGGTATTAACTCACCTAGCCCGGACATTTCTTATCTTGCTCGTATCATGAGATATTTGGTCAGAAAAGACATTTTTAGTGCACACCGCCCATCAGATGGAGGAGAAACACTCTTTGGGCTGAATCAAAAATCAAGAATGCTAATGCATGACTCTGAACGAAGCTTCGTTCCTATATTAACCATGCAACACAGTCCATGGCTCCAAGCACCGTGGCATTGCTTGAGCCAATGTATCAAAGAAGGTGGAACCGCTTTCTCGAAGGCTCATGGCTGTGAACTGTGGGATTTTGCGTCTCGAAATCCTGAGGCGAATAGGATTTTCAATGAGGCCATGGCATGCACATCAAAGATCACCATGACGGCAATTTTATCACATTACAAAGATCGTTTCAACAATATTAGATCATTGGTGGATGTTGCTGGTGGTATTGGAGGACATGTAGCAGAGATTGTCAGGGCCTACCCACACATTAAAGGAATAAACTTGGATCTGCCACATGTTGTAGCAACAGCACCAAAATATGAAGGAGTTTTCCATGTTGCAGGAAATATGTTTGAGGCTATTCCTAATGCTGATGCAATTTTCATGAAGGTCAGTGCCCTGTTAGAAATTTTACTGGGGCTCAAATTAATATACGATAGATATCCTTTTCTTGAGCATTAATTTTTCATATGCTTACTCCTTTTTTTGTATTTTTACAGCGGATATTGCATGATTGGACCGATGAATCATGCGTTGAAATATTGAGAAATTGCAAGAAAGCAATACCTGAAAAAACTGGAAAGCTTATCATAGTTGATATAGTTCTACAAACAGATGATCATTGTGATCAACTTGATGATATAAGAATGTTAATGGATTTAGCGATGTTTGCAGTGACCACGGGTGGGAAGGAGAGAACTGAACAAGAATGGAAGAAATTATTAGAGGAAGGAGGCTTCCCTCGCTATAAAATCGTCAAGATTCCAGCTTTGGAATCTATTATCGAGGCTTATCCAGAGTGAAATATCAATTTGTTATAGTCATAATAATATCTTAAATAAGTAAACTACGCCTGCGATGCAGCAGTCGATGATAATATTAGGCATAATAATCCGACCCATGTAACGCCTTTCCCTAAACTTTATTCATAGATTCTTAAAGCTTTATAATATACTATTGATTATGATGGTCGCTTGTGGTTGTAATCTATAGAAAGTAGATGATTATATATATGTTTTATAGTAAAGGAGGTATTTTTGGATTAGTCTTTACGTAATTGAGACTCGATCCACCACTCACAGAGCTAGGTCAGCGCCCGATCTCCCCTGGCCTTGGATCGATTGCAAGAACAAGACTCTTTGAATCTATTAACAATCAATATGCAATATTACACGAAGAAAAAGAACATTTTCGACGGTGAGAATTGAACTTCTAACTTAATGAGTTAGAAGCACATTCTCCTATATTGCTCCACCACAATCTTCGATGGTAGAAAATAATATAATGATAACAATGGTAATGCATTTAGTAATGTGGGCACACTCCAAGGTAGGAAGGAGAGAGCTGATCAAGAATGGAAGAAATTATTAGAGGAAAGAGGTTTCACTCGTGTGATGAGGTCCTATTTTTTTCCTTGGGCTCGAAGGTTGGGCCCAAGTTTGTGTAAAGTCATTAATATTTTAGTTTTAACAATTTAACTTAATCTTCCATTATAAAAGAACAGGTAGATCATTGTTGTTATATGAAAAGATTTCATTTTATCTATATTAAGTGCTTTTTAATGATTAAATTAGAATTGATTCAAGGAAAGATCAATTATGCCTTTGATAAAAGGTTTTTTCTTTAAGAAATAATTGTCATCCTTTTATGGCCCTGTATGCTTTTTTTCTTTGCAGGGAAAAGATTGGCTTGTCCACAAAATCTGCATGTCCCATGATAAAATAACATCATAACTATTTAGGTGGTAGTCGAGTGGTAAGAATTTGAGATTAAAGGATTTGTTTTTTTTATAGTCTCAGGTTCAAGTCCTTTATTGCTCATATGATAACAACTGGAAACTTACATGATCGTTAACTTCAGGACCTGTGGGATTAGTCATGATACGCGCAAGCTGACTCGAACATCCACGTTAATTTAAAAAAAATAACAATGTCCTATCATGATAAAATATTTCTGATTTATAGTTTTATCAGGATAAAATATTTCTAATCTATTATTATAAAATATCTTTAATTTAATATCTATGACTAACAGTGCTGTTGTTATTTATTTTTGGATTCTCATATAAAAAACAAAAAAAAAATACAAAACAATATATCAAAAGAACATTCGGAAGAAATCCAAAAAATAATAGGAGTGAGAAAATGATACTAGAATGCCCCTAAAATAACCAAAAATTGATTGAGGAGATTAAAAATATAAAGATTGAAATTTGACAGTATATCATTGATTGATGAAAGCTCTATTGACAAAAAAATTTAATTTTTAAGAAAGAAGTTCAAAATTAGATATTTATAGATTCAATTAAATTTTATTGAAGATTTAATTAAATTTATGAAGAATTTGACTATAAAAAAAATATTTTTAAGTCAACTTAAACTTTATCCTAAAGAAATTAAAGTTTAAGCATTCAATTATAATTTGTTCAGGTTTTGATTACAAAATTTTGAAACCACAAGGACCAAATCAAAATGGCCATTTGAATAGGAGAAACAGAGACGTTTCATGAACTGTTCATCGTCTTCTCCTCAGCAACGGTTTCAGTAATAAAATGCCGCAGATTGCTTCAGTCATGGGGAACGTTTCAATGCTACAATCTCTCTGCATACCGCCGACTGTTACCACTGCAATAATATCGCGAACGTCTTTATTATAAAAGAAAAAAAACGCATGCAGTTTTGGCTATAAAAAGCCGGGGAGAGAGAGAGAACGGAGGGAGCACAAGGAGCAGAATAAAACAAAAGAGGAGGGAAGAAGAATAGGGAGGCAGAGCGAGCAGGACAGAAGAGAGAGTGGGGAATCAGCACGAGAGGGAGACAAAAACAAGCAAAAAGAAAGAATGTAAGCAGAGGAAATCATTGAGACCAGAAACAGCGTTGCCATCATCTTCGTCATTTCAGAAAACTTGAAACGAAGAAGAAGAAGAAGGGTGCAGGAATGAAAACAGTAGCAGAAAGAAAGGAAAAAAAAGGTTGCCCGATCAGAGCACTAATCACCCTCAACTGTGTCTTCATCTTCAGGCAGCAGCTCCAGGGAACGTTTGAGAGGACCAGAGAGGGAGAGAAAGAATAAAACAGGGAACAAGAGGAAGAGCAGAGCAGAAGAGAAGGAAAAAAAAAAAGTAGAAGGGAAACGCAGAGAAATAAAGAAGAGCCGCCGGCCAGTCAGCACCACGGTCCGCAACCGCATCATCATCACTGCCAGCTGCCGCTATCCTCCCCGTCGACAACAGCACCGTGAAAAATAGAAGAAGACCACAGAAGCAGAGAAGAACAGGGCAGAAGAAAAAACGCAGAGAAGAAGAAGAAAGGCCCACTACTATCCAAGCTGTTCTCCAGTCAGCAACCACTAGCAGCGCCGCCTCGAAGCCATCACATATCCCTCCCACCCCCTCTTCCTTCTTCTTCTTCCTCCTCCACTTCATCTTCTTAGGTTCCGTCCTCCACTGTTTACTAGGCCAAAGAGCGCCGGCCCAGCCAAAAAAAAGTCGAGACAGGTTTAGCGTATTTTAAAAAAATATTCAAAACTTTAAAAAAATTTGTGATTTTCTTGTATAATTTTTTATTGAATTTTTTTAGTATTGGTTTGTATTTTTATATTTTAAAAATATAAATTTGATATTAAAATACTTGATATTCATCAAAATATTTTTTTAAAAAAATAAAAGGTTTTATTTTTATGCATATGGTCAAGTCTCTCAAAAATAATATAAAAAATCATTAGGATTTTAATATATATTTTAACTTTAATAATAAGTTTATTAAAATCACGAAAACTAGGTCAATATTTTAAAAAATTCAAAAAAAATATTTTATTTTCTTTTAATATTTAAAGTTATAACCTTATACATAAGATGTATTCTATATATTAAATTTTTTTATTGTCATTAGAACGGTTAGGTTTTACCCGATAAGATAAAAATTTTCTTACTGAGAAAAACTTTTCTTATATCATAGACGGATTAACGACTAAAAATCACAACAAGATCTTAAATTTTATCGAACAATAAAACAATATAACTTGCCTTAAGAAGGGCGTATTTGAGATGCTAATACCTTTAATTTATACAATGAGTTACTGTACCTAATCTATAAGACCAGTTCGGGTTCCTAGTGATCAAAATATTAGGCGGCGACTCTTGTTCTATTTTTTTCGCTGATAAGAAACAAGAATTCCTTGTCTTCCCATCTTTGGCACATTTAGATTAGATTAAGATATTTTGAGAGTGGATGTCTTCGCCATGACACTACATATGTGCGATAAGTCCTATCAAAATGAAATATCTTTGTTCCATCAAAAGGCCTCTAGACTTTATGCTTAGCTGAACCTAAGGACGATGGGTTTGGTAACTCGCTAAACTCACAGGCATTTAGGTTTAGCACTTGGCTAGGTCTGGGGATAATGGATCATAACCCTTTTATGATCAGCCATTTGGAGAGCAATTTCAAACATATGAAAAGAAGCAATAAATGATGATCTATCAGATTTGCACGTAAAAGGTGAGAACCTTTTTATCTTTCTTATAAGATCTTTATGCATCCCTCCTAACACCTTTGGGATCCTCAAGTTTGGGTGGATTCTTTTTATGGGTAAGAGGTTCGCTTGAGGGAACAAAACGATGACTAGTACTTAATCTAGCACTCATGTAGCCTTCTCGATGATCTCGAGATATATGATGACATAAAAAAATGTTTCATCCAATAGTAAGGGTGTAGCGCAAAAAAAATCTTTTATTTATAATCTTAATTGTTTTTACTTTTTCCTTTACTTTTACTTCATCTCATTAGCAAAAAAAAAAAAAAGAGAAAAAAAACTACTCTCATGGAAAAGACCTCAAGTTACATCTTCCTTAACCTCAGACAAACTTATATGAATCATCCTAAAAAAATTTTAATGATCTTTCAGTTTCAACCAGAATTAATGGATCACAGAAACACTAGACCTATTTCAAGAAAAAAAAGTGTTCCAGCTTTGACAAAGAGTTTAGGTTTTAGCCAGAACCTGAAAGGAGCAATAATGGTAATAGATCACTCATATTAGGCCTAATTGAGAATAATTAGCAGGCTTGACCTTTGGTTTAGCCAATCATTTTCTATTTATATGTGTAAGGTAATATACAATAGTTAAGATAGAGAATACAATACTAGAGTAGTGCCTATAATATTTTTTATATAGTATACATTCTATAATATACCCCCTCAAGTTGAGGATGAAGGATCAACTCGAAGTTTGAAACAAAAGGCAATAAATGATGCAATAAGAAGTGGCTTAGTAAAGACATTTGCAAGTTGATCCTAAGAGAAAATTAAATGAATTTGAATCTCATTCTTAGCAACTTTATCTCGGACAAAATGATAATTATCCTCTACATGTTTTGTGCGAGCATAAAAAATAAAATTCACAGATAAATAAGTGGCACCAAGATTATCACACAAAATGTTAAGAGTAGAAACAGATAACATTTAAAGATCTGCTAATAAATATCAAAGCCAGATAACCTCATTAGTCTCTTTACTAAGGCTTTGTACTCAGCTTCAGTAGAGGAGCAAGCAATTGTACTTTGCTTACCTAATTTTTATGAAATCGATGTTTAACCATAAAACACAAGATAATCACTCGTAGATTTTCTATCATCAATACTACCTGCCCAATTTGCATATGTAAAGCCAAGTAATACAAAGGAAGAACTACGAGTAATATATAGGTTATATGTAGTTGTACCCTTGAGATAACGCAAAATGCGTTTAACGGCAGCCGGAAAAAATTTTGTAGGGGTATGTATAAACTAACAAACTCTGTTAACAACAAAGTAAATATTTAGTCTCGTAAAAGTGAGATATTTAAGAGCACTCATAATTTGATGAAAGAATGTAGCATCATAAAATAAAGGATTTAGTAGTATGATAACTTTGGATATAAAGATAAGAGTATCAATAGGTTTGCAAGATATCATACCAGCCCGAATGAGGATGTCAAATGTATATTTATGTTATCGTAGCATAAGACCCATACCAATAGACTAAACCTTAATACCCAAAAATAATGAACAATACCTAAGTCAATAACTGTATGAGGCGTTTAAGCATAAGAGAGTTATTACCCGTAAGTAGAATTACATCAACATAGACTAAAAGATAAAAAATATCAATATCAATAAAGAAGATAAATAATAAGGTATGCACCATAGAGGTGTAGAAACTGATTAATTGTAAAAAAATCATTCAAACCAGTGTATCAAACTCACAAAGCCTTTTGTAAACCATATTGAGACTTATGTAATCTACATACATGAGAGGGGAGAGCATAATCAACAAAACCTAGAGGTTGTTTCATGTAGACCTCTTTGTCAATAATGTTATTAAGAAAAGCATTGTGGATATCAAGCTAATAAGTTTGCCAATCACATGAAACTGCAATGGAGAAGACTAATCAGACGGTCACCTGCTTGATAACAAGACTAAAGGTTTCAAAGTAATCAATATCTTTTTATTAAGTGAAACCTTTAACAACTAAGCGTGCCTTATACCTCTGATTGTTGTTATCAACTATGCGTTTAATCTTTTACACCCACCAACTACCAACAACATTCATCCAAGAGTGAAACAACACTAATGTCCGAGTTTTATTAACGCATAAAGCCTGAATTTCCTCGTATATAGCATTATTCCATGCCCCATACCTGTTAGGATCATTAAAAACAATTGATTCATGAGTAAAAGAAGATATTACCCGATTAATGGAAACAACAAAGATGGTAGTTGTTGTTGTGGACAGTGCTATCTTTAGTTGCCTAGGATGAAGCACTATATGATATTGACAAGCAGTTGGTCATAAAAGAGATGAGCATGTAACTAGAAGTTGCTGGAAAGGATATGATGAGAGATCTACATAGAACTACAGACCAGCTGGAGAGTGGTCAGCACAGCAGACACCGATGAACCTGTTGTAGAAATTGTCTATTTTGCAGCGACAAACCTGAAAGTATAAACATTTGTTGATTGAGAACATGTTCCTATATAATGATCATTGGAAAAATAAGTGGATGGTGACAGTATGACAAGTTTGGCCGGCAAGGAAGTGGTTGCAGAATCTGTCAGCAAGTGCGGGGTCTATTGGGGTGCAGCAAATAGTAGGATAAAGGTGCTGGTTTGGTAAGGTTGTGAAGTAGTAGGTTGAAAAAGTTAGGGAGGATTCAAGGTTGAGAGGTATGTAGGTTGTGTGGAGGGTACTAATGTATGTGTTATCTGTTCAAAATTCACAAAAGAAAAGACATCTTCTTGAAAACAAACATAACAGGAAACATAAATACGTTAAGATGCTAAATTAAGACAATGATAACCAAGATGAGATGAGCTATACCCTAAGAACACACATGGAAAGGAATAAAGCTCCAATTTATGAGCATGATAAGGACACAAAAAGAGAAAACGAAGACACATAAAAGTACATAAAAAATTAAAATCAAAAGTACGATGAAACACACTTAAACATAGATTTATTTTAGAGAATAAGAGTAGACATATGATTAATAAGATATATTGATGATTCAAAAGCACATTTCTAAAATTGTAATAGTGCATTACATTGGCCTTAAAAGGTGAGGTCAGTTTCGATAATATGTCAACAACGATACTCGACGGTGCCATTTTGTTCATAAGTATGAGGACAGATTAATCGATGTTGAATATCAATGATCTGAAATAATTTATTTAACTTATGATATTCATCACCCCAATAAGTTTGAACATATGTAATCTTACATGAAAACTGACACTTAACAAGTGTTTGAAAATGATGAAAGATGAAAAACACATCAGATTTGGCAGTAAAAGGATAATACTATAAATGTTTGGTATGTGCATAGTTAAATATAACAAAGTAATAGAAGCTATCAGAAGAAAAAATAGGGGTAGAACCATAAACATCACTAAATATTAAATCATGTGGGGTAGTAGTTTTGTAACCCGTAGGTCGCAACAATAGACACAACGACTTCTCTAACAAATAAGCTTGACACTAAGCAAGGTAACATCTAGAAGTACATATTATTTTATTGTTGGAAACTGAGTGGTACTTAAAATTGCATTATTATTAAGGCTTTATATCATTATATTATATTTTTAATATCATTAAATTCCCTAACTTAAGCATGTTTTATAATAACAAGTCTGATAATATAAGATAAATTTAATTGATGGTAAATACTCATTTTAAATGCAGGCAAATCTTACAATTTAAATGATTGATTGATGTGATTAACTATAAAAAGCAAGAAAGATAAAGAAAGGGCTAAGGTTAAAGAAAAGATGCTGGATCAAACTGAAATATCTTTAATTATTGGATTATATATGGAGTTGTGGATATTGGATTAATGTTTGGTTTAATGTTCTTAAAAGTTAAGACATAGACCTATACCTTTTATGAAGAGTGAAAGACCACAATTTGTCGTTTATAAATTCAAAGCCCAAACATTACTCAAACTTTTACCAATAGTTGGAGTCACAAAAGGCCAAATGACATTAAATTTGATAAGTGGAAAGATAAGATGATTTCCAATAACTTTCATGCGAACCCCCTACTTAAATTTTGATTTTAACAATGACATTTCATCCAGACAAAAGCTTAAGAGCTATCAATCACATCCACCGAAAGTACCACTCAATATTTTAGCCATATCTCGAGTTGTAGTGATCCAAATACTCTAAAATATTATGGATGGAAAGCAAAGATGATTGTCAATAATTGTTCTGAAGAATACTTTATCAAATTTTGATTGCATCAATGTCATTTTATCCAGCCAAAATGTTTGAGTGTTATTGTCCACCAAGTCCATTAAATCAATAGTTGACTACTGCATCAATAATCAATTACCAAATGAATAATTTTAAATTTTAGCCTATAAAAAGAGATATTTATCATTCATTTAGGTATCTTGGTTTTCAAATCAAAATCACTTTCTTGTTGTCTCTCTTTGTAATGTTTAAGTTTTATTTCATGTTTTATTTTTATTTATCTCTTGTATATGCTTTTCATTTTCTTTACTACTCTTAATTAACGTATATCATAATTATGTTATCTTGTTTATTTATGTTCTTCTTCTTCATTATGTCTAGCTATATTAATTATATTAAGATGAAAAAGTCTCACTAATGGTTTTAAAATATGTATAATATAAACTCAATATAAACTTGAATGTTTATATCCATGAAAGTTTGTTATTAATATGTCTTATCTTTTTATCTTATTAATTCTTAATACCTTACTTGTTAAATGATTAATCTAGATTTGTGTTGTATAACACATAGTACAATAAATATTTGATCCTTCATAGTCTTCAGTCAACATCATTATTATGAGAGGAACTTGATTTGTTATTAACATAACTTAGCATCATGAATTCTTGATAATATTTAAAAGTATGGTGTTACTAAAATAAGATAAGATAATTAATATGATCATGTTAAAAATTTATAATGAACTATTAAGGATAATATTTGATTGGAACCTTCTTTGCATGTAGTTTTTAGTTGAGTAATAAAAAGAGTTTATGCTGTATTTATTTATTATACCATTAGTGGATCCTCTAACCCTGAAAACTATTTTTATCATTGTTTCATCCTCACACTAATCTCACATCTCAAAGATCTCTTTAACTCTTTGTTAACTTNTATATATATATTATTTGTAATTTATATAGTTGACTTCCTTATGGATCGACTTCGGTCTTATCAGGTTATTTATTATTTTGACACTCTTACACTTGGGATAAGACATCAACTCTTTGATCGTGTTAGAAACTAACCAATTTAAAATGCGAGGGGTTAGATGACTCAAACAATGATGTCATATATCGACAATCATGAAGAGGCATGGAGACCAAAAAACTTGAGGAATTAGCATGGCAAAAAACTTGAATAGGATATAGAGACCATCATTACTCTAACCGGAAAGGAGAACTTTCTTGGTGATAAAAACCTTGACATAAAACACAAAAGTCTAAAATTTAAAATAAACATGATTATCACGATAGAATTTTTGAATAGATAACAATGGTTTGATAATATGAGGCATATAAAGAACATTAGATAATGTAAAAATATATTTTGGAGAATGTAACATGGTATATCAAATATGTGATATGTCTAGGCCCTTATCATCACCAACATATAAATGATCATTACCAAGATAGGTTGTAAAATAGTCAAAGTTACAAGATCAAGTGTGACATGTTAATTCACACCAGCATTGGGGAACCAAGTCACAGTATAAACATTCCCAACAGCAAGGAAAGTAAAGGGCTACTAAGTACTACCATAAAACTAGAAACAATAAACAACTGTGTGATTGAAATTTGAGCACAGTTGGCAACAGACATTCTACTATCCAAACCATTGTCCAGTCTTTGTGTTGCGCCTATTCTACTACTAGTTGTTTAGCCTCTAGTCAGTAGTAGATTGGAACTTGTTCTAGTAATTGTAGTGGTTACTATTGGGATGTTAGATGCCACGAGAACATGCCCTTTTATGACTAAAATTTAAGTTATGATGAGACATAACAAGATGTGTAAAGTGTTGTGGTATTGGCAGCAATGATGGCTGCAGCAATAAAGATGAAGACAGTAGAGGGATTTGCATCTATGAAATGAAGAAAGTTCTTATACAAATATTCATGGGTAAGAAGGTGGTTGTGAAGGTCATCATATGACAACGATTTTGCCTTAGTTATAAAACTCGTTACCAAGTCTTTGAACTCACCACAAAACATATATAGATAAAAATCTTTAAGAAACATGTTCCAGTTAGCAACAACCAATTTATCAAATAATGATTTGCCTTGTTACATATATATATATTTCAACAAAATAAATCTCTGATATTTTAATTTTACATTTTAAACCCTTTAAAATTAAATTAAAAATTAATGGGTTAAAATTGAGTTACAACAAGAAACATGAGATGGAGGACACTGCAATAAGTCATCAACAAAGTGAAAAACACCTTGACCAATAAGATAGGGCTTCATTTGCATTTGTTAAAAGAGATAATTTATGTGCGTAAGTTTTAATGAAATAACTTGGTGGGTGTTAGATAGAGCAATGATAGCTAGAGTTTGTGCTCTCGTAATGTGTAGAGAAACGATAGAAACATGCAGGGGGAAATCATTGACATGTTTTGTAAGGAAAGGTTGTTGTTGCTATGAAAGAACACCACTAGCAGCAGCTTGTAAATGGCTAGCCAACTAGGCTACACTAGCGATGGTGAGGGAGAAGTCGGCAGCAACAACAGTAGAGTCTATTTAGGAGAGAGAGAGAAGGTCGGTTGCAAGGTGAAGAGGAAAAGAAAAGTTTTGATAACAAAAGATTTTGATACCAAGTTAAAAATAATTAGAAAGGTTTGGTTTAACCAATTCTTTTCTATTTATATATGTAGGATAATATATAATAGTTAAGCTAAAATAGTGATTATAATATTTTTTATATAATATATATTCTTTTAAGGGATGCTATATTGGCATTGTTTTCAAGGAGAGAGAAGAGAAGATGCTCCTGTAAAGATCATTTGCTTGTCTCCCACTAAAGGGGGTCGTGTAAAAGTTCCTCCCTTGTCGTTACCAAAGACTCACAGGAGAGAGAAAGAGAGGTTGCCTCGTAACCCTAAAAATGATATCCTTAATAACATTTGCGCCGCAGATGTGAAATTCACGGCTCACCAACAATCTGGTAAGTATGTTATCTAGATGTCTCTCCCTAACAAGTATATCAGTAAAATGACCTTAGGAACCTCCTAGAGTCTCTTTGAGATCACTACCCCCGTTACATGTATATGAGAGGGTATTATTTCCCTCCTCAGAGATTTGTTTAGCTACAATCAGCAAAGCTTGGGCCAACTACACCCTAACAGGTGTTCACTCATGCCTTCTTTCGAAGACTTTTGTAGAATGGTTAGGCTTGTGCCCATTGTAAAAACCTTTTAAAGGAAAAGGATGCTGCGAACGAAGACTGAACTACGGAGTATCAAGGTGGTCTATTTCAAATTGAAGAGATAAATATAAGCTAGAAAGAATATATATATATATATATATATTGGGGTATTTTTGGATGAACATAGTTAAAAAGTGAAAGGTGATGGGAGGATACTTTTCCTTTTTTTTAGAAAAATATATGAGAAAATAAATTATTACTTGAACTTCAAAGATGTCACACTCGAACTCAAAATTAAATACCGGTTCTTACAAAGATATATATTAACTAGATTTTTGTATTGAACACTAGATTTGACAAAGCGATAAAATTATTGATAGAGCTCCCATTTGGTCCAATGGCTTTCTTTGCGAGTTGTTTAAGTGCTCTCATATTCTCCCTCATTTTCTGCCCCCCCTCTTGTGAAAGAATTTTATTCAAACTATTCAACACCCCATGCTTTGTAAAGACTCCATCCTCAACTTTGAGACCAATCTCCCACACATCCTCTATCATGCGTCCATTGAGCCTTTGATCGCCAAAAAAGGGCCTACAGATCATAGGCACTCCTCCGGCTATACTCTCAAGCAATGAATTCCATCCACAATGAGTTACAAACACCCCAACTGCTCGATGTGCCAAAATTTCCAATTGAGGACTCCATGGTACCACAAGTCCCTGTGAGGTGGTTCTGTCCAAGAATCCATGGGGCAAATGTACCTTTGAGTTGTCCTTAAGTGACCAAATAAACGAAGTCTCACTTGTTTCAAGGGCCTCAGCTAGTGCCACAAGTTCATGTGGTGGTGGTGTTGTGACGGAGCCAAAGCTAACATATGCTACCGAAGCAAGTTTTTGCTTGTCAAGCCATGTCATGCAACCATATGTGTCTTCCACGGGTGGTGGTGATAAAATCAAATGGGAGGGTCCGATGTTGAGAAATTTTTTGAATCTAGACTTCAAGTCCTCTGTGGTGCCAGGATCTAGCTCTTCAAAGGAGTTAATGAAGACTGCAGCTGCTTGCGGTAACGCTTTTCCCATTTTATGTAGCATGTTTGAAAAGAATGATTCTGTGTTTCCAAAGAGTACACCTTCTGGCAAATCACAGATTCGAATCTTGGACATTCCTTGAATTAAACTTATCGTTTCATCTTCACGCCCTGCCATACCTATATTTACACAGACATTGTTAATCTCTCCCAAGAAATTGAGATCAATATTAATTATCCCTTTGCTTTTGTACCCATTTCCAATGTTCTTAATTTGATTCCAATTAAGGTGACAAATTATCACTATTTTAAATCTAGAGACCCGGGTGATTAGGTATACAGACCACGCCAAGTTTCGGAAAAAAAAAACAGAATCGTCCCGATAAAAATATCGGGTTATTGATATATGAACAAGCGGGCGATGAACAAAACTATTTATTTTGATATTTGTAATATTATATTAAAAAATTGTTTTAATTAAAAAAAATAAGGTGAGATCATGAAATATCATTTTATATTAATCTAACAAATTTGGGCAAGAAAATTAATTTAATTATAACTACTAAGTGACTGTGTACCTCCATCTCCAAAAGTCTCCCTGATGAGATCAGTGTAAACATGAGCAGAAAGTGCGTTAGGTCCTGCGGTCCAAAAGGGCAGCCAACTCACCCCAATCTCCTCCGCCATCTCACAAGCGAACCAAAAGAATGCATCACTCACCAGACAACTCACCTTTCTCCCCGTCTCCGACACGGCTACCTCCATGGCCTTCTTGAAGCTCTCACGAGCTGACTTCATGAACAGCTCAATGTGCTCTTGGGGATTCCCAGAAAACACGTAGCCCTCGGGGGCACCATCCCACACTTCGTATGCTTTGATTTTGGGCTGCATGATATTCATCTTTTTCTTGTAAATGGAGAAGATGGAACTGTTGGATTGTTGGGTGCTGAAGAAGGAGAAGTGCGTGTTTGGAGAGGCAGTGGCTAGGCGGTGGATGATGGCGAGTAATGGCGCGGCATGGGTTCCGAAAGGGAAGGCGAAGACTGCTACATGATCGGACATTGTTAGGAGTAGTTGAGAGCCAGAGAGAGAGAGAGAGAGATGGCGTTTAGAGTTCACGCCTGCGTGTGTTTATGTTGGTTGGAGGTATAAATGGGCGTCTAATCATGTAAAATGTATGCAGATACAAATAAGGGAGTAGGTTGTCTGAAAGGTAATTACATTTATTGTACAGAAAGGCAGCAGCAGGAGAGGCTTTTGCGTCCACCCATGTTTCTGATGTTGTCGTCATCCCGATTGCAGCTTGGTAGGTGGTCATTTGTTAGAAATGGCAGCTAACGTGGAAGCATATTATAAACTTAAATGTAATTTATTATTCTTTTTGTTTATTTTTTTAAACTGTAATCGCAAGATCTACCACGATAAGAATCAAAGTCTACCTAGACTTACGTGTACAAAATGCAGCAGCAGGAGAGACTATTTTGCATCCGCTCGTCTTTCTGATGAGGTTGACATCCCCATTATTGAATGGTAGTTGGTTGTTTGGTAAAATGGAAGGTAATGGGAGAGCACGCGTCAACCCCCCTAAAAAGGGCTGAAAAGGTTACCATGTATCTCTTTTTTAACTCTATTGCAAGAAGAAATCGTGTCACTGGTAACTGAAGAATTGAGTAAATACTAAAAGAAACAAAAAACCGATATTCAACTACAAAAAAATATATCGGTTTTAGAAAATAATATTCTCATGTCTAAGAACGGAGAACAGCATAGGGTATTGATAGCAGGCTAGGAAGGATTTATATAATTTTTAATTTAATTTGTTTCTATTTAATTAATAGTGTTTTATAGAATGAAAATTGGAATAAAAATAAACCTTTCCTTGTGGGAAAGAATTGAAATTAAATTAAGTTTAATTTCAGTCACCAATTATAGCATCTTAGCAAGTAGTTGAGAAGCGATCATGAACTCTTGGTGTGAGGTCACAGTAGGTAAGGAGTAAAGAGTGCATGGCCATATTTTATATTCTTAATTTATTAATCATATTTAAGAACTAAATCAAAGCCATGTTATGATATCTTGTTATCTAAGTGAAAAGGGATGCAACTTAATTTAGTAAAAAAACTAAAAATATTAATTCAGTTTAAGAGATTAAGTGTCTTTGGGGTAATTTTCTTGATTCTATGAAAGCAATAAATTAAAGTCAACTTTCAGAGAATCTTAAAGGTACTTGCGTTGATGCACATAGGTTTAATAATCAGATTTATGGCTCATTAATGTAATTATACACTGTATTAAAAGGAAACCCACAGTAGAAATGACAAATTAATCCATATTGTTTTTCTAATTTCTTCACTGTAATGGTCTCTGTAGCAATGGTAAATGTGTGATTTTATGTAATTTTTATATAAAAAATTCTTTTCTTTACTCTTAATCTATCTATCACTATTTTTTTGTTTGTATCTGTATTCATTAATTTTTTATAATTTTTTTTTGCAATTGCTTTTTTTCTTCTTCTTTTTTGCAAACATTTTAAAAAATATTTTTTTTTCTTTGCACTTGTTCTATTTATCACCATTTTTTTCTTATATCTCATTCATTTATTGTTTTGAAAAAAAAAAGATGAAACTTAAAAAAAAAACATTTGAAAAATGATATCAAATAAAATAAATAGAAATTAAAAGAATAAAAATTAGATTTAAAAAATAAAAAAATTATAAGAGATGAGATTGAAAAACATTTGTAATTTGATATATTATTAATATATTTAAAATGAGAGTGAAATAAAAAAATATTTATAATTAAAAATATTATTTATAAATTAAAAATTACAAGAGAGTGAAATTCAAAAACATTTAAAATTTTATAACTTATTCAAAAGAATAATGATCAAAAGCATAGCGACTAAATGTAAAAGAAAAAACAGCTGCAAGGGATATTTTAAAATTTCACAAGAGATTACACAAAATTTAAAAAGAAGAAAAAAAAAAGACATGTCATACCAAACCAGCAACATGTTAGGCGCACGCACCGCGCTACCGTGTTCAAGATGCTACTGCCTACCAGACACCATCATAAAAGGTAGTGTTTAGTGATCGGACAATCTCTCACGTGCTACTTGAATAATACAAAGGTTTTCAACACGTCTCATCATGTTTTTTAAAAATAATATTTAATATATAACTATTACAATAATAACTTTAAGTAATCTCTAAATCTATAACAAAATCAATGTTAAGTAATTCAAAAAAATTTATCAGAGAATTGTGTTGTTTTGTATCTTCAATGGTATCATCCTAATGATACTATTTCAAAAAAAAATAGAAGGATAAAAACCCGATTGAAACAAAAGCTTTAGAATTATTTATTAGAAAGCTAATTTTGTAATTATATTATGCATTAAAATAAAATAATAACAAATATAACCTCCAAGGCTTAATTCATTGCTCTCTTTTTCATCAAAGGAAAATTAATAATTATAACAATAAATAGAAAAATGTGCCTTGAGCTATAGTAATTTCATTAGTTTTTTCCTAAATTGGTCAAGGAGCTTACTTGATTTAAGATTCAATTCATTGAATCGTGAGGTAAAGTTGGAAGTCACTAGGTCATCGAGTGTAACATTAACGATAAGAGTGTAGTTGCAAATTAAAAAATAGGTCCATGTCGGTTTTGAACCTTGCAACATATAGCCTAAACACTAAACAACAAAGGCAAGGTAATGGGCCTTATTGAAATCAAATGTGGAAATGGATAAGCAAGGCTCCAGCCTTGACCAGCTTGTTATGCCTCCAATTAGACCAAGTTTTATGGGAACCATAAAAAAAGGAAAACACTGCTTCCGACCTGCCGGATTCGAACCAGCGACCTAAGGATGGCTATTAGGATTTCACCCACTACAGTCCTCCGCTCTACCAACTGAGCTAAGGTCGGCTTTTAGTCTCCAAGACACGCTAGGAAATTTAACTATAAATAGTTATGAGATAGTTATATTCATCCAATCCAAGTCTTTGTTTTTATTTATTCAATTTTGGATTGGTGGATGGTGGGATTTGACCAGGTTCCGTAGATAAATAATGTATTTATACTAACTCTTGTCAAATGAATTCCATAATTTTAAAATATATTCAAATCAATTCTAGTATAGAATTGACTCCAAACAAGCTGTAAGAATAAAATTTAAAAATACATATTAGTCATTAGATTTATAAAATCCAATATTGGATCTCACATTAAAATTATGATTGGATGGATTGTAATCTTTTTTGAGAAATTTCCTTGTTTTTATAGAAACTACACATTTACAAAAAATACTATTAAAAATTAAAAACTATTTTCATTTTAAAAAAATACCATAGCTAAAGGCAAAGTAGAAGTGTCGTTTTCATCTATGTAAATCATTATTCTCGGATTCTAAATAACATTTTATTATTATTAGAATCGGGTGATTGAATACCGTATAACCTTTTACAAAATCATACTTGACGTAGCTATATAACCTTCATTGTGAATAATTAATTAATATCATGGTAGAATATATGTATAGATTAATGAGTTTTTGAAGTATATTTATTTAGTTATCTATCTTGCTAATTATTTTATTTTATATATTTATCTCTGTCTGTATATTTGTATCTCTTTTATTATCATAAAATATTAACCAACGGTAACATGAATGATTATAAAAAAAAATTAAATATATATATAGTAATAAATTCATTGTAGTAATAAAAATAATCTTTTTAGATAATAAAAAATATAAATGTTTAATTTAATTTAACTTAGCGTATTACTAAGATAAGAATATAAATAAAAACTAAAATTGAAAAATATATTATATTCTAGTTTATTGTATCTTTGTTAGCCAAGAATGATTTAGAGTGTATTTATTTATATTGTTGTGTCTATGTTTTGTTTAAAACACAAATGTAATAATGTTTAATAATCAAAAAAATATAAATTACTATTTATAGATTATATCAAATTATACGTTTGAAACGTTGAAAAACAAAAACAGGTGCTTCTTGAGACTGCTTCATGCTGCACTGTTTACTGAATAATGCAGCATCTCTCAGTAGAGCACTGTTCACTGAATAGTGTTTTTTTAAAATCATTTTATAGTTTTTTTTTTGAAAAATTAGTGTAGTTTATTGATTTTACTCGCATTGTTCACCTGAATATAAATATTAATTTTTATTTAAAAAAAATAGTTGAAGGTGAATTAAATTTATTCGTATTATAATCTTAATTTTATTCCTGATAATATTTTATTTAATTTTATTGCACGCTCAAAAAATCATAAAAACTGTAGTTTTTGTTGGATGAATTTTATATATAATAGAATTGTAGATAGTTTAATGAAATAATAAAAAAAATATAAAATATGATTTATTTCACAATGAAATAACAATAGTTAAATCTATAATATTTAAATTAAAAACCATAAATATTAATATATATTTTTAAAAATTATTTTATAACCTCAATTTCAAAAGCATTCATAACTAAATACATTAAACTATTTTTTGTTCAATCCTAATTTCAACCACAATTTTAACTAAATATATATTTTTTTAAATTAACCTCAACTAAAAGTATTTTTTATAAAATAGTTTTTTTCAAACTACAATTATAACAATTGCCGCAGTACTAAACACATATAATTAAGATTTTTAAATTGAATTTGGATGTAAAAAACTATTGTATGATGTAAAAGAATCACAATAATTAATTAAGTTGAATTTGTCGTGCAAACTGTAGTTTTTTAGAAATTTAATTTTTAAATTAAAAATTAATGTTTTTATATATTTTGAATTATTTTAATGCATTAATTTTAAAAATAATTTTTTAAAAAAATATTATTTTAATATAAAAATATTTTTAAAAATAACTATAATTATAATTTCAAACTCGGAGACAATGTCGTTCCCGTGCCACTGGCAACCCACTCTCTCTTTCTGCTCTTTGCCTTGGCTTTACTTGGCTCTGTACTTCCCAGCTCTCAAACTCCCCATTTATATGCAAGACTAGCCATTTAATCCGTTTGCTCTTTGTCACGGGTCTTAATTTTTTATATAAAAAAATAGAAATGCATGCTTTATTTTACATAACAAATTCTTATTATAAATTAAAAAGTTTGTGTGCAAGCATTAACTTGATAATTATCTATATAAATAAAATAAATAAAAATTTATTAATAATAATTTAAAAAAATAAAAAACCAGGAGATAAATACATATTAAGTTATTTATTTCTGAAACATTAAATATTTATCTGGTTATATTTATTAAATTTATTTATTAAAATTTATTTTTTTATTAAAATACGTTTAATATATATATATATATAAATAAATAACTTAGGGTTATATATTTATCTGCGTTTAATAAGTAGTTCTATTTTAATTAAATGATAAATAAATAGACAGTGATCGTAAATAAACAAGATTTTTATATAAAACAAGGGAGAGGGGGAGTTAGTATCATGAATATGTAACCTTGATAATTACAGGCTAGTTAACATAAGTTAATCCGCAAAACATGTAATTCAGGTTACAAGATCAGATAAAAAAACACAATTAAAAAATAATTAAAAAAACTATAAAATTAATCTTTTAAAAAATAAAAAAATGAGCAAATAAAATAGATGTGAACTTGCGTTAATTTTTCAAACTCGTAACTCGGTTCATTAGATCACAAGCATTATAAATAAATAAATAATAAAATTTAATTCCTAATAAATCAAACGTTAAAAGATAAGATTGAGAAAAAAATCAATTACAAAAAAGAATTTAAAATAAAAAAAAATTAAAATAATAAGGGTAAAAATTAAAATAAAAAGTAAATTAGAGAGTAGCCAAAATTTTAGGTTTAGAGGTTTAAATTGAAAAAAACAAAAAACTTTAACTAAAACAAAACGAATGAAAAGAATGAAGGCCAAATTAAAAAAAAATACACTACAAAGTTTAATTGAATAATAAAATTAAAAATCCATAAAACTTTAATAAAAAATCAAGAAAAGAAATACAAATTAAAAGATAATGATCAAATTAAAAAATATATATATGATAAATTATAATTGAATGATGAAATTGAAAACAAACAAAACTTTTACAGAATGAAAAAAAAATAAAATTAAAAAATTAAATTTAAAATTGAAATTGAAATATAAAAAAACAAAGAGTATCAGTATATACTTTCTAAGAAAAAAAGGAAAAAAATATATAAAAAAACAGAAAAAAAAAAGAATGCAACATCACTTCTGACACAATGGAAAGGCAAATATAGAAAGATATAAAATATGTCAATAATTTTTTAAATTAAAAAACTAATAATTTAACATTAAAAGATTAAAATATCCTCCATTCATTTGGAAATAACATAAAATAAAAGCTCAATGAAAGGATGAAATTGCCTATATACTTATGTTTTATTTGTTTTTGACTTTAAAGTTAAAAATATCTTTTTATTATGTTTTAAAAAATATAAAATCAAAAATATCATTGATGAAAAGCTTCTTCTTCTTTTTTTCCAACAAGAGGATAAATTAATCATTTTATTATTCTAAAAAATTAAAAGATACATTTACCTCTTAATAATTTTTTAATAATCAATGAGTGATTAGTCATTAAAAATTAAAATATTACCCCAATATCAATGAACCAAAAATTTTCTTTAAATGATAAAATTGTAATTTTACTGTAACAATAAATAATTTTTATGTATAATTTCAGCATGTCTTTTAGGAGTGTGTCTAATTTTACCATGTTTTTTAGAAAATATAATAATAATTATGGTTTAAAATATTTTTTATTTAAAAATATATCAAAATAATAAAAACAAAATAAAAATCTTATTGATGACTCTTCCAGCACTGACAACTAACTACCATTCTTTAAAATGCTGCCAGCAACCACCATCAATGCTGTCATTTGTGTCTAGTTGTGTCTAAGATACTGTGAGGTAAATTTTCCTGTCACTTGCGAACACAGTACATGAGAAATCTGGAGCTTGACTCCGAGAAACTTCAATGGAAAAACGAAAAGAGTTTATAGTAATAATTTTTTTTTGAACTGATTTAATTTTTTATTTATTTTAAATTAATATTTAATTTATTAATGTTAAAAATATTTTTTAAAAAAATTATTTTAATAAATTACTGAAAAAAAACTTTAAAAAACAACTGCTACTGTATTTTTAAATATTGCTTATATAAATAATAATGAGCTCCTCCTTTAAAAAAAAATAAAAATTCTATCCTTCAATTTTTTCTTATCTCATGGTTGAATTTATTTTATTTTATTTTTTAATATTTTATTAATTCTAACTTATTCTTTATAATTTATTTTAGTTTATTTTTTATGGTTTTATTTTATCTCAGATAAATTTTTTAATATTTGATTAATACTTAATTTTTCAAGTGTTTATATCAATTGAATCAGTTTTAATTTTTTTTTCTTTCTCTTCCATTTTATTCTTTAATGTTTCTTTTATTTTCTAATATTTGGTTAACGCTTATATCAATTGAATCATTTTTAGCTTTCCTCCTCGATTTCATACTTTAATATAATTTTGAATTTGAATTTTTTTTCATAATTTATTTATTTTTTTAAATAAACGGAATCATAATGAAGAGAACACATTAAAAAAATTCTAGAGTAAAGGAACCAAATAAAAAAAGAAAATAGTACAGGAATCGCATTAAAATCAAAAGTAATTGATCCAAAATATAACGTGCTTTACTTTCAAATGTTCATTGGCAATGTGTAACAAGTGATCTTAATTGCATCTGTCATATTCGTTGCAGCTTCACTTTCATTGAGAATAAGATAATCAAAGAAATCTATCAAAAAACTAGAAAAAGTTGTCAAAAGCTAGAGAGTTGATGTCATGTTCATATATAGCATCAAAAAACAAAGTTATTGCATGATGTTGCGGGAAAAGGTACCTTAAATCTAGCTAGAGCGCCAACATTGGTATCTACTTCCATAAATATGTTAGGCCTTTGTGTTTCGGGCAGTAATATGTTCTTGCTACCATCTGCATTTTAAGCAACAACTTGTTACACTGTGTGTGTGTGTGTGTGTGTGTGTGTGTGTGTTGTTGCTGTTTTAAACATGTAAGGTAGGAATGAATTTTTTCTGCCATGGTAAACTTAGGCAAATGATAAAGTATAGCAACCATAAGTAACCAAGGTTGTTGTTGTCATTTCGATAATAGCAGCAATAAGTTAAAGAAAGCAATAAGAAGATAGTTAACATAGACATTATATTAAAATAAAAATAAGAATGAAAGATAACAACACTCATCTAAGTATCCAAATACTATTCTAAAATCTAGACCGGCTCGATGAGTAAAACTTAATAGCTAGCCAATTCAAACCCTGGTCCAAGCCCAAGCAATGAAAATTTTCAGTTTTTTTTTTAAATATAATATCGTTTTAAAACTATGTTAAATCTTAACTAGCGATCAAGAACTTTGGTAAGTAAGATCCAGAAAAGAATCAAGATAAAGAGACTGAGAGTCTAAAAAGATTTTGCAACCGAACAAATACAAGTTAATGGAGATGAAAAGTTACCAATCCCATAAAAGATTTTTGACCTTACACGTGGTGGAAGTGAGAAACCACGCATGAAAGCTCATCAAATAAAGCAAAAGAAGAAAAGGAAGGAGAAGAAGAAGAAGAAGACAAAAGGGATAGTTGCATAAACTATAATTAAGTTGTTACTTAAAATCTCAAAGCCTCAGTAATGGAGGTCTCTTGCCCGATCTTACTATTAATTTGTTGTAGGGCTTTTGTGTTCAATGGATTGCTTTATCTTTATGGATTTAGTCGGAACTGGTGGAGGGACCGAAAAAATGGATGAGGGTTGGATGACAAATAAAGAATTTAATTCTTTATTTTTTATAATCGGAAAATAAATATATGTTTTTTTATATTATATTTCTTAATGTGCTTTGAGGTTATTTGATATTATTTTTATGAGTTTGAACGTATCTAAAAAATTTTACAAATTAATTATTAAAATATAAAACATTTTACATTTTATATTTTATATTTTATTTTTTAGAATAGGCTTTTCATCTAAATATAATTTTAGAATGTGAACATGGACCCGATAAAAATTAAAGTACTATTATGAATTTCTTTTAAAAATCTAAATTTATTTGAATTTCTAATCAGACCTATAAAATCAAATCAAAATATTACTTATAACAAAATTCTTTGATTTCATACTATAAATTTAAACAGATATATCTTAAATCTCATATATTAAAATCATGTAATGCAGAAACCATAATCATTTACATATCTAAAATTACAATATTTTATGAAAGATGCTAGGCTAGATAATTTTTCTTTCTTTTAATGTGAAAATTTTAACACAAGTTTAAGGATGAGATTAGTCTCATAATCCAATTAATCCAGTGAAGAAACTAAAAATAAAAAGATCTATTTTAAGAAGGAATTTGAAAATTTTTTTAATATCTCATTTAATTGTCTGATCTTTAGCCTGGAATTTATTATAAAAATTACCTATTAAGATACAAAAACAGGCCAAGACCAACTGGAGGAGTGGATTCTTTTTGGTTGTTGGAGTTTGAAAAGAGATTATCTTGAATGCTTGAACTTTCAAAAATTATGAGTAATTAATTTTTAATTTCAGTTTAAAGGAAATAAACATCATTTCTATTATTAAATACCATTTTCATTATTAATTATTGATTTTTGTTCATGGTTGTTTAATTATTTTGAGATGATATATATAAGCTTTTTAATTTCTTCCAATCCATAATTATTGTTAGGAACTGGAATAAGAAACAAAAGAGTTAATTTGATTATTGTAACTATAATTTTAATTTCTTAGAAAGGAATAAGCTAAATTAAATTATTCAAGTTTTTGAATGCTTGTTTAGAATAAATTTTATACATTTGGCTTCTAAAACTTCTACCAAGTGAATTAAAATTCCTTTTTTGTTTGATGGTAAAAAATTAATTATAAAGTTTTATCCAATTAATTTACTCATAATTTCATTGATTCATCTTAGTTTTTGAGGACATTAAATTTATTTATTTAAATTAAAAAGATATTTATTTTACTTCAATAATCAATAGATTTATAAGAATAACTGTCTAAACATTTGAATTGAGTTAATATATACATTGATTTATCATTTTTATTTTCAAAATTTCATTTTTTTAATTATTAAAATCCCCTCATTTTATTTATTTTAGTTTGTTGTAAAAAGATTAAATAAAATTTTTCTTGATTTTAACCTGATTTTCATGGTTATATTATAAAATTAGTTTATCTCTAATAATAAAATTAGAATTATATTTTAAAGGTTATAACAACAAACTAATTTCTTCATTAAAATTTATTTAAGTTTCCCTTTTTTTATGTTGCCCATAAAAACACAAAAAAATAGCTATTTGAGTTTAGTCTGTTTGGTATTATAGTAACTTTTGTAGTCGTAGTTGTAGTTTGAAAATTTTTTTTTTATAAAAATTATGTTGAAATTGGTTTGATATTTATATATATTTTGTTAAAATTATAGTTTAAATTGAGGTTGAATAAAAAAAATTTAATTTGTTTGGTTAAATATACTTTTTAAATTGAGGTTATAAAATAACTAAAAAAGATATATATTAATATTGATAGTTTTTAATTTAAATATTATAGATTTAACTATTATTATTGCATCATTAAATAAATAATATTATATATCAAATATTTTCTTATTATTCCATTAACTTATCTAAAATTTTATCATGAATTGAGTTTATCTAGTATGAACTATAGATTTCATAACTTTTTAAGAAAATCACGTAAAATATTATTAAAAATAAAATATATTTTTTTAATTTACATAGTATTATTGAATAATATTAAATACTAGTTTTTTAAGAAAAATATAATTTTAAAAAATTTATTTTTTTAACCGAGTTGAACATGATCTAATAAATACTATTCACATAAATAATATCAAAAAAATTCATTTAATACTTTTTATGTGAATAATGCATGTGGTTGATTAGGTGAGTTTTATAATTCACCTGTATATTGTTTATTTATTAAAATAAATAATATCCAAGTAAATTATAATTTATCTGGCTTGAGATGGATATTATTATAAATAGTGTCTTGTTGAATTATACGGTGAGTGTGAAATAAAGATTTGAAGAAAAAATATATAGTGGGTGCGAAATAAAGATTTGAAGAAAAAATATATGGGTTTCACCAATCAATAAATTACATTTTTATATTAATAAATATTTAATTTACTTTAAAAACTAAAGCTACCCCGTAATCAAATACTCACCCTTGAATAATATCGCCATTTGCCGCTTGGGTCAAGCTCAAGTTGCTACCCTTCTCTCTGCTTTCTCTGTCTCTTTACTCTCCTTTTTCTTCTCTCTCACAGTCGCATGTCGGTTTTGTACCACCAGGCGCACGTACTCATAATATTTGTTTTACAGAGCAGTACTGCTTTTATATTTAATAATCATTTTATACCCACACTTCTCCATCAATTGCACAACAAGCAAGCACCAAAATCAATGGCAGCAACAACATCTCAATCAGTAGCGTGGCTCCATTCCTTACGCTCCACGAGGTATCTGTAATTTCAAATGCTGAGTTACCTACAACACCACCATTCGTGCTCCACGAGTTACCTCTAGCACCATATATTAACGTATCTGCAACATCATACTTCACTTTACATAAAATAAGATCACATAATCAAGATTTATAAATACTTTGGACATCATAGTAGGAAAAAAGCGCAAGTTCAAGTCAAGCAATTCAAGTCATTTAAGCTCATCGAAGAGCTTTATGTACACCAGTTCATTTAACAATCATTGCACTCTCTATAATTTTTATATTTTTTCTTTTTTTATGTACTATTTTTTTCTCATACATTTATAAATCTAAATGTCACATAATTCTCTGTTTTGACAAGAAACTTGTTTTTAAAAACAATCAGGATGAAAGATAAAAATCCACATTTAAGCCCGTCTCATTTCAATCCAGGATACAGGACACAACTGTGAAAAACCCAATCAAGTTTGAAGTTTTTCACGATTTTAACGCTTCTCATTTAGTTGAATTAAAAACTGTTTTAATCAATGAATTTATCATTGAATGACGTCTTAGATGATGCATAATCTTCTACACCTCTATCGTTGACTGTCTTTGGTAGTTTTATTAGCTTTCAAACTCCTTGAATTGGCATGAAACAGATGCACAAATTAAGGAATAACAATGAATGTAAGTAATTCAGACGCATGCAAGACTGACGACAAAGAAGGTTGCTTACAGTGTCAAAACATACCTAACCTAAGAAAGATTCTTAGCAAATTAAACTGTAAAAACATGTGACATGTGACATCCATCAAACTTCCTTTTTAGCTTTTGGGGAAGAATTAAAATTTGGAGATCGGAGCCCACCCTTCCCCAAGATCCTATTACTCCGTGCATTAAGCTCTTGGTATTCAATTCTAAACAGGGATGGGGTGATATTCAAAAACTAAAATTTTTAAATTAATTTTTTTGGATTATTTTGATGTATTAATATTAAAAAAATAATTTTTTTAAATAATAAAGATATTATTTTAATATATTTTTAAATAAAAAACAACCATCATCATATTTTCAAGCACTCTTTCAGAACTAACAGTGTATGAGAAGTGTTGATAGAAAGAAAATCAATACGAGTATTCCATGTCTTGAATCCAGGTTAATTATTAAATAAAAAATACAACAGAATTTTTTTAATCAAAGTCACCCAGCTTAAGCAGAGAGCTTCAATTAATCACATTGATTTAAAATATTATCCACCAAAGATATAATATGGAATGGATCCTCTTATTGGTTACGTTAAAGCAATTGACACCGCTACGTCATTAACAGTTACGGGGCAAGTTGAAGTTTTAAAAGTGCTTCAGCTTTTCCACACTGTTAACTGTTCTTATCCAGCTTGAGAATTATTAACGGGGATAAGATCCATTTTGTAGAAAAAATAAAGAAGGTAGAAAAGTGGTTACCCTATCAAATTGAACTTTTCAATATTATATTTCAATCCATAGCTCAAGTGTTCAATCAAGATTCTACAACTGTTGTTGCTGCCTGCAAATCAACCACACAAAAGCCACAAAATTTGAGCATGTCCATATCATCAAGCACTGAATCAGCCTAACAAGACATGTAGGAAGGACCCCTGAACCCTATCATAAATCATGATAGTGAAAATTCAACCGTTGAATCAGATTTGATTTTTTTCACAGGCAGTTTTCATATGAGGAACGACTTTGTGGTTCATTGAATTATTAGAGCTCTCAAAATTAAATCCAAGAGTTATTGTTTTGTCAATTTTAGCTGTTTTTCTTTTTATTTTTAGATTTTAATTATTATTTTCTATTTAGCTTTGAACTCTTATAATTAGGTTAGTTTTGTTGGTCTAAAATGTAAGAAGTTATAATGTTTTTATTATTTAGAATATTAGTTAGATTATTTTATAAAATATCATAGATTTTTTTTCTTCTAATTACTCTACTAAAACCTTTGTTTTTATCTTCGTTATACTTATACATTACGTGATATTGCCATCATGCCGAAGTGGGACTGTGGTATATTTATGCACGATGTATAAGTATGTAAGGGGCAATGATACGACATAGTTTTCCAAATATAATTTAGGTGACATACAACCAATCGTCTTTTGACAGTAGAAGAAACCCACGTGTATAAGCTAGTGATGATGTTGTTGTTGGTTGGTAGTTGGCATTACAAGAGGGGGCCAAAGCCCTTGTATTTATAAGCATAGGCTTGGTGGTTGCGCTTTTGAGATCAGTTGATGCTATTTATCTAGACAAGATGTGGAAGGAAACTATGATTTCACACAGCAAATTACTAATCACAAAGTGGATAAGAGCTATCCATCTAGCATACAAGTCAATGGAAGGCACTTGTTTTTGACGGGTCATGAGTAGCTAGTGCATGTGGGCATGGCGCGAGCTAGCTTCCTGGTTGTTAATGGAGTCCAGACATGTGTAAATGGGACATGAGGTATTTGAAAATGATCTTAATTACTAGTAGTTCCCAATGAAAATGATCTGACTAGTCGTGAGGCTGAAAATCACTCTCGTGAGGCAAGCACTGGGGACGGCCTTTGTCCTCAGACATTGAACGCCACCTAGCTGCATTTGTCACTCAAAAAATAGGAATTATGTATAAAGAAAATTCATTGTGTTTAAAAAGTAAACTACATCCACAGCCTCGTATTCAAGCTTGAATATCTAATTTTATGTGGATTGAGATAAGCTATTAGCATATGTGAATAGTGAGATTTGAGTTCTATTTAGTTAGCATCTCAGGATAAAAGATACAGAAAAAAAATATAGAAATGAAAATATAAAAACAAATATGTTTACAGAAAATATCCTCTTTATATTAAATGTTTCTGTTTTTTTTTTTTTCTGTTCACAAAGAGTAACTAGAAACTAGATTGAAAACTCGATGATATAACGCAAGCACGTCCCGTTAGGGCGAGCTCTGAATACAATTTTTTAACCAGAATACGAGTAACCCTAGTGAACTCTAAAGTGCTTTACTTGCAATTCTTGGTCACTGGGAATTTGAGTCGCGTGCCCTGAAGGACAAGAAGGCTACAATTTGTCAGTCATTCATATCTAGTGTTTACATGCCTTGACAAGTATGGCAAACTCACAATACATTTGGCATGGATTAAATATTATTCCATGTGTTTGTGAACTCATCGTAACATAAGTTAGGTTTTGGAACTGAGCATCGAGGAAAATATCATTTTCAGACCAAAGCCTAGTTTGGGGTTGAGGTTGGAACGCTGCAGCCGCAATCTTGACCCCAAATGAAATCTGGGTGTTTAGAAGTGTGATTTTAATTGTTTTTTAAAATATTTTTTATTTTAAAATATATTAAAATAGAATTTTTAAAATTATTTTTTATGTTAGTGTATTAAAATAATTTAAAAATATTAATTTAAAATAAAAAATTAATTTTTCTTAAAAATACTTTTAAAACATAAAAAAAGAGAGACTAAAAGTACATATTCTTAGTATTATAACAGTTTTTGTAGTTGTAGTTTGAAAAGATAAATTTAAAAAAAATTATACATGATATAAAAATAATAATCAAAATTTCAAGAGAGAATTTTCTATGGAAACAATTTATAGTGTGTTGATTAATTAAATAATTTAAAATTTATGATTGGAATAATTAAAATGCGAATTGCTGCCACAAAAACAATTAGATACAAACACATCTACCTACCAAATTCAATGTTAAAGTCTACGAGCAATAATCTAACTAAATCCAACCCTGTCATTGATTATCCTATACATTGAGCCTATAGAAAATTTTCAAAATTTAGTGACAAACAAACGTGATTACGTGTCCACTTATATGAGCTGAAGTGGCAGCACACAGAAGCATGCACAAAGTCACTAGTACAGGTGTGTGATTATGGGCCATAAGTGTTTTAGATGGTTTTGGCAACTAAAGAAGTCAAAAGAACAAAAATATTGGGGGAGTTTTAATTAATTTATGCCTAATTAGGGAGGAGGAGGCTGTAGTTGATGGAAGCACACAAAATTACACCAACTCCCCCCTGGTTTTAGAACTAATCTTGGAATGGAATTTCATAATTATTATAAATCGGTAATTACCGCTAAGACAACTTCGTATTTGGTGATTTTACATTTACTATATGAAAAGGGGTTTTAGGAATGGAAGTTTTATCATATTTAATGATAATTAAAGATATATATTAACTAATGACCCATGAATCGTGTGTTATCGTATCATTTAATAAAATAATTTTAATAAAAAATAAATATTTTTAACAGTATAAAGTTATATGAATTTTTTAAGATTTGATTATGAACACGTCTGACATGGACCATATGGAAAACACCACAAGAAGGTCATGCTTGATGCGAAAAAAAACAATAGATTAATGATGATAAAGAGAAAGAGTCGACAATATGAAGCATATTCACACACATGTTCGCATCTGGTTAGATCGTTTGTGGTGTATTTTTAAAATATATTAAAATAATAATTTTTAAAAATTTATTTTTGATCCTAAAATCATTCAAAAATATTAAAAAACTTAATTTAAAATAAAAAAATTATTTTTCTTCAAAAACAAGATGCCACCGGAAAAATAAATACTGTTTTTATTATTGCATTTCTACCTACTTTTCAAATTATTTTTACTCTGAAAATAATAAAATAATATATTTTATATAAAAAATAATAAAATAATATATTTTAATTGTTTTTCAATGGTTATGATATATTAGTATTACAAATACAAAAAAATATGAAAAACAATTACTTAAAAAGTACTCTCATTAAACTGACGAAACTATCATTAATTTCCTCATATTCAGTGATTTTATAATATTCAAGAGAAGATTACACAATCCAAATGAAGATCAAAGTTGATAGCCTAATTATCCCTCAAGGGCCTCATCCATCACTCTACACAGAAGGTCCCATTAACCACTTAAACGGCAGCAAGAAAAGCAGGGCATTGACTCAACTCACATACTCTATTTTCTGATCAAACCACATTAACATCGACAAGCTAAAAGATGAGCTTGGTTATATGAGAAAGAACTAGCAAGAGTCCTCACTCCTCGGACACATTGCCATAATATCAAGCAGGAAATCCAGCAAAAAAAATGGAGGATTTTAGTGATCAATCAATCCCTATCAAATGGAGGTTCCAAAAATCAAATCTTGAAGTTTTGGTTTTAGCCACCCTTAATCCCCGTGAAGTAATCGAAGTCATGGTGCTTCACCTTTAGTTGCTTTAGCCATGAATCTGCCACACTTAAAAGTGAGACTAGCCTCTCTTGGTCCCGACCGCCATTGCCTGAGACCCACAACTTCCCTTGCATCTTGTAAGTAGCCAAACCAAATGGAGGGAGAGTGATGATTTCCCCTTCCTTTCGCTTCTTTTCTGGGCTCCCAGTGTCATCTTCTAGATCCATATCTGCGTACCGAAAACGCGTACAAAATAAGCTATTCGACCAACTTGTACAGCTTTTTAAACAAAGATGAGAAAGGGGCTACAAAAGGTACCTTGAAAAGATGATGAGATGGTGTGGTAGGTCAAGAAACATGTGGATAAGTCCTTTATGGTTCTTCCCATTGGAATGTGATAGATTGGATACCTGCAAATAGTTGACCATAAATGATTCGCTATCATTAACATGAGCAGGTTGATGAATAAGAAAAGAATCATCCATTAAAGCTTATCAGGAATCTTGCCATGAAATTGAATACCAGGAAAGGCAACCAGGTACCATGTTAAATGTGGAAATAATGCCTTTGTGCAAGCTTTAATTAACTTAATTAGTTTGATTACTTCTGGTGTGAGTTCATGTAAGAGAGAGATCGAGAAACCAACCAAGCAACAGCCATCCAACTAGCTGGTGAAAGATCTACACTTCTCAATGACATTAAACCCGGAAATCGTTGAGCAAATCCATTAATCTGTAAGCAAGAGGCCAACAAGGTGTCATTGGAATCCAAGCTTCTAAACAATGAGGAGGAATCAGTATCCTTAATAGTCAAAATCAACCCAAATTTTAAAACTCATTTTGCTTTTGGTATCTTTGATTCTTCTTCCAGGCAACAGTATAAAGTTAAAGAGACAATATCGACCGGACGGGCGAATATATGCTCAAGAAACACTATGATGAACTTAACAATGTAAGATATGAATCTATCAGCTCTAGAAATTGTATAGTTTCTTGTTCAAAAGTCAAAAAGTTGCATTTCCTCTTTACTAGATGCCTCCCTTGAAAACGATGCTGAATGATTCTCAACAAATCAATAGATTATTCCTTTGTCTTGATCAGTCATAAGAATATTGGGTAAATAAAGCTGAATAAAATGCCAATCGAAGTAAAGAAAATTAGATTGAAAAGCGCAGCAAGCTGTAAGAAAAGCACAAGAGCAAAAAAAAAAAAAAAAAAAAAAAAAACTAACCTTATCCATCAAAGGAACTCTTCCGTAAGGAGTTGATCTCTCAAAGTACTCAAAATACAGTCGCCCCAATCTATCATTTATAGGCCAAGAATTGTCTTGCTCTGACCCTCCTTCCTCTGATGAGCATCCATCCGACCTACATACCTTGTCAGTCACACTCTCATTACTCCACGAATCGCTAAAGGAGTCCCTCGTTTCGCCATCACCGGACTCGGTGTCTTCCCTAAAAACCACCATCAAAACCATTCCAAACACTATCTCAGATTCATCGACTTAAAGATGAACACTCAATTATCACATAATTCATCACCCCAATTAGTAAGTTACCAACTTCCAACAATAGAAGGGGACTAGTTACAACAGTTGGTCACAAAAAAAAAATCAATAAATATTGAACTAATGGGATTCTGAAACATTTCAATGATCTGATAACATACGTTTCATTCTTTTCAAAAAGAACATAAAACTAAGAAAATAAAGTGATACCTGAAACTGTTGACTGAAGAATTGCTTGTGAAAATTTGGATTGCAGAAAGATAAGGCACATAGTACTGAACCAAAGTTTCATCATTGTTCAAAACAATAGGAATTCCAGCCCCATAAGCACTCCATTCATCATAAAAATTCCATAGATCACCCAATGTAAAATACTCCACTGTGTCTCCCTCCCATGGGTGCCATAATCTGTTTAGATTTCTAGTCTCACTCTAAAACACAAAATAAACACAAACAATAAGATTAGTCAACAACCAAACACAGCTCAATTTGAGGGGGGGGGGAATTCATCGAAGGCAAAAAAACAAACCTTGGTGAGAAATTGAGATTGGACTCGCGGGGTTGTGCAATGAAGGAAGCAATCAAGGTTTGATTGCATTGACCCTTTTTCAAGAAACATGATTTTAAAGAGAGGAAGTTTCAGAGTCAAAGCGTTTTCCTCTTGTCCCTGTGAGCAAAAACAGAGGAGAGGTAACAGAGAGAGAAAGGAAGAAAGAGAAGAGAGAGTGAGAGATTCTAGGGGTATGATTTCCCTATTCAAAGAAAGAAGCAGGAATGCTAGGGAATTCTATTTTTGACGTTTGGGCATCTAAATATAAGGCAAAAAAAAAAAAAAAACAATTCCTTTTTCTTTTTTCTTTATCTTTATCACACAGAAACTAAAGATACATAAAAACTCTTCGCTGGCTACAAAAGGAAGAAATGGCAATGTTAAACAAAAAGATCAGGTCTTTTTCGGGTCACCGGAGTCTGAAAATTCAGGCAAGAGTTTTATGCTTCAAGTTGGACCCTAAAACCTTCTCTCTCAAGTGGTAATTACTTCTTTGTTGTATGTTGCCCTGTTTTTTCCTTAAAGTAAACTCAACCCTTATACTAGAAAACAGAGACACTCTGCTTTGATCAATATTAAAGAAACTAAATTATTTGTCTTGATAGTCAAACAGAAAAACTCAACGTTAATTCTTCAAGTTAAATCAAAGCCCACGTATAAAAACACGTTAAATCAACAAAAACAGCAAGAAAACACACTGGATTTTGAAGGAAAGAAAGGCAGAGAAAGTACTCGAAAATGAGAATTTAAATGCTACTCTGTTTTTTATTTTGTTTTAACAGAAACCCATAATTTCCGTGCAAAAGGTAGCTCTAAAACCAAGAATGGATTTCTCTTTATAACAGAAAATGATAAAAAGGAATCAACATTCAATGAAAAGAAAAGCTGAGATAGAGAAGGAGCGCTTGCAAAATAGAGAAACAAACAAATAAGCAAAACAGAGTATGTTGATGGGTGTTAGAGAGGTCTGCGCGCATCAGGTAGGGTGTTGTCTGTCGGAGATATCCAAGTGGACGAGAAACAGAGAGCTACTGGTTTCTCGAGAGAGATAGAGGGGAGGGAGGGGGGGGAATATGGACCTCAGTCAATGATTAATAAGGCATCAGAGTACCAGATTTATATCATCACCGCTTCTCATCTCTCTCTCTCAGGGTCTCTCTCATGGTCTTAGGAGCATGGAAGTTTTTATTTTATTTTTTTAGGGGAGGATTTTTGTAAAAATTTAGATGGACATGTCCATCGGCTTTTGTAGCAGGGAGGACAGGATCTTTTTATTTTCTTTTTTATTTAGAATTAATCAAGAAATGTAAGAATTGTTGACTAGTCAGCCAATCAAGAAAAGCTTGGCCATAACAAAATCATTTATATTTAAGTTATGTAGCATAGAAAATAGTGATAATATCTGAAAATAATTTTAGGTGGAATTTCCACTTTAAATCAAATTAAAAAAATTATTATTTTACTCTTAGGTTTTATCTTGTTTATCGAATTCAATAATTTCCTATAGTGAAAAAACAATTCTTCCAAACCTTATCACGTCAACATTAAAGAATCTTGCTAGCTATCCTATTCACATGTTGACAAATTAACTCCAAATTACTAACAATATCTAAACCTTTTATTTTATCTATTAAACAATTAATTCTGTTTTTAATTTCAATTAATTTATTAGCACGTGTTCCTCTTATGCTAAATGCAATAAAATATTTGATCCCAAGTTCCTGAAGATAATATTACGTGACTCTATTAATTAGCCTATTGGCAATGACACTAAAATGTATTTTCATGTTTATTTAATATTGTGGTGCATAGTATTTTTAAAATTATCTTTTTACTTGAAAATATATTAAAAATATTTTTTATATTTTAGATATTAATTCATCAAAACTTTAAAACCATCATTAATTTTATTTTATTTTTTTTAGTGAGTGGCATTTATAAAATGCATTCATCATCCCAAGCATATTCAATTTTGAAAATCTTAATCGACCAAAAGCGAAGCTATTAAAATTTAAGATCATTTTTAAGAATATGTGAAAAAAAAATTATAGGAGTTGTTGGGAATTTGAATTATAAAAAGTTATACCAAGAATAAAATCTTCACGGCAGTTAAAAAAAATAAAATCATTTTAAATCTTGATCATGGCAAGTTATTGATTTATGGAATAAAGTGAAGAAGAAGAAGACACCTCCGTTGGAATTTCACTTAAATCTATCATGGAAAGCATTAACAAATAAAAACTCATTTGCTTATTAGAAAAGGATAGCTTTTCCCTAATTGGATTTGCAGTAATTAGAACTATGTGCTATAATATTAATGACATTATTTTAGCAAAAGAGAGAGTAGATCACATCATATCATTCAAATCTGGCTGTATTAGCTAAAGAATCTAGCCAAAGATAAGGCTAAAGTGTAATTAATTAGTGCTATGCTTTGAATAATATTGCATCAATTTCCCATTTAAGGAGGAATGCATTCCTGTTTTTTTATTTATTGATAAAATAGGATAAATAGAATAACACTCAAGCCAAGAAAACTGAACAGTTAAAAATAAACTGAACACTTAAGCCAGGACAGGATAAATGAAACTATTTAACATTGATTATCTTCCAAAATAAAAATTAAAAAAATATAAAACTCAATCGGTACCGGTTATTTTTTAAAAATAATTTTAGGTTAAAATATATTAAAATAATTTTTAATATTTTTTATATCAATACATTGAAATTATAAAAAAAATATTAATTTAAATTTTTTTATGTAAAATAAATTTTTAAAATGAACCCAGAAATAAAGATTATCACCCTCGGCGGACACTCAATTATAACAATGAAAGGGAAATGATGATTCATGGAGAAAGCAACTCGTGGGTTTCCAGCACGGCGTGGGGAGATCTATAGTGACAGAGAGACAGAGATGTACAAACTTAATCCTGATAGAATAATGGCGTGGGGTCTTTAATTTGACTATTTGTTTGCTTCTTCTTGGGTGGATAATGGATTAATGGCTCGGCATGCCTTTTCATCCACAACCATTAATAGAAATTATGAATTAAATTTAATGTGGAATTTTATCCCAAAAAAATAAATTATGTGGAGGCTGCTTTTAATTATTTGATTTTAAAGATATTGTAAGATACATAATTTAATTTATAGTTATTAAACCAAACATAGCTAGATAAATTAACTTAATGCTAGACTCAACTCGAGTTTTATTTTTAACTGTTTGATATATTAACTTAATTAAATCTGACATTAGCTTGAATTTGGACAAAATTGGGTTAAGTCAATTTCAAGAATTTACAATAAAATTAAAATAATTAATTTGGGTTGATTTGTGGTATAAATATTTAAATTCTAGATCAAATCTGTTTGTGAATTGAATTTAACAGCTTTCATTAATTAATTAAGCGCCCTAAGTCAAACAAGGGGTTAATTAGCTAGTAATTGTTTTCATAGTTATAAAATTTAGTTTAATCGGGCAAAATTATGATTAGGAGTCTATGCAATCTAAATTTCAAATTAAATAATGAAAGACATTGGATCGCTAAAATCTAATTGGTATAATTTGTGTTTTTAATAACCTAATTAATCTAGTTGAACGTAATATTATAATAATTTTTTTAAAGAATAAATAATATTATTTTAATAAAAATAGTTAACCCATGATCAGCCATTTGACCTCAATAACCTAGTTATCGAGTGTTTTTTTTAAGAGTAATTTTAAGACGTGAAAAGAATAACATCTCCATTTATGGAAGAACGCACGAAATAATCTCCATTAGTAGAGCATGCTCATGATAATAGCATCGTTGAAGGCGATGCTCCACTCAAGGATTATTCCTAAAGATGCATGAACAAATTTATGGTAGTAGAGTCGCCCACGCACTTGACTTATTTAAAATGAATATGACATTAATGAATACTTATGAAAAGTAATGGAGTTTTCCCCACCAATCGATTAAAAAGAAAAATATAAATTCATATATATATATATATATATCACAGGCCTAAATCTGTTTATTTATTTATTATAAGACTTTAACGTGATTTTCTTTCTTTCTTTTTTAATTTTATTTTGAGAAATTAAAAAAGAAAAAAAAAAGAAAAATCAGGACTTCAAGAGCGGAAAAGCAACTTTAGGGTGACAAAGGATGAAAATGATACTTAAAAGCAAATATAAGGAGAAAACACTTTATTGAAAGTCGTTTCCCCACTTTCCAATATTTGATAATTTAAGAAAAGTTGGTAGAAAATCCTTAAAAAACAAAAAAAAATTGAGTTCAGAAATATAAAAGTGTTTTTCTTTTATTTTTTTATAAAATATTTTTCAAAACTTAAAAAAAAGTGAAATGGCTAACACTTTTAATTTCTTTATTTTTAAAATTTTTATTTCTCAGATTTGGTTTTTATTTTTTTAATCCACTTAAAAAGAAATATAAATAAATTATTTTTATGGTATAATTTAATATTAAAAATTATTTTTTAACTCAATTTATATGATACTGTCAATTATAAAAATATAATTATTTTCTATATAAAATATTTTTAAAAAAATCGTCTGTCCGACAAACAACTTGTGACTGAAAAGTCAAATCACATGTTCATTTTTTTTAATGAGACTTCTTTCACATTATTTTCATTGTGATCCCCACAGGTATAACTTTTTGAATTGACGAGTGGCCCTCCATGATATTTTTCTTTATTCTTTTTTCCGGTCTAGTAATTTGGTAGGGACTTATGTATTCTCATAAATAAAATAGAATATTTCATTTATTATTAAATTATTAATGTTTATTTATTTATTTTTCATAGGCATTATTAGTGTTTATCTTAAATAACGAGACATTGGTACTCTATATTAAAATCTAACAGCTAAGAAACGAACATTACCCTCATTAAGTGCACTGAGCCAAACTAGAGAGGTTAATTATTTGTGTATGCATGGAAAAGATAAACTCAATGTAAAATGGTTTTTTTTCCTTTATTTTCATGTGAAAAGGAAAAAAATTAAAGTCAAACTATATATTACAACAAATTAATTTATTTTTAATTATGATGATGTTATTATTATATTAAAATTCTTCACTCATCACACAAACAGCAAAAGTGTTTGAGTTCAATAGCCTATACTTTTCGGTTCGTTTTAAATATGTAATTTACTTGAAACGATATTAACATTATATTCTTTTAGTGTTTTTTAATAATTTTATCATGCTGAAGTCAAGAATAAAAAAATAAAAAATTATTTTTTATATATTTTCAATAGAAAAATATTTTAAAAAACACCTTATACCACAATATCAAACACAATATTAATCTATTAATTATGTACTCTATAGTTTTCTTTCCTAAAACAAATTTTGAGTCTAGTACTGACTACAATTTCTCTCTTTATATATATATATAAAGAACGCTACACTATTTTTTAGGTTGGATTGGGATCTACTCTTTTCTTTTTAAGTGAATTTTTAGTCATGGAGAATATTCACCTATCCTTTTATGAAAGAATTATAGACGAAATAATCTCCAAGGAGATCTCCACTCAAGGCTTAATCCTAAAGAGGTGCGACAGAGACTTGCCTAACCTGTGGTAGTCTATCGTTCCATGAAAAATCGATTTCATTACTCATATATCAAATAAAAAAGGCAAATAGTTACATATGTCTTTGTATTTTAAATTTAAAAGATAATGGCTTTATATGTTCTTAAAAGGCTATATCCAATCTTTGTGTACGTATCTCATTGCATGTAATCTATATTTAAAATGTTGCTGTGTGTTCAATTATCGTTTTATTAGGTTTAATTTTCTTCATCAAAACTAATGAAAATACTTGCACATTACTGAGTTTAAATTTTATATATACAAAGTACCCCTTAGAGAAGAGGATTTGGAATTCTGATTAGGGTTTAATAAATATTTAATACGTGGTTTTGATAATTAATTTTGAAAAAAAATTCTATCATTTTATTTTAACAAAATTAATAAAAGATATTTTGAATATATAAAATCTGAACTTGGCTGTGTGAAAATATTATAGAAAAATATATTGCTAATATGGAGTTGATATGCAATTAGTAAGCTAACATGTATTGGTTTGCTTTTTTTTTCATCAAATTGATGTTGTGCTTATGATATAGTTTGCTTTTAGGTGATGTGGAGCTTTGTCAGCTTGCATTGATCATTTAAAATTTAAAAAATAATTAAGAACAACAGCAACAACTTGCATTGACAATTTCATATGATCCAAAGCACTTTGGACAAAAGTTTATATTTTTATTGTACCATGTAAAGTGAAAATGAAAAGAAATTAATAAGTAGCTGGTGTGTGGGTGTGTGTGTAGAGAGAGAGAGATTCCATATAAATAGTATTATGATTTTTTTTTCTTATTTTTATATCTTTTTTCTTTTTCTTTCTAATCAAACATGTTTTCTTCTGTCATAAAATAGTAACTACATACTATAAACGAATTTATTTTCTCAAGAAGTTGATACATAGCATGCAAAAACGGTAGAAATTTGTTGAAATTAAGCTAAACATGGGCGGCCTTAATTTTATATACCTACCTCAGTTTTATTGCAAGAACATTATCCAATTCTGTGTCCCAGAATCTGTCTTTGACACTAAGGAAATAAGTTACTAGCTAGGCTTAGATGTGTGTTTGGTACTGTAGTTATTTATGGAGTTGCAATTTAAAAAAAAATTATAAATTATTTTTTAGTTGAGGTTGGTTTGATATTTATATATATTTAATTAAAAATATGGTTAAAATTAAGGTTTAATAAAAAATAATTTTGTTTAAATATGCTTTTTAAATTGAGGTTATAAAATAATTAAAATATATATATATATATATATTAATGATTTTTAATTTAAGTATTATAGATTTAACTATCATTATTATATTACTAAATAAATAATATTTTATATCAAATATTTTTTTATTATTCTATTAACTTATCTATAATTTTATTATGAAATTTATCTAATAAGAATTATAGTTTTCATGGTTTTTTTTAGCATGTAACAAAATCAAGTTAAATATCATTAGAAATAAAATTAAAATTACGATTAAATTTCATAAATGTTATGTTACATGCGATATTCTTCTAATTTATGTAATTTTATTAAACACTAATTTTTAAAAGTAAAATATAATTTAAAAAAATAAACACTTATTTTTTATGTTACCAAACATAATATTTGCATGGTTTGCTTTAAGAGATAAAGCTACCTGCAAACAAAGTGCTTAAAAGAATATGTAGCCAAAAACAACAAAAAAGAGAGAAGACTTTCCTTTTGATTTAATAATTAACAATTGAATTGTTTTAATTGCAAGAATTTGTTACCTTCTACGAATGAGTGTTTCACTCATTGAAAATGCAAACCACATTTTTTACGTTATTATTAATGAAATAGAAACTTCAGTCTCTAGACAAATTAAATCCATGGCCAAATTTATGTATAACTTAAAAAACAAAATTGACATCGAGATTATGTATTGGGTTTCTTTTTTACAATAAAATATTCCAATCAATTTAGCGAGATAAGATAAGGTATTTTCATTAAATATATATTACTCTATTTACTTTACAAATCTGTGATGAAGTAATGACAAAATCTCAATATTTGTATTAGAAGGATAAAATATGAAGTGAGATAGAGAGAAAAAAAATAGCCAATTTTAAAGTTTTTACAATTTTTATTTTTGTCTAAGAGTTTATCTTATTAATTTTTAGTTTTAGAGTTAGAAAAATAAGAAAAACAAAAACTCACTAAAAAACAACAAAGTTGTTATTTGGCCACAATTATTGCAAAAAAATAAGAATCTTTGTGTGAATAAGCTTCTCTTCTTAATAAAAGTTTAATGGAGATGGTATTTCTCTCTAAACATAATAGAAAAAAGTATATTAGTTTTGATTATGTTTTATTTATTCGATTTATTTTTGTTTTATAGTGATTTTAGGGTGATGAGTGGTTTATATAGGCATTTGTGATGTTTAACATCCCCTGTATCATATAAAAACAATAATTTCATGTTAATTAAAAAGTAAAGTAATTATATATATATATATTATGGTGTTCATATTAAAGTCTATCAAAATTTTGATGGAATCTTTCCCATACTAAAAGGTTCTAAGTCATCGATATATAACTTGTTTACATTTCTAATAACATGCATCTCCAAACTCAATCTTAACTCAATCATTTTGTGTCTCAATCCCATAGATATCATCAAATATATCAACCACAATATTTATGATATACATTATTTAACAAATATCATTATGGATGAATAAAAAAATTACACATGTATGAAACATGGTTATATGAACTATAAAGTTAAGTTCATTTAAATCAAGTTTAAACATTAATTATACAAATTAAATTATATAAATATTTACATGTTTACAAAATACAATGGTATACTTCCTAGAACCTAAATTACAAGAAGTGAACATAAGCTAGGATTTACTCCTGTCGTGCATGCGATGATCCTGAAACAAAATACGTATAATTCAAACATGAATATCACAATAAATATAACAATACAAATATCTAACAATTTAAAAATGACAACATGTATTCATATTTTGTTTACTTCTCCCTTCTGGTTTTCATTAAAATCTCTTTCTTGTTCAACTACAAAAAATCATTTTCCCTGCCATTACCAACCTTTATTTCCAGATTTTATAAGAAATGATTATTTCTACTTAACACATTACCAATACCACTTTTACTAGTATCATCATCATCACTCTATAGGAGTTAATGCAAGGTGGTCCCCTTGTACAGGATCCTAACATACATTAAATGTCTGCTAGCTAATATATTGTGATTCCTTTATCCAAGATCCTAACATATATTAAATGTATGCTAGTCAATACATGGTTGATCCCCTTACCCGTGATCCAAACATATACTAAATATATGCTAACCAATACATAATTGATCTTTTTATCTGGGATTCTAACATATACTAAATCTATGCTAGTTCACGCTTTAAATCATACTTCTCATGTTTTCTTTGTTAGTGATAATTTCATCACTTGATAATTCATACAACAACCTTTCAACTTGAATGCACATACATTCAGAATGCTATCCAAAATATCAGCATCATTATGCAAACTTTTCTCCTTTCATCTAATATCCAATATTAAGTAATTCACATTTCACATTGGTAATTATGAAATTTAACTAGAAAGCATAGATGTGATTCACCTACTTATAATTGAAGCTCTACTTTTGCTTTTTTATTGCTGCAGTTTCACCACACTTATGGTCCCTCCTGCAAATCACAAGTTTATCTCATAAATTTTTCTTATTCAAGGATATGCTTTACCATTATCATATCAAAAACCAATAAGTCTTTCTTTGAGTAATTTCTTAATTTTTTTTGTTTTGTTTTTTTCATTATACCTATTAATATTATTGTTCCTTATCCAACCATTGTTATCATTTTTTTCTTTATATTTGCACTGTTATTATTTAAATCTCGAACTGTTATTGTCTAGACTTTAGATTGTTATTGTCTAATTCTTATTGTCTTGATATTGAATTGTTACTGTCCGACCTCTTCTCAGATTTTTAACAATATCTAGAGTTATAAAACTCTATTTTAAGTGAGATTGGTCTTGTTAAAAGTTAAAACACAAGGCTACAAGTTCTCAGAGGAAAGAGAACCTAATTTTACCTCTAAGATAGTAAAAATTGTTCATCAACAAACATTGAATTGTTATTGTCTACACGTTATTGTCTTAACATTAAATTGTTACTATATGATATTTTCTCAGATTTTTAACTATATCTAGAGTATAAAACTTCGTTTCAAGCGAGATTGGTCTTATTATAAAGCTAAGAAACGTGATTACAAGTTGTCTAAGAAAGAAGAATCTAGTTCTGCCCTTAACTAGACCTACTGCCTTACAAGGTTTGTCCTAACTCAGTCTTGGTTGGTGACCCATAGTTGGAGTTTTATAACTCCAAATTGAGCAAGACCAATTTTATTAGTTAGTTAACATCAAAAAATACAATTTCCATGAAGGAATATGATTTTAAGTCTTCCATTCTCCTAATCGAAATCCATTTGAAAATCAAGAGATGAAACTGTCTAGATTTGTTAACCTTTTCATTTATACACAACACATGAAGTTATTTAATTTTAACAACTAATACTTTTTTTCTCAATTCAAGTCTGAGAACCTTAATCTATAATTCAACATCCATACATCAATTTATAATTAACTTTGAAACAACTTATAAGAGTATGTTTAGAATACTTTACCTGGTAAGAATTAAGGTTTTGATCTTTAACTCCCTCCTTTTCTTTCTAATGACAATCGAATCTCCCCTTTTATCTTCTTGTTCAAATTTTCTTATTAATCACTTGTTCATGAGTGTTTATTCTACCAGTAATCCTTAATCTTGGATGGATTCTTAAAATTTTGGTGTTTCTCTCTTGATTGGTAAAAAGTAAATACAAAAAAAAAACTATATCTTTTCTTTCTTTACGGTTGCTGTAAATTTTTTGTGAGAAGAAGAGTATTTATACTCTATAATTATTCTTATTTGCATTTATCCCCCATTTTCTTTAAGTGTATTATTTTTCCCCCACATCTTTTTTCTTCTTCTTATAATTAAGTTATACCTCTTTTCTTTTCTTATAATTTCACTCCACAACTTTTAGTTTAATTTTTTTTTTTTAATTTAATATAGCTCTGATTTCTTTTCTAGGGTTTACATTTGGGGTGTCAATGAATAGAAAAATAATTTTTAAAGGAAACCCTTGATTTTTTAGGCACCACAGAGATTGATGTATTCTAAATAGCAACTCAACAGGTAACATGTCACCGACCATTGCATGCGATGTATTACCTGTTTAATAAAAACAATTGGACAAAACATTATCTACTCCTGAGACAAAAAGAAAAAAAAAGCCTAGACACGAGCCTATGTTTTTTTTTTTAAATTAAGGCTAGGTGTATGGGCCTTGTCTTTTTTATTTTCTTTAATTTAAGTTTATTTTTTTAAGAAAATAATTAATTTAAAATATTATAAATACATTAATTTATTAAATTTATAAATTAATTAAGAATATATATTACATATGATTTTATTAAATGTCATTTATTTCTTATTTTATTTTACAAGAAAAGTATATAAGTTTTTTTATACTATTAGCAATTTCTTTTACAGCCCATCATCATTTTTTAAGATTATGTTCAATTGATTTCTTGATAATATATGTTTCTTATTCATATAATTAAATAAAAATATTTTGAAAGATTTATTTTATTAAACTTATCTGATTTAAGAGTTTAGCAAGTTAGTTCGAGTATATCAGGAACTATCATTATCTTGATAATTTTTTTAAAAAACTACTTTTATATATATATAGAAGTTGAAAATAAAAGAGAGATTATTTTGGTCATTTAAAATAAAAGGTTTATAAAGGTTGTGCTAATAGCAATTTCTTGATTGAAAACGTAAATGCCATCTCTATTCAAGCATTAATTATATAGAAACTTGAGTCTCAGACAAAATCCACAGCCTAATTCATGTATAACATAAAAAAAAATGGTATCCAGATGTTCAAATGCATAATTCCTAAGAGATTATCCAGATGTAAATGTTATATGCCGGCTAATTTAATTAGCTAGTAGAAAGACCACCACACCAACAACAGAAATAATAGCATTATGAATTTCAAGAAGCCAAAAAAAATAAAAAGCATACCCTTTTTTTTACTAGAGTATTTCTAGGTTAGTTTACTTAATCAAGATTAAATTCTTTTCTATACAATATTAATTACATAATGGACGAGGTAGTCGTAGATGCAACCATTACCATGAAAGTTGTAGGGCATCAATGGTATTGGACTGATGAATTTTCAGACTTAATAGTTCCGATAAGGAGTCACTCACTTTTAAAAGTTATATAATCAAAGAAGATGATTGAGAATTGCATCGATTACATTTATTAGAAGTTGACAATAGAATGGTTGTGCCAGCCAATAGAATGGTTCCGCTGCTTTGATGACTGCCCAGAATGATGGGATATTGTCAATTTGATATTGAAATCATCAATGTTCTAAAATATAATATATGGTTATTTAGTATTCAATACAATGATTAATTATATATTTAATTACTTGGATTTTGGTTTTTTAGTCTCAGAAGTTTATAGTTAAAGTTTTAGCAACTACAACAATAATTATAATCAAGGAACTTAAAGTTTGGTGATAAAGTTAATATATATGGAAAATATAATAAATGTTTTAAAACAATAAATAATTTAAAAAAACTTTACATTGAAGAAATAAAAATATTTGTTTTTAAGTTTTAAATTGATTTAATACTCTAAAATCTATAAAAGTTTATTGTACGAGATAAAAAATTCTAAACCATTACTTGCATAATTCAGGGGATATTTATACATTTTTAAAGTTGAGAATAATAGAATGTGTTGGATTGTGCCTTAACCAACCTTCCTATTTATATATATGTAGCAGGACACGACAGTAATTGTAGGGATTGCAACATTGAAATAATCCTATATTATTTTTCTATTCTGATATATACAAGCTATACATTCTATAATATGCCCCCTCAAGCTGAGGGTGGGAGATCAACTCGAAGCTTGAACTGAAAAGTAATAAAGGATGCAACAAGAACCGATTTAGTGAAGACATCGACACGTCGATTCCGAAAAGGAACAACATGAATCTGAATCTCTCTTTTGCCAATGCGGTCATGGATAAAGTGATAATCCAATTCAACATGCTTAGTACGAGTATCGAAGATAAGATTGGTTGAGAGATAAGTAGCACCAAGATTATCATACCAAATGGTAGAAATAGAAACTGAAGGAACCTGCAAATTTGTTAACAAGTATTAAAGCCAAATAACTTCAGTGGTACCATAAGCAAAAGCTTTATACTCAGCTTCAGTAGAGGAGCGAGCAATTGTGCGTTGCTTGCTGGATTTCTAAAAAATCAATATTTGACCAAAAAAGACAAGATAGTCACTCGTAGACTTGCGATCATCAATACTACTAGCCCAATCTGCATCTGTAAAGCTATACAAAGCAAAAGAGGAGCCTCAAATGATATGAAAACCATAAGATATTATACCTTTAAGATAGAGTAGAATATGCTTAACAGCGGTCCAATAAAAATTTATAGAAGCATGCATAAACTGACAAACTTTGTTTTCAATAAAGTATATATCCAGATGGGTGAAGGTAATATATTGGAGAGCACCCACGATTTGACAAAATCATGTAGGATCAAAGAATGAGTGATCTGATAATAGAGTGACTTTTGAAGGGGAGACTGGAGTATCAACAGGTTTGCAGGAAGTCATACCAGTATAGGTGAGGATGTCAAGAATATATTTATGTTGACGTAGTATTAAACCCATATCGGTAGATTGAATTTCAATACCTAAAAAGTAGTGAACAACACCTAAGTCATGAAGCTTGAACTCAGAGTTAAGTAACTGTATTAGATGATGAAACATAGTAGAGTTGTTATCTGTAAGCAGAATATCATCAACATACACCAGGAGATAAAAGATATTAGTACCATCAGATAAAATAAATAGGGAGGTGTCAACCTTGGAAGCGCGAAAGTTGATGGAGAGCAAAAAATCACTTAGATGAGTGTATCATGCTCTCGGTGCTTGTTTCAAACCATATAATGATTTGCGCAATCTGCACATAGGAGATGAAAGAGAAGAGTCAACAAAACCTAGAGGTTGTTTCATGTAGACCTCTTCCGTAAGAACATCATTAAGGAAGGCATTATGAATATCAAGCTCATGAATCTTCTAATTGCGTAAAACCACGAGAAAGAAAACTAATCAGACAGTGGCCTGTTTAATAACTGGACTGAAGGTTTCAGAATAATCAATACCTTCCTGCTGAGTAAAACCTCTAGCAACAAGGCGGGCTTTATAGCGCTCAATACTACCATCAATATGATGTTTGATATGATATTCCCATATACTGCCAACAACGTTCATAAGAGAATGAAATGGAATTAAAAACCAAGCGTGATTTGAGTGCAAAGCAGTGATCTCAACACACATAGCATCATGCCAAACTGCATACCAGTCAGCATCAGAGAATGCAAAAGGCTTAAAAGAGGGAGAATGCAATACCCGTGTAGAGGCAGAGATGGCGGCAGCGGAAGTAACCAGATTTGCTATCTTCGGCTGTCGTGGTATGAGAGTCATATGATAGTTATTGCGTGCTGGTGGAGACACAAGGGAAGATGATGGCAGTGAGGAGACCTGTGGCAGTTGATAAGAAGATAAATCAATCATAAGTTGCAGACCTACGGGAGAGGATGATGAAGAAGCAGCCTCCAGCATAGGATTGTCAGTAGAGAAGAGGTTGTAGGCAAAGACAGAATCTGCAGGAATGCTGGTCGTGGTGGCAAAGCAGATGAGGGACTGGAGAGTGTCCCAAGATCATGAGGAGAGGAGACCAATTATCGAACTGAACTTGCATCATAAGGGTTAAGTAAAAACGCATGTGATGATGGCCAAGAGATGGTTGGGGGCTATGGTCAAATGGCTGTTTAGAGTGGCTGAGCTGAGTGTTGTAGGCTGTTTAGGTGGCTAGTGAAAGTAGGGGGTGGTGGGTTGTTTAACAAGGCCGGGAGGGTGATAGTAGCAAGTGGGATGAGGGTTGTGGTGGAAACCTTTGCAATCTGTTCAAAATTATCAAATGAAAACACATGTTCATGGAAACGAACATAATGGGAAATATAAATATGGTGAGAGGCAATGTCAAAACATCAATAACCAAGATGGGAGGAACTATATCCAAAAAACACACATGAAGAGAAATGAAAATCCAATTTATGATTATTATATGGACGTAAAAAAGAAAAACAAAAACAACTAAAAGTACGCAGAAAATGATAATCAGGAAACCAGTGAAATAAACAATCAAATAAAGAGCGATGGGAAAGAACAGGAGCAAACATGCGACTTATAAGATAAACAGAGGTTTCAGAAGCATAATTCTAAAATTAAAGAGGTGTTTTACATTACCTTAAAAGATTAAGACTTGTTTCCACAATATACCTATGACAACGCTCTACTGTGCCATTTTGTTCATGAGTGTGAGGACAAATTAGATGATGATGAATACCAACAGTCTAAAAAAAGATGGATAATTTTTTGTATTCATCACTCTAGTCAATTTGAACAGATTTTATTTTTAATGAAAACTGGCATTCAACGAGAGTTTGAAATTGATGAAAAACAGAGTAAACATCAGACTTGGCAACAAGAGGATAATACCATATATATTTAGTATAAGCATCAACAAAGATAACAAAATAACGATAGCCATCTGAAGAAAAAAAATGAGCAGGGCCCCACACATCACTAAAAATTAATTCATGCGGAGTAGAAGTTTTGTGACCTGTAAGTCCTAGAAACAAACGCGAGGATTTTCCTAAAGGACAACTTTAACATTGAAAACTAAGACCTTTATTGTTACAAATGATCTTATTTTTCAAGATTAATAATTGAAAAATACATGTAGTAGGATGACCTAGTCGACGATGCCATAAATCGACAGAGGCAGAAGTGCAGGAAGACCAATAAACTTGAGGAACTACTGTGACAGAAGACTTGGTTGGGGCTAGAGACCATCTTTACTCAAACCTGAGAGATGGAATTCATGGGTGTTGAGATCCGTGATATAAAACACACAGGGATGAAATTCAAAATAAACATTATTATCAAGATAAAATTTTTGAACAGAGAGTATAGGTTTCGTGATTGCAAGAACATGAAGAACATTAGATAAGGTGAAAGAAAGATGTGGTGTATATATTTTTGTATGACCGAGGTGAGATATAAGGAGGCCCTTACCATCACCAACATACAAATTATCATTACCAAGATATAGTTCTGAAGCAGTCAAGGTGGCAACATCAAGTGTGAAGTGCTGATTGGCACCGGTATCCAGAAACCAATCAACATAACCGGTTAAGGAGAGATTATGCTACACTAGATTGGCAGTAGACTGTTGGCCAAAACTTTACTGCTGGAATTGATGACAGTGAGAAGTTGTATGGCTAAAATTTTGACATAATTGGCAGCATGGATTCTACCCCCTATTGCGCTACTATGAGCCTTGTCAACTGTCATCGAAGAAGGAGTTCTGAAAGTTGCGGTGATCAGGTTTGAGGCTAGTAAACCAGTTACCTCTGCTGCTAAACTGGTTGGGAAACTAGTCTCTGTTGAAGTGACCACTGCTACAGCTAGAATTACTAAAGGTCTGGCGTTGTGCAACAAAAGTAGATTATGAAGTGCTGGGTGTGGGCAGTAGAGGAGCATGTATGGCAGTTAAAGATTTGTGAAGAAATTCATGCATGAAGAGATGACTGTGAAGATCTGCTTATGATAAAAGTTTGGCCTTGGTAATAAAACTTGTAACTAGGTCTTTAAACTCTCCTTAAAAACCACAAAACACATATAAATTAAAATCTTCAAGCGAAACTGGTCGACCAACAACGGTCAATTCATCAAATAAGCCTTAGCTTTTTTCATAAATTGAGTTACTGATTCATCATCCTATCGAAGATCTTGAAGAGAGCCATAAAGTTGCATAATACGAGAGTTAGAGGTGGAAGCGAGAGCTCGCTTAAGAGTGTGCCAAGCTGAAAAAGAGCTTTAACAGCCAACAACAAGATGTAAAACTTCCATAGATATGGAGGAAAGAAGAGCACTCAGAATAAATTGGTCCTATTGTTTCCAGGGAAGAAAGAACGGATTTACCTGAAGAGAGATACCATATCCAGCAAGAACATATGAAGATGGACATGTGTTGGAGCCATCAACAAAACCAAAAACTCCTTGACCTAGGAGATACGGCAGCATCTGCAGACACCAATATAAATAATTGGTGTTCGTTAACTTGAGGGAGATGACTTGGTGAGTGTGAGAAATGGAGATAATGTCTGTGGCAGTAGAGACAACAGCTTCATTAGACATGGGCTACAAGAGAAGGCGTTCTCCAGCCATGGCAAAGGAGAAACAAGGCTGTGAGGCAGCAGAGGAGGCGCTGCAGAGGAAGAAGGCTACACTGCCAGAGAAAAAGGTTGAACTGCTGGTGCTGCAGAGGAAGACTATGTATGTGGCAACTGTTCCATTGAAGAAAGGGAGGCTGTGCTATAAAGGAAAGAAGGTTACTAGATGTGAGAAAAGTAAGTTAATTAATTTTAGGTTTTTGCAGCTCTGATAGCAAGTTAAGAATAATAGAATGTGTTGGGTTGTGCCTTAACCAACCTTCCTATTTATATATATGCGGCATAACACGGTAGTAACTGTAAGGATTATAACATTAGAATAATCCTATATTATTTTCTTATTCTGATATATACAAGCTATACATCTATAATACTCAACTTTATCGTTTTTAAAGAAGAGAATAACGGAAGAGTCCTTTACTTTTAACAGCATTAATGAAATGCAAATATCTCTCACATAAGACAGTTGATATGTTGTCCCTTAACAGACCTTGTATACACTTATGAGTTTAGGAAAATTATTACATCAATATGAATGATTATCTTAGATTGAGGGGCATTATAATTTATTATATTTTCAATTTTTTTATTTTAGAAGATCATTTATGATCAAACACATAGTCTTAGAACTTGATGATAGTTAAATCAAATGCTTTGGACCTGGAATATTTGTTAGACCCGTGTTTTTTAGGTTTGACTAACTGTCAAACCTAGGTTTTTTGGATCTACTATATTTGATGGATCAGCGCTAGATGACCGCTAAGTTTAAGTACTTTAAGTCTAATATATTTTTTAAATTTATACTACTTTAGACTTGGTTGACTATCAAGTTTAAATTTTTTAGGTATGACATGTTTGTGAGACCTATATTATTTTGAGTTTGGCTGAATAGTAAGCTCAAATTCTTTTAGTATAGTTTGTTTGTTAGACTCAAGTTATCTTAAACGTCAATAATTACCATACTTAAGTGTTTTAAATTTAACATATTTGCTAAATATATTTTATTTGTTTAAGATTTTATATATATATATATATACCAACCAAATATTTTCATATATTGCGAACTCCAAATGAAATCAGAGAAAGTTCAAAAAGATTTTCAAAAGTCCTTATAAGTTTAAATAATTAAATTTATTGAGTTAGTCAAATCTTATGTTGGTATATTAAATGTCAACTAGGCAGCTCAACAACCACGCAAATCAATCCAAAACGCAAATCAATCCAAAATGTAGGTTTGCATGACCTTTATTTTTTGGTATGCACAAATCCACCTTAAATTCTGCAACATGCTTGCACTGGTTAGCATGCTCCCATTTTGAAAAGGCCTTTGAAATCCAGCAAATGATGGACTAATAGCAAAAGCTAGAATGATGGTGATAAGAAAGTGGGACTGATGATCCATTCTTTATATAAATCTACACATAGACAACAATACTCTACATGGTGGATTCGTAGGTCAATGGCCATATCCCTCATACTGAATCCGCAAATAATAGAATAATTACGTAGCAGGAGATAGTAGGTACTAGGTGATGCTGATTGCTGAAGATAGAATAAATTTCTCCGATGTATGACATGAGTCAACTTCTTCTGATTAATTTCAGACTAGCAATGGCAATTTAATTTAAAATTGATAGATACAGAGAATATTATCAAACTCAATTTAAAATCTACTTGAATCTAATCTAAAATATATATTTATATTAAACAAATGTATTTGTAGAATATTTAGACCATTTTTTTTAATACAATATGATACACAAAAGACACATATAAATAAATAATATTTATTATTTTATCATTTAATATATACATATACAGACTTTAAATATATATATATTAACTATTTTATTTTTTATTAATTAATAAATAATAGTCAAGAATGGATACTCATTAGATATTTAAAATTTGATGAACAATTTATAAATACCTAAATTTCTTATTCCATAAATAATTTGATAAATAATAGGTAAAACATAAATACAAAAAAAATCCGATGCGCAGGTACCCGTTGCTATCCCTATTTTGACTTCGTTGGAAGTTAAGAAGCCCGGGGCCGAAACCCTTGCTTTTGAGCCCTAACTGTGTTCACACAAGAACCCAGGATGAAGACAGCCATCCTCTCCATCCAGGACTTCCACGCCGGGCTATGAACATGCCCTAGCTCATAAGGAAGGCATGATTCCAAAGAAAGTTCATAGGGGTCCAACATGAAGGGCAGACTTATCGAAGAGCCTGAGTGGCTCAACAGTGTACTCGTTGTGGAACTGGACTCGGCTCTGACATTGGAGAGGGCCATGCGTTTATGCGATTTGCACGTCATCCTATTATAAATGAGCTCACACAGCATCAGCGAAGGTGGTGATGCCAGACACATTTGCGCTCTGTAAACAGTTCACATGATAGGATTTTTACTTTGAATGGGGCACCACCACCAGTTAGGAAATGATATCCTGGGCTAGATCATACCATGCCGTTTGTATCGCTTTCTCCATGTGTTTCACAGGTATAAGAACACCACAAAACACCATTTCAGGCAGGTAAAAAGAGAGCATTCATAAACCAAAGCACGATAACAGTATATCCCATTGCCTTTATCTTCTCCATTTACAATAAATTTCACACAATTTTACTCTTACATCAATAATGATTTAAATATCCCAAGGTGTATTTGTGTGTTTTAAAATAATTAAGATAAAATATATATAATAAAAAACTAAATTTTTTAATAATTTATTTATTATGTGTGCTTAAATTATTAGTATCAAACACGAATTAAAAAATTTTAAAATAATAGTAAAGAATTCGAATGTCATTCTCTAACTTATACTATTATTATACTATTAGGCAAAATTTAATTGCGTAAATAACCATTACAGATAATTTTAATTTTTTTTTTATCTCATACTTTATCAACTATGTATCTATAGAATGTTCAATAAAATTGTTGATTTAAGTAATGATCTTGGTATTATTTGTTTCTCATACATCTATCAAAGCAGTGTCTCCTTTTTTAATATTTTTAGACACCACATGAGTTTCACTAACATATTTCCACATCTTTTTATTTTTAAAAAAATTTCTCATTGCATGTCTTCAGTATGAATAGTTTTTTCTATTCAACTTCACACTCAGGGACTAAAACGAATAATTTATTTCAACGATCGTAATCAACAATCATAAAAAACTAGAATACAAAAGCAGTGGGGAAAAAAATTAAATTACAGAAACTGAACAAAGATTACATAAACTAAATAAATATCTTCTTGAAATTATACAATTACTATAAAATATAAAACAAATTTGCAGAAATTGAATACAAATACTAAATTGCAGAAGTTGAAGGGAAGATGAAATACCAAAACAATTACAAAAACTAAAAAATATCAAATTTTGCAAAACAGAGGATAAAATATCATTCCAAAAAACTAATTAAGATCAAATACAAAAGGAAGGTTAGAATTCTCAATAATTTATTTATTATGAATACTTCATGTTAATTTAAATATGAAAAATATTATACTATTCTTAATAAATAAGTATATATAAATATTATTTAATAGCTAAGAACTTGTTTATTTATTTATTTTGAGCTCTTCTTTGTTAACTTAGGAAGCCCATCAATGTATTACAAATATCAAGGTATCTCTTAGAATTTATTCCAAACACTAAAAATCTGTGCATTTGTAAGTAGTCTCTTTGTGTGTGTGAATTATCAATCTTTGAGGAGGATCGAGAGAAAAAAAAATAGTCTCTTTGTGAATCAATTAATAAAGTTGATTGTAAGTAGCTGGGGCCTGGGGGGTTTAGCAAATTCAATTTATAGTAATTATAATAAGATTTTCCTATGTCGAGTCTCATTTATTAATGATTAATCGTAATTTAAAGTAAATCTCAACTATAATAGCCATTTGTTTATCCCAGATGGTCCTACAAATCCTAAGACAATCACTGATAAAAAAAGGAAAAGGGCATAGATTGATCTATCCGAAGGTATGAAATCATGGCAAAGATGGGAAATTTATTCCTTAATTATTATATTGGAGAACTTTTTTTCTTATGAGCTTTTTATCACAAGGCCAAGAATAGTGTTAATATTAATTAATTTGGTTGTGGTCTAGGGGATATTTGGAGTATCGTGGCGGTGGTCATGGTTTAAAATATTTTTTAATTAAAAATATTTTAAAAAATTGATATTAACATATAAAAATGTAAAAAAAAAAATTAAATTAAAAAAATAAATTTGAAAAATTTATAATTTCAGTTGTCCTTGTAGACACTTCTCCACAACATCACATCATAAAAGGAGAAAAAATATTGAAAAATTTGTAACTTGTTCATCGAGCATTAATCCCCATGAAAGACTTGCTAAGTGGGAACCGTATATATTAATAACTTGTAGGTCTCCAATGACTATTTCAATTCAATGAAACATTGAAAAATTGGACCACCACAGTGTGTGTAGATTGGCTGAGCAGATAACGTATTGTATGGATAAGCATACAAATTAATAAGGGATTAGAACATAGGGGCTCGTTGGATTAAACTACGAGAAGATAATTTTTTACATATGTTTTCTATATTAAATATGGATTATCCACTTCTATATATGTGTGTGTATTTTGGGATTAATTCTTGTACATGGAGATTAAATTTTATTTTCAAATCTATAATAAATTAGATTATTCATATAAAAATTAAAGAATTTATGGAAAATTTAGTTTAAAGAAAATGTTTGTACAATTCAACCCTTAATTTCAAACTAAAAGATCTATTTATTTATTTATCACCGGGGGGTATTTTAATAACTCAATGCATACAAGTAATTAGCATGGTAATATGACCTCATTATTCCAAATCCTAAGCCATATTCTTTGAGCTCTTAGTTCTAGCCTTCAATTAGCAATGAAGATGGGACTCATCAAGTGACTTCCATAGCAGGTCAAAACTTCATTATAAATTATTGAAATTAGAGAGAGATGGTATTTCATATTATAATTCAATTATATTTTAAAAAAAATTATAATTATTTATTTTTAGCTTCAAATTATTTTATTTTATTTGTATTTTTAGATCATCTCAATATATTAATATCAAAAATAATTTTTAATATATATATTATTTTAATATATTTCCAACCCAAAACTTCTTCCAATTAAAATCTATATAGTCATGCAGGCATTTTTCAAGCATGTCAACACCTCCCGTTTCGGGATTTTAGATACAGTCCATTCCATTACTATATGAGAATATCATTTTATAACCTGTTCCAAAACATGTCCTTTTTCTCCCTTGTAGGGAATGACATAGCTTCAAGATAAGATAACCTAAGACTAATTAAAGGGTTTGGAAACAAGTGAAAGGTACATAATTACCTTAAGCATTTCTTGAATTTTGTCTGCAAGGGTAAAATTTCGTATAGGCCATGATAAAATTTGTCATTCCAAGAAATTTTGATCACCTGTACAGCATGGCTATGTGTAATTTGATCTCACAAAATTGAATTGTGCTCCAATCTCGTTAAGTTTATGAAAGTACAGTAAATGTTATGTTTTAAAATATATTTTGTTTCGGAATATATTAAAATATTTTTAAAAAAATTATTATTAATATCAAGATATCAAAATAATTTATAATAAAAATGATCAAAAATCTTCTGATATATCGCTCAACTGTACTCTCAAATGAATCATATTTTATTTGATGTTAATAAAAACTGTTCATTTCAATAATATATCTTTGTTGGATAAGTCAGAGGTGATTCATATATAGATAATCGAGAGATTAAGATGCTTTACCAACTTTCAATTAATTGGTGATCAAATGTTCCATCCCTTCTCAAATTTAATTTGTTTGGTATTCTTTGTCTAATCACACATTCAGCGCTCATATGCCACGATTGTTCTTTAAAATGTAGAGTTTTTGTTTGATAGTGGGAATAACTTGGTTTTTTCAACCCACATGGCGGCATAGTACAATGAGTTTTTGGAATTATCATAGTTAAAACATATTAAATCAACGTTTTAAATATTTTTGCTATAATTTTAATATGTTGTTATTAAAAATTAAAAAAAATCTGAGGAAATCATTTTAATATATATTAAAAAAACATTTATAAAAAAATACCAAAAATATGTTTGATTGGAGTTGGGGAGATAGAAATTCAAAATAAATATCCCTCCAATTTTAAAGTGAATTTGTTATTTCATTAAAAAAAAGAGAATTTTTTCTGTCATCTTTATCTCTATCTTTTCTGTGTTAAAGATAAGAACTAAACGTTATCTAAAATCCTTCAAATTGTTTGGTTTTCTACTAGAGATGGGAGAACTTTTTTGAAAGAATGGGCTAAGACTGAGGTTTGTCGATGGGTTTGGTTACATGGAAGCTAATTTTTGGCTACCAATTAATTTGTAAATCATGAGGACATATCGAAAGGAACATTTTTATCTCTTTGGAAGACTTGATTGATAAAGAAACAATCTGTTTTTTTTTTTTTCTAATTATCATGAAATGGCCTAAAATTGAGCCTAGATCAACTCTTTGGCATGCCTGTGACAAGGATTATTATCCGCTGAGGCTGCCTGGGTCAGACATGACATGGATAAGGTTGGCTATTAGGGTTTTGGAAGATAAAATGGTGGTGTGCTGCTTTTCTTTCAAGCTTTCCACTCTTTTCTGCCACAATTTCCGGCAGGAAACTGAACGGACAACGTCTCTAATTAGGTCTGAGGCTGTTTGGTCTCTCCCTGTCAAGCCATGTTTATCTGCCATGATTTGGGGTTGAATGAACACGTTACTAGAAGCTAAATCGGATTGCATGACCTTCAATCACACGCATCCATGTCCCCAATGTGGAAGGGGATCAAGGTATTCCTGCTACCTTTCTGAGTTCTTTCTCTCCAAAGTTGGTTTCACTTCGTCAAAATGAATTATGCGGTTATTCTAAAAATTTAAAAAAAAAATTTAATTTTTTACATGTTTTTACAACATTTTGATATGATAACATTGAAAAAAATTAAAAAAATATTATTTAAATATATTTTATAATAAAATGCATTTTTCAAAAAAATTATTAATATACTCTCAAACACTTTTTAAATCTTATATATCAAGTGCTATTTAAACCGATTCTAAATGCCTCTTTGTTATTGCGTGCATTGCAATACCAAATGAAAGCTAATTATATATTTGATATTGCAATGGAAAGTTTTTTAAAAGTATTTTTTAATTAAAAATATTTTTTTAATTTTCTAACATTAACACATCAAAATCATAAAAAAATATCTAAAAAATATCAATTTAAAAAATAGAGTAAACCACAAAAATAAAAACTCCTTGGGCTATCCTCTATATTTTCAGTTTCCTTTATGAAATATTTTTCTAACTCCTTGGGAAGAATTAAAAACCATATACATATATAACAGTAACGTTGACCGAAACCACATAGAATTGTTAGAGACCAAAATCCATTTAGATGGGCCTAAGAGTAGGAGGATTTATCCAATGGACCAATCTAGCCATTGAATCAAGGGTCCTGCTTTTATTATCTCCTTTAAAATGTTAGTGGTTTTCTTTTTTAAGGTTGCCTTTTAGTAATATTCAACAAAGATTAATTTTTTTAAAAAAAAACTAGATTTTATTTTAAAAATATATTTTATATATAAAAAATAAATATATTAAAAAATAATTTTTCAAATGTATCTAAGTAGAGATGAGCAAATATAATTTTAATCCTATAAAAGCCCATTTTAGGATTAAGTTAGATAGGTTTTGGTGACCACAGCAAATATAGTCTAGTCCATCTAGAACCTACTAATACCATTGCATTATTTTTTATTCATTTTTTAATGGGCCAAGCAACCCAATGTACACAATAATTTTTTGAACACCAACTCACCTTCACCCTTGAAAGTATAATTTATTTTTATCCTTTTATTATAAATATTGCTTAACTATTTTTTTTTAACAAGATATCATTTTATTATTATAAAAAAAGAAAGACAATTGATACCGAGAAGATATAGTTCATTATTTTTTAAATTTGAATATTTTATTATTTATTCTATTTTGAAAGCATTTAAATTCATTTTAAAATTATGTTATGGATAAATTTATTCTTATATTTCTATTTACATCACTCAACCAAAGAAGTTTTTATATTTTTTTTATATATATCTCGTCTTTTCTATCTTGATATACTAATTTAAGGTCATTTAAAACACGTCATTCCTTCATAATAATAGTTTGATATATTAAAATGATTTTAATATTTTACTTTTGTAGCCCATCTACTTTTTATAAAATTGGGGGAAAAGAATAATCAACTAGGACCCCCAACCCACGTTGACTACAACTTGGATCCATTCAGCTTCCATAAACTATGTAATCCAGCATGCATTGGCCATACTTTCAAGAAGTTTTGATTTAAAATATTGGAACATAAAGCTCTTTGCTTCCTAAAGAAGATAAGGTTAAAGCTTTGCCACCCCCTTTTAATCATGGTGTTTTGTACTGATTCTTTGCACCATACATCTTTTTGACTTGAAAAAGGAAAATGGGGTAAACTGTAGTTTTTTCTCCTGCTAGATGCCTTGAAGGCTTATAATTAATTGGGACTCAAATATATCATTTAAACATCATTGCCAAGTCAAGATATGGTATTTAAGAACAATACAAGAGACTCTATGAAACTAGATGAAGGAGAAAATAGCATCAAGGATAAAAAATTATTTTTGATCTTCATGTTGTTTAATATATTCCAGTCAAGTCCTCCTGTTACTCTTTTTTTCAAGATTTCTTTCATATTTTACATATAAAACTAATAAAATTACTTCAATACTCTCAACTTCAATGACTTTTAACCTAACCGAAGTTAAAATTTAATATCATAATAAATTTTGGTTTTAAAATTTTTTAAAAAAAGAATAGATTGTAAGGCTACTAGTTTCTTTTTTAAGGAGGAAAAAAAAGAGGATATTTAGGCAAATAGCTTTTTATAAAAAAAAATTAAAATTAATTTTTTTGGATGGAGAATTAAATTATGAAATTAAATTTTAAAATTAGTTATTTTATGTTATAAAATTAATTTTATAAAAAAAATTTAAAACAATCAATTAGAGTAAAATTAATGAAGTTGAGGGTAATTAAGTTATTTTATTATTTTTATGCAAAATATTGAAGGGGCCTTGGAAATATTAATGGGAGAATTTGATTTCAATATATCAAGATATATAAAGAGGTGAAAATTGAAATTGGGGATATTATCAAAATTGAAATTAAAAACCAAGGGGTATTTTCTTACTTTTCATCTTTTTTTGCATGTAATTGCATAACTATTCTTGAAATCTTATTTCCTTGAAATTTCATTCCTTTTATTGTGAATTTTTTGTAATTAATAAAATAGATTCAAGGGTAATTGTATCTTTTAATATATATTATATATATTTTGAAACAAATATGGGTGGCAACACTGCTATTTGAAAAAAATAAATATTATTTCTATTTTTTTATCCTTTTTAAATTATTTTTTTTCTTTGATTTTATCTCTTATTATTTGATTTCATTTAAATTTTATATCAAGTCTAGTTTTTATCTTTTTATTACTATTTTTTTATTTTTTATAGATTAATTTTTTTCTTCAATTTCATCACTTATCATTTGATTTTATTTATTTATTATATCAATTTTAGTTCTTATTATTTTAATTTCTATTTATTTTTTTTATCATTTTTCTATTTGAATTCTGTTTTGAATTTTATTCTCTAACATTTAATTTTGATTTATTTTTATATCAAACAAGGTCCACTTTCTTTATATTATTATTTATTTTATTTTAGATGTTTTTTTTTTCATTTTTTTTCAGTTTTATCTCTCATTATTTTATGATTGAGAATTTTATTTTTTTTCTTTTAGAATTTTCTTTTTATGAAGTTAATCCTAAACTCATGACCAAGATCATGGATTTCAAATATTAACAAGGGTTAACTTTGATTTTTTTTTTTTTAGGTTTTTTATTAAACTTTATCTTTTCATTATCTTTAATGTCTATTTTATTATGAATCGGTATTTGTAATTTTTTATGGGGTTATTCCAATCTCATGCTTATGGTCACAAGGTCAACAAGTTAACTCGGGCTGACTCAAATATTTTTTCTTCATTATTTTTTTTAATTTTTTTTGTTTTGCACTTTGACCTTGTATTATTTGATAACTGAGCTTCATTATTTTATTAAAATTTCTTTTGAAAGATTTGTCTTTATATCATGATCAAGTTGTAGATTTAGCATACTAATCTAAATTGAATTAAATTGGTTTTTTTAAAAAAATTATTTGCTATTTTTTTTCAGTTTCTTTGTTGTGGTTGTATTTTTTATTCATATTATCAAAATAATAAAAGTTTATTAAATCTAGGAAAGTGAATGATCCGAGTCTCAATTTTTTTTCTACTTATTTGGGTCGTCTAAAATTGTATTTTTTTTAAGTTTTAAGCTATAAGAAAAAAAATCATCAATTTATTATTTTTTTCAAATTGAGGAACAAAAAAATATTAAAAAATAGATAATAATTGAACAATGTAAATGAACACATTAAACCTATGAAGCGGTTCATGAACTGGATTGGATTCAGTTATTTTTTTTAATTATTTTTAACACAAATATAAAATAACAAAACTTTCTTTTTAAAAAAATAGAGATCCTGGGCACATTGAGCTAAAAATAATAAGTTTGGACGTGTGTTTTATTTTTTAAAAGGGTAGACAACAAGGTTTTTTTGAAATAAGAAAGTAGATGATGCGCCGTATGCTTTGTGCAAAATTCGATGACAGTGATCACAAAAAAAAAAAACATGTCTAGGTTTTTTTAGCTTAAAAATATATTTTTTATCTTTTTTTAATTCAAAATATCTAAAAAATACCTTAATAAATGTTTTCATGATCTTAAAAAAACCAAAACAATGGCTCAATAAACCAAAATCAACCCGAATGAAAAAAACACTCTCATGGTCAAATCTGTTTTTCTAGGCAAGGAAAAAGAAAAAAAAATACCCAAGTGAAGCTTCTTTTGTGGAATGGATTAACATCAATTTCAATCATTTTAGTTGTTGAAATCATCTTTAACAATCACTTTTTATTTTTTTGCTAAAAGTTGATGGTTTTTTCTCTTCTTTCTCTTTTAAAATACAACTAAAAATTAAAAAAATAAACTTTAATAGTAAAATTAAATTTTTAAAAACTAAAAGAACTAATCACCTGTAAACTAAAAATAGAGTGTCATTTGTAATTTGTGATTTCACGAGAGCTTTAGTTGAATTCACCTAAAATCTTGATGTGTGTTAATTAACTAAACACTTATAAAAATATAATTGAAATAAAAGATAGTTTCAACAATACCATATCACACTCATTTATTTTTGCATTATAAAAATGTTTTTTTAAAAATTAATTTTTTATATATTTTTTAATATTTTAATTTTTTTATGTTTCTACATCGTTTTGATGTGTTGATATCAAAAATAATTTTTAAAAAATAAAAATTATTTTAATATATTTTTTAATAAAAAATACTTTGAAATATTGCTACTATTATACACTCAACCACACTCATTTACCAAAAGAATAAAAGAAAATGAAGTGGAGCAATGGATTGATAAACATAGAGAGCAACAGTATAGTTTCATGTACAGAGAAAGAAAGCAACATAACAAAGAAAGGAAAAGAAAATGGCCACAATTTGAGACCATGCTGTAAAGACACAGAGCATTAGCGAAAAACCATTCCAATTGGGGTGTGGAAAACAGAGTGATTCTTTTGATCCATCGACCTCAACACCAAAAGAATAAAAGATAAAAAAAAAAAAAAACTTCTTTTGATTGGTTTAGCTGTATATTATTAAAATATCCAAAAGCCATACTGTTATGAAAAATTTGGAGATCATCCTTGACTGTTTGTCAATTTAAGCAAGTATTTAGGAGTATAATATCTTCTGTTTCTAGGTGTGTTTTATTTGAAAAAATATTAAATTCATTTTTTTAGTGAATTTTCATGATTTCAATGTATTGATATTAATTATAAATCAAAAAATTTAATTTTTTAATATATTTTTAAATAAAAATATATTTAAAAGGCATGATACTAAACACATAATAAACTCGAAGTGGAATTGAAAATAATGAAATCTTTTGAAAATTACATATGATCTCATAAAAGTGATCACTAAAATAATATATATTAGACAAAGTTAATTCTTCTACGTTCCAAGATATTAGTAAACATTATCTTATTTTTTTCAAAAAAATAAAATTAATATTAACAAGAATTAAAAGAGTTGGCGAATTCATTATTCACCTCGTCATAAAATACTTTTAATTGTGTTTTGTTTTTTTTTTTAATTTATACTTTAATATTAAATTTGTTATTAATTAAATTTTATAAATTATTTTGATTTATTTTTTATAAAGTTATTTTTGTTTGTTTTGATGAGCTGGCTTTAAAAAATATTACATCCTATAAAAATAAAATAAAAAATATCAAATTATTTATAGAATTGTTATTATGTTTTGTTTAATTAATGACTAAAAAGTTCTTGCAATATTAATATTACAATTTTATCATTGAACTCTAAAAAACCCTAGCCACCATGGTTCACCACTTCTTGTTTTTTAATTTTCAATCTCTAGCAATGGATGGAAATTATCAAACATATAATGGACATTATAAACATTTCTCTCTACACTATTATCATCGTAGTCTTATATAATAAATAAGATATTTCTTATATTATCATCGTAAATAAATTTATTTTAAAAATAAAACAACATAGTCTTATATGGTAAATAAGATATTTTTTATTTTATTTTTCAAGAATTTATTTGAGAATACAAGATAGTCTTCCTTTTCACGTGAGAATTGTTGATGCTATGTATTAATCCCTTTTCTTGCTTAAAGTCTTTAGAGACTGCAAATTTCTTAATATATTAATATATAACTAGCGAGCATCTTATATATATTAAACAGGTGACATAACATGTGCTGCTAAACATTTAAGATCTCAAGTTTGAGTTTTATTATAATTTTTTGAAAAAATAATATATATTTGCATCTAATTAACTCTACTTAGAGAGATATTTTAAAAATTATGCATAGTATAAATATAATGAATCTCTTCAAATATATATTAATGTGAAATATATATACGCAATATTCATCTCCTAAACAATTCTCAAAACCAACACCACTCCATGCCAACAATAATGAAAATGTCAGCCCACATAGGCTGCATCTGTACTCTAGGATTTATTATTCCCCCCCTCATCGGCCATGCATTCTAGAGTCGTTGCATAATCCATGTGATGGATATTAAACTATCCATCCAACTTAGCTGGACTTTTCAGAGCCACCATCCCACCCCCAATGGTTGGTGCCATGATGCTTCTATATATATACAGGGCTAGAATACATACATACATACATACATACATATATATATATATATTAATCGAACACAACTTATATGTTTGTATTAAATTCATCAATTATTTTAGAGAAAACATGAATAAATGGCAATGAGGACTCAGAAGTCTAAACATAAAAGGGAAACTAGATTGTATCATGGCATCTTATAAAACATACAAGGAGTGCATGGGCACAAATGATTATATGGAATATAGCTAGAAATATTAACTTCAAGAAGGCCCAGCTGAGTCCCATCAGTTTTTCCCACCAATCTACCTAAAAAAATTTAAAACATTTATGTAATAATTTTTTTTTTAATTTAAGAAAAGAAAGGTGCTATTCAATTAAAAAGAAAAGAGACAGAAAGCAAGCACGGAGAGCAAGTGATTGTGGGTGGGGCTTAATTCTACCACTGGCAATCACCTTTTCCAGGTCCCGACATTTATTTTTTTATTTTGTTTATCCCTTGTACTGCCACGTCACGTGCCCAAAATCCCTCCTCTTTTGAACCTTGAGCGTGTTACCTTTCACTCGCTTGACTTTACGTGTAGAACACACTCTCTTAGCCATAAAAGAGACCCGTAACCTGATGACGCAGTTCTTGTTTTGAAGCTAAAAGAGACAAGCACTGCTCCCGTTGCCTGCGCTCGTCTACGGACACGGATTCGAGATGTCGGCAATCTTCTTTTTCTTGTGAGTGTATTTTTAAACATAATTTTATAATGTATTAAGTTCACTTGGTAATAACCACTGGATTAAAAATAAATTTTATGGATAATGTTTTTTTTAAATTAATGATATAAAAACAACAGAATATTTGATTGATTCTAAATGTTCTATATTAAATTTTAATTTTTTTTATAAATATTATTTTAACAAGCTGACAGGTTGAATTGTTTACCTTTTATATTTTTTCTTTTCTTATCTTTTGAGCCTTCACTAAATCCAGATAAGATAGAATTGAATTCAAGATTAAATTAAAAAGTTATTAAAAAATTAAAAATTATATTAAACAAAAATTATAAAAAAATATTTTTGAAAAAATCACCGTATTAAAAAGACATATATAATTTATTCGAAGTTGTGATTGTGGTTTTTTTAATTATTATTATTGAAATTATTTTGAAGGTGTTTTTTCTCTAAGTTATGCACATTAACAATGTAGCTCCAATGTGTTTTTAAATAACATTGACTTATACACACACATCTTTCTCCCTGCATCTCTAGTCGTATATTTAAATAACATTGACTTATATACACACAGTATTAACTATTAAGTATTTATTTAAAAATGTGATAAATATTATTTTTTAAAGTATTTTTATATAAAAATAATATTTTTTAATATTTATTTTTTTGCATTGAACAATTTAAAAGTATAAAAAGTTAATTTAAAACTATTCGCTGTAACATAATACCGAACCATCTTTCTCCCTGCATCTCAGCTTGAAGCTTTTGGCATGAATCAATCTTAACGCGCTTAAGAGATGCGAGTGTTGGTTTCTTCAACAACAAAATTATCTAAAAGAAAAATAAAATAAAATCATGATTTGGTCTTTGTGCCTGCACCGTTAACACAACAGTTACTGCCCGGCGCGCCCCACACCCCCCCCCCACCCCATTCCCCCCCCGGGGGCTATTAATGCAGTCACACAAACCACTGTTCCCTTCTCTCTCTCTCTCTGAATTTTTTCATATCTTCAAAACATGCTTCTATATTGGTTTTGCGCTTCGTTCTTCCAATCCTAAACTCCGAAGTTGTTTCACATAACAAAATTTTCTTGAAGGTCAGTCTTTGTTTCAGTTTTTACTGTCCCTATTCAGGAATGTTGCATGTCTTTTGATGACAGCTGTGTTTTTCCTTCTTTGTTAAAGATAATGTTAGTATTTGGCATATGTAGTTTTACGTTTTAAAATACATTTTAAAAAAATAAAATAACCATAACTATATTTCTAAACATCCCCTTAATTTAAAGATCTGACACATGGACATGGAAGTTATAGTGTTCGTTAACAAACTTTGTTTGGTTACTGAGAAAACTGAGGGAACCACAAGAGAAAGAAAGATGCTTGCTTTATGGATTATGGGGTGTTTTTGTTTTCAAAAATTGAAACTTTCTGTTCTCTGGCATACTATACCAAATGGGGTTTAAAAAAAAGGGAAATTTTGAATTTATGCTCTCTCTCTCTTTTTTTTTGGTTCTTTTTTTGATATTCTGTGGCTGGCCAAAGAGGGAAACAGAGCTTGACTTGAGTTAGTTTCTAGTACTAGTACATCTTGTGTGTTTATGTTAAAGATAATTATGCAATGGTTACTTGATATCTTTGTTACATTCTCTTTTTAAGGCTATATTTTGATCCTGTTTTGACAAAATCGTACCTTTGTTTCGTCCTTTTCTACTTTTCTGTTTCTGCTTTATCTCTTCTTGGTTTTCTCTCTCTCGTGGGAATTCAAAGTTCTACATTTTCTCTCTCCCTCTCTCTCTCTTTACTTTGAAATAATGGTCTAGTCTTAATTCTGAATTGCTTTTTATAAAGTGGAAACTAATCACAAAAGAATGTATAGTTTGTTCTATTTTTAAGCCTTTTATAGACGATCCCCCATAAATATGAGGGTTTTAATTAAGATTGTGCTAAATAATATGTTACTTGTTGTCAGCTCTTTGTGTTGATCTCTTCTTTGGTTGTCTTGTGATGCTCAAACTTACAAGGTAAACATTTAAGAATCATGTTAATATATTCCATTTTATTGTTTTGATTGTAGTGTATTTTGATGCATTTTACTAGGTAGGACAGACAGGTTTCTTGTTTTCTGGTTTGTTCTTGAATTTTATGCTCCCTGTTCTCCTCTATTTGTCGGCTTTAATTTTTTAATTAGTAGTTTGTGGATTATTAAATAACATGTTTATATCTCTCCAAGTAGTGCGACAATTAAGTGAATCCTTATGAAGGACAAGATACTCGGACAGCGTTTTAAGAATATTCCATTCCAAGGTCACATTGAAGATTATTAAATGTGGTTTTGTTTGATTTGTTGAGAGTTTAGTTACTTGCAGTCATTCCTGGTTTCTAGCAAGGTATTTAATTAACAACCAGTCAACTGTTGTCTTCTTGCTCGTGTTCAGCTGGTTCCATCGTTGATTCAAGCAATCGTCTATGGCTTGTATTTGACCAAGATAAAGAAGACCATGGTTTTCTACATCGAGGAGTAAGGTGATTTGTGGGGGAATCTTTAGGTTTTTGGATAGCCTTTTCTTGGTCGACTAGCTAGCAAATCTCAGAATTTTATCTGAGATCTGTTCTGGCAATCGGAGGAAACTTTTTCAATTATTTACACCACGGATGTCTTCTTTGTTCTGCTGTTGAGCAAATGGGGGCTTGTGTTTCAACTAGTCGGAGTACTTGCAGTAGCAAGAGCAATGGAGAGCCAGTTCCTCCCCCATGCTTGGGGATCGGTTTTTGCGGGCCAAAGAGAACTAAAAGGACATTCTCCGATCATTTAGTTACACTTCAGCATTTACCATCCATACCTAACAGGGTTTTCACCAATGGAAAGAGCCGAACTTCTTGTATATTCACACAGCAGGGTCGCAAGGGAATAAACCAAGATGCAATGATTGTGTGGGAAGTAAGTTTTATTCTTTCCGTTGAGATTAACTTTTAATGACATTTGGACCTATTTTTGCTTGGTCACACTATGGTTCTTTGTAGGATTTCATGTCTGAAGACGTCACCTTCTGTGGTGTCTTTGATGGTCATGGTCCACATGGCCATCTTGTTGCCCGCAAGGTGAGGGATGTCCTGCCATTAAAATTACAGTCATTCTCGAACTCTTGTCAATCAAAGCAAAATGAACCGGGTCAAACCTGTTTCATGGGGAATTCAAAGAAATCAGATGTTGGGGATTTGGACAAGGATGGCTCTGTCGAGGATAAATTGAATTCTTTATGGAGAGAAACATTTCTGAAGTCATATAAGGCCATGGATAAAGAGCTGAAATCCCATCCCAATTTGGACTGCTTCTGCAGTGGGAGCACAGCTATCACTATTGTAAAACAGGTATTGCGGGATTAAAGCTCATTATTGATATTGCCTTCATTTAGCTTTGGTAGGAAGTATAGCTTACTCTTCATGTCCCATTTATGTAGATTTAGCCTTATCGAAGTTGTTTATTTGTGAATTTAAAGGGATCGAATCTGTTCATGGGATATATTGGGGATTCGCGTGCAATAATGGGATCTAAGGACAGCAATGATTCCATGGTAGCAGTCCAGTTGACTGTTGATCTGAAGCCTGATTTGCCAAGTAGGTCATTTGCACTATAATTAGTATGTATTTTGATGTTGTACTCATCTTTGCAAACCCAATAGTTGATTTGAAAACTAATTGCTGCAGGGGAGGCTGAAAGGATTAAGCGGTGTAAAGGTAGAGTCTTTGCATTGCAAGATGAACCTGAAGTGCCAAGAGTTTGGTTGCCATTTGATGATGCCCCTGGTCTAGCAATGGCTCGGGCATTTGGGGATTTCTGTTTGAAGGAATATGGAGTGATCTCAATACCTGAGTTTTCACACCGGACACTTACAGACAAGGATCAGTTCATTGTTCTTGCCTCAGATGGTGTATGTTCTCTCCTCTTATATTTTCTTCTCGCAATTCCTTTTCTATCTGGTAATATTGAATCTGATTTTCTTCTATTTTGTGATACTAGTTGATGGATCATTTTAACTTGATATTTTTTAAGGTCCGATGTTTGCTGACTAAAATTTTATGGACTGTGGTTAAATATGTGAATGCCTTTGACATTGTTCCATATCCTGTATACTGCGTAGCAGAGAGGAAAGCTTGTAGTGGAGTGTTGAGTGTATTCATATACCAATCAAGCAATAGCACTTTTTGAAAGACATATAAGAACAAAAGCTCATTGTGGTGGATGGTCCATATTGCAATGTGGATTTTGGATTGCTATGATAGTATTTTGAATTGGAGGTTTCTTCAAACCCAAGTAGCAAATAGATTGATCCATCTGGCATTTTATGCCAGCTATGAGTAACACACTCATTCATTGGCCAGCCATGTTTTGCTTTAAATATTGTTGCGTTAAGTATTGGATTGAAAATGAGTTCAGGATGTGCCTAATCTATTCTATGACTTATTATAATCATGTCACATGCAAGCTTTTCGAAATTTATTTGGACATACATGTATGTTCTGACTCTGAAACATGTGCATTATCTTTGATTGTATTGCCAAAGTCGTCTGAGTTTTAAGTCTCAGATTCTGCTTAATAGCAGCGAAATGTTCTTGGTGCATGGAATTTTTTGTTCACTGTTCCCCTTTGATTATTCGGTACATGGTGACTATCTTCTGTTGTCTCATCCATGTTATTGGATTTATTTGTATAACCGGAGAACCAATTCAATTCCTAAAACATCTAAATGTTCTATTAGGAAATATATCACAGTTGCAGTGCAACTCGTACATGCTGTCAAGAACATCCAAATTCATCAAGATTAACAGCAATGCAATATTGAAGCTAATGATGCCAACGCAATTTTGGAATGCTAGAATTATAACCTTGTTATGGTTGTTTTTAAGATAGTGCTTGTGTGCTAACTATCAAGTTTGAATTGCTTCAGGTTTGGGATGTCTTGAGCAATGAAGAGGTGGTTGAGATTGTATCCTCTGCTCCAACACGGGCATCAGCTGCAAGAATTCTGGTGGACTCAGCTGCTCGTGAATGGAAGCTCAAATACCCAACTTCAAAGATGGATGATTGTGCTGTAGTTTGCTTATTTTTGGATGGGAAAATGGACTCAGAATCTGATTACGATGAACAAGGCTTTTCTTCAGCCACTCTTGATCAGAGCAATCATTCTGGTAATGCTGCTGAGTCAGATGATGGGCAGAAATCCGAGCCATGTTTGCAAAGAAACTTTACTGTCAGGTCAGCTGAAGAAAATGATACTTATGGAAGACTAGCAGTTGAAGTTGATGGAGATGGCGAAACAGTGAGTGCTGATGATCAGAGTTGGTCAGGTTTGGAAGGTGTCACACGAGTTAATTCACTTGTTCAACTTCCAAGATTTTCTGAGGAAAGGCCAGACCCATAATTTTTGTGGTTATCTACGTAAATGAAAAGAGGCTGCCATCATTGTAATATTTTGGCTCTGGGGCTCCATTATATTCAAAGAACGTCCTTTTATTCTGGTGGCATAACGTTTTGAAAATTTATCCTGATAAATGATTGCCACAGCCTCCTGTTTTGTTTTATGTTACAGAAATGTAGAAAGACAGCTTTGTTCAGAGAATTGAACCTAATCAACATAGCTCTGTTAATATGATTTTGATTCTATCAAGATTCTGAATGTGCCTATATTGATCGTGTTGGAAGAAAAAGTCCTGCGTTCACTTCAAAAACTAGTGATTAAGGGAACACTTCACTTGGCTTGTCTGTGATGGATTTTCTTCCTGTTTGAATCCAGCTCCCATTTAACTAGTCACTGGTACATCATCTTCAAATGTGCCAAGAGACTGGAAGCATTATTGGTAGTCTCTTCTTGGTATGGCGGTCGAAGTCAGGACTTTGGTAGTTGCTTAGGTGCGGGTTAGAGTTCTGAGAGCAGTCCTTTCAAGCATAACATGTGTAAAGTGGAAGACCCTCTTCAGATTCCAATCCTCCATGTAAACTTCTATAACTTGGAGGTTTGGCTTGGATGGTGATTGAGTTTACTTCACACAATATCATTTTAAAGTCAAATTAATGGGAGGCTGCAACAAAGCATTTTTTTTTTTTTTACGTGTGATGTCCGGGCCAGCTTACGCGCACCACGACTAATCCACACGGCTCACTGAACATCCTGCAAGCCCAATGAACAGGTAAGGCACCGCGGGGGTGACAGGCGTACATGGTAAGGTTCGAACCCCTAATACAGAGGAAGGGGACAAGCCCCTTCCACCGCTAGGCTAGAACCTCACTTGCAACAACAACAAAGCATTCTTGTTAACATATCACTCTGAGGATGGACTGTCCAGTACTCACTTTGAAGAGATTTAGATCCGTTTGGTTGAAAATTAGTTTTTTTTTTTATATAAAAAGTAAATTCAAAAAATATATATTATTTTTTGATATTTGATAATATAATAAAAAAATAAATTAAAAAATAATTTCTGGTGTTCGGTTATGTCATAGAAAATAAAATAGAAAATAATTTATTAATAATTTATTTTTTTCAAGTTTATTAAAATAATGAGAAATAAATCTTACAAATTAAAATGTGAATGAGAATGAAATTAAAAAAATATATAATTTCATAAATAATCTCAAATAAAATAAATAATAATCAAAATAGTAGAGATCAAATCTTAAAATAAAAAATAAAAGATTAAAAAATTAAAATAATAATAATAAATATTTCATAAATTATTTCAAATAAAATAAGTTACAACAAAAGAATAAGGACCAAATTTGATAAATAAAAATTTTTAATAAAAAAATAATAGGAAAAAAGTAAATAACAATTATAAAAATAAGCAAAAAAATTAATATAAAAATTAAATTTTAAAAAATAAAATTAAAAAATAAATATTTAAAATAATATATATATATATATAGCAATTAAAAGTTTAAGGATTAAATTTGATATAATTAGCAAATAATATGATATTTTTAAATTTTTCACAATTTTCAAAAAGTATTTTCTATCTAAATTTTTGGAGAAAATACTTTTTTGAAAACCAAACCATATTTTTTATTGACTAGAAAATGTTTTTTTTAACTAACTTTTTAATGATAAATAAATATAAAAATAATTTTTTTAAAAATGAATTCTAAAAACAAACATAACTTTAACGTAAAAGATCTTAACATGAAAGAGAGAATTCTATTTCCATCAGGACTAAGTTGAAGTAATATTGCATGAAATACAAGCAACATTACGAACATTAAATGCAGTATTGCTAGGAGAATCATGTCATATGAACAGCTACAGGAATGGGCAGACATGCCATTAATAGATCCTCACTAGTCAGGTATGAACAGAGATGTAGCAGGAGAGACAGAAGAGACCAGTTTAATGGCCGCCAGGCTTGGTGATGAAAAATGAGACCCCAAAATTAGGTATTCAAGGTTTGCTCTGCAAGTTTCAACAGACCACCTTACAATGCACTTCCAAGAGCCTCCCATGCAATTCTTAGAGGAAAATTCCATGGCGTTTAAGAGGAAAACAGCATTGTCATATCTTAACTAACAACAAATGAAAATAAAAAATAAAAATTAAAGACTCGTGAAAGCCATAAAAGTATATGCTTAACCTATCTTCAAGAGACTTAAAATATATTTGAAAGTGCAGTTACAGCTATTTTTATTTAGAAAAATATACTAATAATATTTTTATATATTTTAAAAATTATTTTTAAGATTATTATATTAAAATAATTTAAAAATATCAAAAACATATTAATTCAAAATAAAAAAAATTAATTTTTTTCAAAAATAGTTCTGAAAGACACCCTCAACCAAATAGAAACGGCTACTTAAGTCGCAGTGAAAAGCTGACCGAACTCACTCAAATCCTGGCTATAAGAAGAGCAACACTCTTCTCACTTCTTCATCAATCACTGCTAACATATCTCATCTGCTAGCTTGGCAGTCATAAAATGGCTTCCAAATCACAGTTCTCTCTTCTCGCTCTCGTTGCCCTGCTTGCAATATCCGGGCAAGTACTCGCTCGGCGTCAGATTCCGAATAATGTGGATGTGAAACAGCCTTCCTTTTTATGATCCACATATGGGCAGTGGTAACTATAGTCCAGGTGGAGACGATGCATTCCCTCCAATTCCTAATGGTGGTGTTTCAACAGTAACCCACCCATGAGAGCAGTATGTGGACAGCTGCTTTTAATAAAAAGCTATGCTAGTTGCATTTGTTTTATCTTTTAATCAAGTATCCTAGATGCATGAGTTCATGTAATGTTGTTGCAAGGAAGTTGGGTTTGTTAAGCTTCCTTTAATGGAAATTAAGTGTGCTGCATGTACCAGTCCAAGTTTGCCCCTAGAATGTAATGATCACTTCATTCTGTCTTCTTTGTTGTTTACTTTCAGTATGGTTGTAATTGTATGGTTCTTATGAAGACTGAAATTCTTAGCTATTAAATTGAGCTTCTGCAGGTAAGCCCTACCAGACAATAATGAAAGATCAATTTCAATGCATTACTACTAATCTTTTCAGGTATTCCCTGGCCATTTTTTATGGTTCTTCACCTGCATTTTATATAGCCAGTTCATCGATGAAGAGAGATTTTGTTCTTGTAGTTCACTGGTAGTGTAAAACATTCACTTACTAGACAAATCAAGAAACCTATTCATCAGTATAATTTCGTGTTTACTCTTCAATATAAGTAGATGCAGATGCAGGAAGAGCTTCTAATGACAAAAAGGAAATTAGGGGACTCATTTGCCCCCTTTTCCCAGGAAAGTATAATGAAAAAGACCTAATTGATTAGATAACACACAATCTAATACATAAATTTCATCCTTGATTGATTAAAAACTACTTGGATTTGTGCACTAAATCATAGAATCTTAACATCGCCATCACCACTAATGATCTATATGATTTTGTTTTTCCACTTTAAGAAGTCTTATTCAAAACCAAACTTAATGAAGGTGGCTTGTTGTAACCATCAGCAACATTTACATTGATCTCTTCCTTCTACGAGCTATCCACTTATTTTCATATAATTACTCAAACTATCCTTAATTGCAAGCGAAGGCAGTAACACACTTACACCTTGCTGGAAAACCATAACCATAAACATCAAAACCAGACAAAATCTTTCAATAAATAGACACTTTAACAGGTCAATCAACACATAAAATCACATTCAACAAAGCAAATTTCCAGTGCAGCATTGGTTACCAGGATTTTATTGCAAATTAAGTTCGTTTCTCAGTGTAAACCACTGTTAGAAATCCATTAGTAAATAAAGACAATGAGAAGATGAAGAATAATAACACAAGATTTCAAGTAGTATTTTTCATTCAAAAAAGAATGCTTGGTTCTACCTCAAACATGACTGGAAAAGCAAACAATCAACCATTCTTAATTTTTTCTTCGTTTTCTTTCAAAGTATAGTTTTTCATTAAAAACCTCTGAGAATCCAAAAAAGACAACTCCTGAGAATGCTCTCTGAATCTGGAACTTCCGAAATGGTGAAGTGGTAGTCTCATAAGGAATAATCTGCAGCAAAGATTATAATTTCCCGGGGTAAGTAAATAAAAACAGGTGGGAAAAGAAATATACCAAAGAGAGGAGCATACAAGAGGGATAGCATGTAGATATTTCTGTTGGAGTTTAAACTCTAGCATAATCTTGTCATTGGATAAGAAGTGAACGAAAAAGATAAAATAACAATGTCAGTTCTTCAGATCGATCACGCGATATAGTAATTTCTTAGTCATAGTTGGCAATTGACTTCTCCAAAAAAAAGTATTATGTAACGTAGCAAATCACTTTCATAGAAACTTTGCCAAGACAATATGACGGAACTAATTAGCACACCTACCACCAAATATGGTGTGCACTAGACTTCATCATATATGATCTTAATTGCAACCACACATGTTTTTCATAAAAAAACCATAAATCAAGAATCTGCCTCCTCGTGAAGGTCTCAAAAATCAAGTCGCCTGCATCTTGTAATTATAAAAGTGGGAATGTGTCATGTTTTGATTCAGGAGAAAAGACATAATTACAGAACCAAACATCATTATTACTTGAGCTACCCATTTGAAAGCTGTCTTTCATGTGTAAATGTTGTCTTTAACCTTCGCAATAAATAACAATCATTTGAGTTAACAAATCTTCAAAGTCATCTATACCCAAGTACCACTCCAATTAATAGACCAAAACTAGCCCTTTAAAAACTCGCACCGCTTCCTTTTCCCCTCTTTAGCGGCAATAAGCTACCACCTCAAAACCATTTGCAATCTTTCAATTCGAAACTGAAAGAAATTCAAAAAGATTCACAATTCTTTATTCAAAAGGATTCACAATTCTTTCTCACTCATTCATGATTAGCATGAAAATTTATATAAACTCACGTATCAAAGACTTATGCTAATCAAAATCCATCAAAATGAGAATTCAAGCCCTTAAGCCATCACAAGAACAATTATCTACTCTAACAACCAATAAAACTTACACACATCTATAAAGTTACAAACTTTCGATTCTCACGAGGTTATTAGCTTCTCCAAATAAAACCCACTAAATATAAAGAAAAAACAAACAATAAGTAATTCAAGTTTTGGAGAATTACCATAAAAAAGAAAATAAGGAGATAAATGGGATTTTGGAGAATTACCTGACAAAAGCAAAAGGCGGGGTCCTCGCTAGAGAGAGATAAGAAATTAGAGACCAACAATCTTGAAAACAATGAAGATAAGGAAAGCCAAAAAGATGCATAGGAATAAGTAATCCACAAAAACAAAAAACTTGGTTGATCCATGATTTCTTTTCTTTTTATCATTGTTGTAGTTAAGGTTGTTGTTGGCTTGGTTTGGTTCTGCATCATCAAGTGATTCAAGTTTTGCCATTGTTGTTTTAAAACAACAACTGTTGGGTTTGCAGAGATACCTTACAGAGGAGGTTCGATTTGGAGATCTAGACTCTGGAGCTTTGTTTTGTCTGACTTGTATCTCTGTGGTTTTTAAGGTTTGCTAAAATTGGGTCGTTTGCGTCCCGCGCAATTTTGTCACCAAAATGATTTGTGGACTGTAGGCCCACTACTTCTACCCACAGCTGCAATCCATATCGTGTGAAGGGAGCGCCGATAAATAATTACACTCCAAAAAACCCGGATTACTTTGACTTCGGCTCATTGAGTTATTTTTTTATATTATTATTAATATATATATATATATATATATATATGTTTGGCTAGTTTATATATATCTTAATTAATTATATAATTTTTAAAATTAATAATTATATAAATTTTTAATAATTTTAAATCCAGTAAAATTTGAATTATTAATTTTTTAAAAATAAATTTAAAATTAGTTATATCCTTTAAAATTAAGTCAGCTATTTTTATTAAGTTGAGGTATATTTTTTTAAATAATTTATTTATATTGATTTTTTTAAATTTAATTGCCTCAACAAGTAATTTGAATTGTGTCAACCGGGTGATTAAAAACCTCTTTAATTATTGAGCTACTTGAATATACCAAGGGTAACAATTATGATATTAATTTCATTTATGTTAAAGGAAGGTTTGGCTTTGATGATTAATGAATTTGCTCATATGTCTTTGTTTTGGATTTGAACTCAGAAAGAAAGACTAAAACAACGAAATTCTCGTGAATGCATCAATTTTAATGTATTCAATCTATTAAAAATATCCTTTATATTTACAATGCGAACCCCAAATTCAAGTAACCCAACTCTATGTTAATTAGCAGCGATACTCCAGTGTCAGTTTCAACCGGTAGCGGAGCCACAATACAGATTAAGGGGGCAATTACCTTTTTAATCTTTTTTTTTTAATATTTTTTATATTAAAATTTTAATATAATAATTTAACAAGTTTTTTTTGAATTATTGTTCCTATGTCTTTTTCTTCTATAATTTTTTTAAAAAATTTAAACTATTAATTGATTAAATAAATAATCTTTTATACTTTATATTTAATGTTTTAGATGAGTTTTATTTATTTTTTCTATTTATTTCATTGTTTAATTTTAGTTTTATTCCTTAATAATATGATAATTTATGAGTCTGTTAAATTAATATGTTTATATATAACATTATATGCATATAAATATAAATTAAAATGAATTTTGATAAATTAGTATGTATTTTGTTATGAATTTTATATAAAAAATAATGGTGATTAACATACTAATGATTAAAAATAAAGTATTAAACAACTAAGAGATACAATAAAAAATATATTAATATTTATATTTAATCCATTTGTATAAAATAACAAATTAATAAAGAATTGTTACCAATAATTTCACTAATCCCTATAAAATTTAGAAATAGATGAATAAAATATTCATCGTATATATTAAGAAAGAATATCTTTAATGAAAATAATAATGAAGTTATTATTAATTAATTTTAGAATATGAAAACTTGAAAAAAATAATTATAATATAAATTTTTATATTTTAAAAATATTCTTAAATTAATTTTATTTGATACCAGGTAGTAAATGAATTTCAAATTGATTTCTCTTAAAACACATGTTGATATAATATATAATATTAAATATTTATAATTTATCCTCTCATTTAAAATTTTCTGTTTCCGCCACCGGTTTCAACCCAAATCCTGTTGCCATCTCAGGCAACTTGTAGTTAATCTTCTAATATAATGCATGAATGTGTGCTTCTGATGATGGTTAATGTGTTGTTTGCCATTAATCTTCCAAGAAACCAGCCTTACAAAGAGTAGAAGCACAAGCTCTTGTTACAGTCCCGGTGATTATTTTTTCTTCTAATTTCTGACTGTCAAGGAGATTGGAGAACATGTCATAATATATAAGAATACAAGCATAACAAGGAACATTGATTACTTTACAAATAATTTGTTGGAGCCATGGTTACCATCTCAGTCTCAGCTAGACACAGCAATCTTGCGGGATTCGTACCATGTCTTGATTATTCTTTCTTAGCACTATGTTTCAATGCATTGATCACTACAACTCAATACAAGAATCTCTTTCTATCTCTACACAAAAAACCAAGAAGCTTTCCCGATGCATGAACCTCCTTGAATTGCAACAGTCATCTCTGAATGACTAGGCGTATGCAACCTGCCGCTATACTTGCAGGCAGCTGCTTCTGTAGTTTGAACCTGCAGGATCCTGGTTGCAAGGAAACAATCTTTGCTGTTGCTCTAAGCCTCACCCTAAAACAATAATACTATAACAGAAAAATTATGGTAGAGGCTGGTCTGTGAACTAAGTTGTCTGTCCACGTGCATATTGGCATTGGAAAATGCTTGCAAAGGGAGATGATTTTTAAGCCTATTGGAAGCCAATACGCAACCCTTCTTGCTGGGACATGATTTTCCAGTTCACTTGTTTCTACAAGGTGAGAAAAGTGTTGGGTAATCCGACCGGTGATTTTTTGATACTTGCTCATAGGAGGCCAAGCACACTGACACAATATTTAACGTGGTTCGGCAAAACCGCCTACATCCACGGGAGAAGTCAATATATTTAGAGATAGAGAAAGAATACAAAACAAATACATGAAGGAGAATGATAACTTCATTATACTCTACTCCCAACTCTCTCTTTGCTGTCATTACAGCTGCTGCAATGGCAGCAGCTCTCTCTTCCTCTCTACTCTCTTCACATTCTCACAATTCTCTTCTCTCATTTTGTTCTCTAACATATGCCTCTATTTATAGGCATTCATGGAGGCTTTTCTTCAACAAAGGTGGCTGCCAACTCCAACTCTTCTTCAACAATGGTGGCTGTCAACCTTTGACATCTTGTATGAATACACATGTTTGGTGCAATACCAAATGGTTGTTGCACATTAATGGCAACCAACCTAACAAAAAGGGGATATCAGCATATAGGAAACAAGTCAAGTGCATTACAACATGAACCTGTACAAAATTACAGTTCCTCAGATCCACAGTATAGTTTCAATTACTAGATGCCAAGTCCAGGAAAACAAAAGTTTTGGGTTCCATCGGTCAGAGTCTATGGACTTCCAAAATGAAGATCTTTTGAAGAAGTTCAGTTGTTATGTACCTCATCAGCACTGCTTGATGAGCTCGAGTTTGCCTCAGAAATTCGAGCTCCCGATTTCTCATTCGAATAACTTCAAACAGGAAAGATAACTCTGTTAAATTGAGAATCAGCAATGCATTTGCAAAATAGCAGGACATGGAAGAAAGGCTACAGCATAATTTTATCAGAAAACAACCAAAACTATGATAATGCTCACAAGTTATCACCAGAAAAAGAAATCAAAGAAAGGCATGCAATGCTACACAAACAGTAAGAATAAAAGACATTGATGCTTTCGAGTTCACAATGGTATTTGCCAGGGATCCCAAGTACTTAGGAACCCTTTAATGTTTATTACACTACGCAGCCAATCAGTCACCAAGAATGCATACGTCGTCTAATATATATATATATATAAAGTCACAAAACTCAGTTGCAAATTAAACAAACGATGAAGACTCATAGCCATTCTTGCAGGCCTAAACTGTTGAGACAGTGGAGTTACTCGTTAAATACTTCTGTTTTTCGCTGGTCAATGATCATGGATGCTTACATTGAGAGTACGGTCACCCAGATGAGCTCCACACAATCTACCCAAAGAAGCCTTTGTTCAAGAGGGATAACACCATAGGTAATCAAATGAGAAAATGGCCAAAGCTTCCATCCTGCCTATCAAGCAGGTCAGCAAAAACAGTTCACTATCACCAAGACATTAATAAACCGATGAACAACTATCAATCAGATGGAAGTTATTTAACATTAACCTCAAAGCATAAATGCACCATAAGAATTGCCCTGGTGAACAACATTGGAGGGACATCAGGGTATAAAGACACCAAAATGGACCTTTTCCATTCTAATATTCTTTATTGCTGCAAGTCCATGCTACTTATAGCACAGTTAGAAACAAATGACCTCTTAATTTAGAGTACATTGAGCTGTCCAAGGTTTTTTTTTTTCCCGATAAAAAAATGTATTCAATAAGATTTCACAGGTTCGTTAAACTTCAAAAAAAATTCTTGCTCGTAGTCTCAATTGATATGGAGGCCATTTTCAGGTGGGCTGTTAACCTGTCCTCTTCACGATTACAAGTTCAAATGTTCAACGCCAGTCAAACATCAAACAAGATGGAAATTTGAAAACATATTGATGCAGGTTTAACTTAAAATCAACAATTAAATGAAAAACGCATAATATTTTAATTTGTGAAAGGAGCTGCCAAGATATGAATTTTTAATTTCTTAAGTTTATTTTCTCTAAATTAATAATAATCAAGTCTTTTCTTTTTAGAAGATTTTTAAAATCTTAAATAAGCTAGAAACTCCACTTCAACTAAAAACCGAAAGACATTATAAAGATAAGAAACATAAAATCTAAAATAAATAAAAAATTTATAAAAAAATTACAAAAATTATCAAAAACAAGAGGCTGATTGAATTTTTTATATTTAAATGTTCAATGGTCTACGTAGCAATATAGTAATTACGGTAGAGAAAATAATCTTTGGAAACTTATAAAAATCTAAATATGATCAAATTAAAAATTATAATTATTATTTTTACTTGACCAAACCTCTTTTTGATATAGCTTATTTTATTTGCCTATAAATACATTTATTAGCTCATTCATATAATTATTTTTATCTAGTTATTATATACTTAAATTTTTTATACCTATTCTTTCTTTTATTTACATGTTCTAGAGAAACATTTAGCTAAATTTATTAGCCAATAAAAAAATTCAAAATGCAATGAACAATGTTGATAACTAATTACAAGTATAAAATCAGATTCAAAGCCAGTAAATCAATGAATTTTTGTTCCTATTAAACAACTTTAGCATCATAATCATATCAAAATCAAGAGAAACAGGTATCAATTTGGGAGAATTTATTTATATCATTCACAACTGCAAGCTAAATAGATAGTGTATTATTAAAAACTGATTTTCAATTGGAAATTTATTTTAAAAATATTTTTTTTTATTATTATCAATATCACCGTATCAAAATTCTTACAAAAAAATAAAAAAAAATATTAAATTAATATTTTTTATATTAAAAAAAAAACAAGTTGAACGCATTAACAAAGCCAAAAAAATAGTTTTAGTTAAAACATTTGAGGTCCCACCGAGATTTGAACTCGGGTTACTGGATTCAGAGTCCAATGTCCTGACCACTAGACCATGGGACCATTTCTGTCGTGAAATCTCCATTTCTTTCTCTGATATTTTCTCACAGTCAACAGTCAACCAAAAACCCTGATGAGAAAACCATATTGAAACCTCCTCCTCTCTGCAACAACCCCACACCCCTTCCCACCTCTCCTACCGTTCAACCAGCGGCGGAGTAAGAAAAAAAAATTGAGGAGAGTGAAATTAAAAAATTTATTTTATTAAAATATATATTAAATAAAAATCAAGAGAGAGGCTGAGAAAATTTTCCTTGTAGGGCGGGGCCCCTGCCAGCCCTCTTGCCTCCGCCACTGCGTACAACAATCGTGGGTCTTATCAAAACCTCCAAAAAATTTCCCCATACCAATTTTTACTTCCAATCCTAGGTGGTTTTGCACTGACAACAGCTATCTGCCACCAGAATGGATAGAGCCCTTTAATGACCCCCCTGATATAGCCTCAGAAACCCCTCGAAACCTTAAACCATCTCCTTGGGTTCACCAAATTTCGAGTCTTTTATTAGATTACTCTATGGATATGGAATCAGGATTGGACCTTTTTGTTAACGAGTTTTTGGTCAAGATATCACCGAATTCTGTTTCTTCTGTTTTGAAATATATGAAACTTCACATAAGACTTGATCTTGCATTAAAGTTCTTTAATTGGGCTGGTAAGCAAAACAAATATACTTATAATCTTCAGTGTTATGATTCTTTGTCTAATGTGTTAGTTATGTGATTTAGATAATGTAAAGTCAGTGTGCTGTAAGTTTAGAGAAATGAGGCTTCTGATGAATGTTTCTGTTGTGAATTCTTTGATTAAGAGCTCTGGTAGTTCAGGGATGATAGTGGAGTTGTTACGGGCCGGGGTGTCGTAGAATGAAGGAAAATGGGACTCAACCGAGTTTGTTCACCCATGATTTTTTGCTTAATGGTTTGGTTAATTCGATGTTGATCGAATCCGCAGAGCATGTTCTTGAGGTTATGAAGAACGGAGAAATTGGACCTGGTGTTACTTGTAATACTATGATTAAAGGGTATTGTCAGGAGGGATAAACCCAGAAAACATTTTAGAAATTAAGAGATATGGAGTTGAGAAATGTGGCACCGGCATAAGATCATGCTGAAGGAGATTTTGATTTGTGTTCAAGTTTATATCATGAAATGGATGAGAATGGATTGGAAATCCAACCTCATGCTTATGGCCTTATTATTGGGGGACTGTAAAGAGGGGGGAATGCATGGAAGGATATGTTGTTTTTCAGAGGATGGCTGGTACATTATCCCGCGTTACACAGCAGGTTATAGTAAAATTTCTTTTGAGCAAAAAATAATATCTAGAAACTGATGACGTGTTTTCTTAAAAAAATTTGACTTTAATCATAAATTAAATGATATTTTAAAAAATTAATATTTTCTTTTAATCCATTTTAATTGGTTAAAATAAATTAATGTTGAAGAAATAAATAGATAAAAAATAATATTTGATTAAAAAAATAAAGTGATTTTAAGTTAATCACGCAAACTCGCGATAAAATTTATGCCCCTAACTGGTTTAAATAAATTTTTTGTTTTAAAGATTATATCTCATTTAATTACATAACAATAAAATATGAGATATTTTTTTGTGTGAATCAATATATGTTTTAAAAAGTGAAAAAACCATGATACGCATATGGAGTTGAGATAGCAAAATTAGATTATTGATAATAAAAAATAAAATTACATTCTTTTATATTTGAGTTAAATAAAAAATAATAGATTATCAATAACAAATGGTGAAATTGTATAAATTTTTTTAAAATTCAGGAACAAAAAAAATCTTAAAAAATAAATAATACTCTATCAAACTGCTACTAGGATAATGAATACAATTAAAATCAATGATTTATTTTGTTAATTTTTGTAAAACCAAATAGAAAATATAAAAAAAATAAAAGCATAGCCTCATGGGTCTTTTAGCCCAGCTAGGACATTTAGACTTATCTCTTTTTTTTTTTCTAATTTGTTAAAAGAACAAATCATTATTGTTTAAAAAAAAACAACTAACAATGCATCTCACTTTCTATAATTTGGCAGAAAGTCTAGAGTTCAATTTTTTTTTATTTAAAACACATTCTTGACTCGTAATACTTAGAAAACATCAACATATTAATAAACCTATCCATAATTATCAAAAATTCAAAAATATCTATAAACCTTAAATCAACACAAAGTTAAAACAATTCTCGTGGTTAGATCTACATTTTTGGGCAAAGAGAAAAAACCTAGGTCAAATTACATATAACTTATTTACACTAAAATGACACTTAGTTAGGCTAATTTATTGGCTTGCACTTTGCAAAAAAAAAAATTAACGAAAAAATCTAGGTATTGATAATATCTCTTTTTAAAAAATAAAAATATTATATTTATAAATTTAAAATTAGTTGCATATAATTAGATGATATTTTTATCTAACATAAATAATAAATCACAATGAATAAATCTAGGTCATTTTCAAGTTGATATACATAAGTTGTGGGTAAAGTCTTGGAAAAAAACAAATTAAAAATATAAATCTCGAGTTAATTTGATATTAAAAAAAAATTAAAAAAAAAAATTAATTTTGTTTTAAAAAAACCCAAATAAACTTGAGTTAACCAATCAAACTCTCAATATAAGTCATGCAAGCCATCAAATTCAATAAGCTTTTTTTTTTTTAATTTCATATATTATTTTTCATTTAATAGATTTGTATAACAGTAAAGCGAATATAATATTTTCTAAAAAATTAATTTTAAAAAATAAAAAATATAAAAGACACTTGAGATCAAGATAGTAAATTTAAATCATTAATAAAAAATAATAAAATAATATTTTTAAAAATTTTAAGTTAATTAAAAAATAATTCATCGATAATATAGGGTAAAATTGCATTTTTTTTCTTTTTAAATTGAGGCATTAAAAGTACATTAAACAAACAAAAAAAATAATAAAATAATAAATTATATTTTATAACTTAACTTGTTAAATTTATAACTCAAAAACTAATAATTTAATTATTTTTCTATATCTAAAAAAATAACAAAAAAAACACCTAACAATGTTAATTTATAGCCCACATGCTAGGTCTCTAGAAGAAACAACCAAGTATGTGTGCTTTTGTATTTCTTTCTAGAAGGAACAATCCAAATACGTGGACTTTTGTATTTTTTAAAAAAAATACAAGGACAGTGCGTTGTTTTCTAGCTAAAGTTCACCTTAAAAAATTAGAGTTACGAGTTTTTATCTTATTAAACCTTTTTAAACCCTATCAAATTTTTATAAATCTTTTCAGAGGGGAAAAAAAAATCCAAAAACTAATTCTAAAATATGTAGAAACCAATTTGGTAGCATGATAAACTCAAAAAAAAAATTAAATCACAAAATCAAACCAGACAAATATTTTCTTCCTTGATTTATATTTGTTTTTTATGTGAAATTAAGGCTTAAAAATAACTACTACAATACTCTCCGTAATATAACCTACCAAACCATACCTTGCTGAACAATCTTGAAAGCCATGGCCTTCTGATATTTTCTTCACCTGTCAAGCTTTATGTAACTTCATTAGCACACTCCCATCTGCAATATAGTATTCCGGTGTGGTTCCTTGAATATCTCTTCGGAGTAGCTAATGAATCTTCCTCAGTTTTGTCCCAAAGTTCTCTTGATTTGGATCTTTTTTCAGGCAGTTAAATCCAGAAAAATCAATTTATTTCTGGAATCAATTTAACAGTAAGCTGGCTGAAATATAATTGAGGAGGAAACTGAATCTTTTCTCCTTGAAATCGGCTAGATAAATGTGAATTTTTGACGCCAAAACAGATTTCTCATTACAAAACCATGCCCAGTGTAGCAGTGGGTCAACATCAAGCTTCATTGTGATTCAGAGGAGCATTTCTTTCTCACAGAGGTATGTCTTCTAGTTTTTTCCCTGTACATGTTAGTAAAATTCTGAAATTAGATATATGCCATTTAGTTTGCCCTTCTTTGCTGTGTTACGTAATGCAATATAACGACTGTTTAGTCTTTTAGCTCAACTCTCCGAGCTACATTCTATGCTTCAATATTACGAGTTATTATTCGCCTTCGTTTCTCGGTCTTTTAATCGATAAGCATCTATCTCCCAGCATTCTTGGCCATAATAATCGATAAGCATCTATCTTACCGCATTCTTGGCCATAATAATGCAGTAATAGCGTAAAATTTTGCTGTATGTTTGGACCTTGTGAATGTGATGTCGCTATATTTCTTATAATCCCGCCTGTTACTGGCAAAAGCCAGGAGCGCATGTAAATTGGCCTTGGGGACCTTATCCAAGTGGATTTCATTATAGGTCCGCATGCAGGAACATCGTTGTAAAATAGCTAGTGCTGGAATCTAGACAATGCTGTCGTTATTCTTTTCATGCTAGCAAATGTTGCTTTGTTGTTTAGCCCGATTTATTTCAGTGCTTGATAACAATACTGCAACTGCATCCACTATTCGAATGCAAGCAATAGCTTAATCTTCACATGCAAAGAAAGTGATAGTACATAAGCATCAGTAAAGCACGAGCGATGAGCTTGCAAGTCTCTATATGATTGAATATAAAGTGGGCTTCTTCTTTCTTTCTTTTTATGATCTTGCATGATCTTGCTTTCTTGAGGCATCAACTATTCCATTCCTATGCAATGCAAAGCCACAACTTGTTTGTTTTGTTGTTAATGGGAAGGAACTGACAAACAACAACTTGGCTCGAGTTGTAAGCAATGTCAATGGCTCCAATTACATGGCAGATTTAACCTGGTTGGTTCCACTCCTACCAATATTTGAGATTCTTACGACAATATTTACATATCCATAGTTGCAAAAAGATTGATAGCTGATTGGTTAGCTTTACTAGTCCCCTTGGTGCCAAGATTAGTTATTTTCTTTGAAATGGTCCCCTTCAACGCAAGTACTTTTATCTGTTCTGAGTAGTCCCTTTGTGTCTGTGGCTCTGTCCGTCAACGCAGCCAGTCAACTCCAGTGACAATCTGCATCTACATCGGTTCATAATGGCAATGGTCGGTTTGAATATGATGAAGAAAGTGTGGGGAATCTACATTTGTTGTTGGCTTAAGCTTACGGAACCCCGATGGACTTGTAGTCAATCCAAAATTAGTCCCTGAACTAAGAGAATTAACTGCTCAGGAAGGTACCTAACTTAAAACCAAAGTTTGTAAATATATTAGATTAGCGTATAAATATATTTAGTTTATCATAATAAATTATAATTAAAAAATAATTAAATATGAATTGATAATTTATCATCACAAAAGCATGTTAAACAAGAGATATCATGGGAAATATTAGAGTTTATACATGTTCAAATTTATAAATTTAAAATAAAAAAACTTAAATTTAAACAAAAGTGATACTTATTTATTAAAATACTTTAAAATAATAAATCTTTTGCTATTATCAATAATATTTTTTTTATTATTAAAGCTTCATTGCTTATCACCTATACAAATAGGATGTATACAACCTCTTTGTTTAGATAGACTTTTAAATCAAGTTATTGAACCAAAAAAATATAAAATTGAAATATTTTTTGATAATACGAGAAGAAAACTCTAAAATATGATGTGAATAAAAGTGTAAAAATAAGAAAAATTCATGTACTGAACTCTTTTTCTACTCTTTATTTTTATAGTAAATTTTAAAAGTTAAAGAATTAATTTTTATCATTATTAATTAATGATTAGTGATGATAAATCAAAAATTAAATCTAAAAAAATTAAATTAACTTCTTGTTTATCTATGATTTATTTATTTAAAATAAATTTCTAATTGAATAGTTACTTCAGGCAGGGCACAAAAGTTTTGAAAGTTCACGGGGCCATTTATTTAATTTTCAGCTTAATTAATAATTTTATTTTATTTTATTTTATTTTGTTGCCTGAACGATGTATGTCATGAACAAAATCCATATTATCTGATTAAAACATTTGTAGAGATATCTTTCACTCGGGGCAGCAGAATATTTTCTTTTGTTGAGACCCTTCACTGAAAATCAACATGTCAACGTGGTTCTAAGCAATATCTAGATATTTTATACCAGTTGAATGGCTCAAACAAAACCATGAACATTTGGGACCTAAAGATCTTGAAAAAAAAGTTGAATTTTGGACACTACAATATATATTTATATATATGGTTAGTGAATTATGTGGGGGCGGAGATTGTAACTTAGCTTAAACCAGCAAGAGGTCACTTCATTATCCATCAAGTTAATTTATTGCTCAACTTTGGGACTAGAACACTTCGTTTTCATAACCTGGAGAGAGAGAGAGAGAGAGAGAGATCATCAAAAGAAAATATTTCGATGAAAAGCTTTGCAGAATAAACAAAACCTTGGGGATCAAGCTATAGATTGGCTTACAGAAGACCTGTAAACTTCTACTTAAGAAAGACAATTCATTGGCTTTGTTGAAAGAGGATCTGGATGGGGATTCTTGAAGGTTATGGATCCGCATTATTGCATGCCTTGGTGACACAGAAAGTACGAAAATGTTAATAGCCATTACTGATCGGGGGACCTTGAGCTTACAGAGTGGCCCAGTTGTTGCAGCTACATGTATATGGTGGTGATTGAGGAAAAGGACCCTCCAAAATATGATCAGAAATAATTTAGGGGTCTGGATTGGAGGCCAAGGAAAATGAACTCGGATCACTCATGTGATGGTCCGGCCCTTCATCCTACGAATAGATAGGTGGCATTTACAAAGTCTCGAAATACTGTCAACTACTTGGGCCAATCTATTCCCATATGCTTACAATTTTCAACTCCAACACCGGTAGGTGGGGTGGTTAATTTTAAATTTCCTTTTAAAAAAAGTATGGCCAGAAATGAAAAACAAAAAAAATAATTTAATATTTTTCATCTCGTTGTAAAACTAAAACATGCTCGATGATCAGCCCGATACCTGAATTAATCTAGGTTGAAAAACAATTGGTTAAGAAATTGATCCGATTCAATCCGGTTAAAAATTTAATTTTTAATTTATTGAATTTTTTATTAAAAAATATTATTTTAATTTTAAAAAAATCTAATTAATCTATAATAAACTTTTTAATTTATGATTCGAGCATTTTTTTATCAGTAAGAAACTTAAAAAAAGTTATTTTCTTAACTTTCTAATTTTTTTAAGTGCTGGGTTAAAATGATAGTTATCTATATGTTATAAAGTACGGGAAGATATTAGGCAATGTCTATGGTAATTATGACTCATTAAATCTCTCTCTCTCTCTCTCCCCTCCTCCCTCTCGCTCTCTGATGGCTTGTTTCATTTAATAAAATCGGCTGAGAAGTTGTTTTTTGGGATCTATTAGATTCGGTCTCCTTAATGAGAAGGTCCATAAAATATGCTTTTATATTATTAAGGTTCATCCCACATTTTAACCTAATCAATAGGCTTTAGTTCTTGAAAAGTGATAGGGTACGCACCCAATCACTGATTTATATTTCTTATACAATAAGTTAAAAATAATATTGTTTTTTAATGTTCATTGCTGTACGTTGCCTTACAAAGTTTTTTTTTTATAATTTCATTATGCATTATGTTGTTGATGCTTTATATGTTGAGATTTTCTTCTTCTTCTTCTTTTCTCTTACATATTATTTTAACTATAAGGTGTTTCATAAAGTTTAAAAATTGAATTAGATGCCAATTAATTGAAATAGGATGTACATTTATAGTATAAAAACAATTAAAAAAATATCAAATTAAAAAAAAAAAAACAGGGTCCCTCTTATTTTCATACAAAAAAAATCATTTTGGTTCATAAAAATGCAATTGATGAATGTTTGGCCATTGTAATTTTTATAATGCATGTTCATTCTTGAGTTTGAAAGAAAAAATTACTAGAAAAAAGGGATGGTTGTTCAAAACTTCCATTGCTAGAAAAAAAGTATATCAAGGTTTAAGAAGATTTTTTTTATTTAGTTTTTAGGGTTTTTTTTATTGATTGAAAGGTATTTTGAGGGTAGAAATAGGTTTGGTGTAGTTTTTATGATGTTTATTAGAGTTTTTTAAGGGAATAAATAGATTTTTAAAGCTTAAAAACTCAGATCCTAGCATTAATTTTAACTACTAGAAATAACCATTTGAACTAATAGATAATATATTTTTTTATTTTTTAAAATAGCATTTTGTTACCCCTAAAATAAAATAATAAGAAGAACACTATGCTCATAGATGCACAATCTTCTTCTTTCTATTAAGCTAGAACAACTTCCTAGCCTCATCTTCTTCTTTTTTTTCTAAAGTTGTTTTAATTTTTAAAAAATAAAATTTTAATTTAAATATAGATATTATTGTGCCCTGTTCAAAACCTGGCCTGAAATAAATAAACAACATTAAAATTACTACAAAAAAGGAAGGGCAAAAAAAAAATTGATTTGTCACATCCAAATAATAAAATATTTTATTTTGTTAAGCGTAGTTCCATTATATATGGTTGTTCAAAACTTCTATTGCTAGAAAAAAAAAAGAATATCAAGGTTTGGGAAGTTTTTTTATTTAGTTTTTAATTTTTCTTTTATTGATTGAAAGGTATTTTGAGGGTAGAAATGGGTTTTAATTTAATTTTTATGATGTTTATTAGAGTTTTTTAGATGAATAAATAGATTTTTAAAGTTTAAAAATTTAAATCCTGATTTTAATTTTAACTATCAACTAATAGATAATATGTTATTTGTTTTATTTTTTAAAATAACATTTTGTTACCTCTAAAAAAAATAACAAAAAGAACATTAGGCTCACGCATGCATGATCTTATTTCTATTAAGTTAGAATAACTTCCTAGCCCCGCGGGTGCCTGGAGCATCTATCTTTTTTAGATTTTTTTTCCCAAGATTGTTTTTAATTTTTAAAAGATTAAGTTTTAATTTAAATATAGATATTTTTATGCAGTGTTCAAAACCAGGCCTGAAATAAATAAACAACATTAAATTTTTAAAAAAAATTAAATATATATCTAGCAGATTATAGACTAACTTATCATAAATTATAGTATTTGGGTTCAGATTATAAAAAATAGATGAGTATCCAAAACCAAATTAAATCAAGTTTAGATATCAAAAAAGCATAAATTCGATCAAGTTTGAATAAGATTTCAGAATTTAAATTTAAATATAAATAATACAAACTCCAATACAAATGAGAATCCATTATTATCCCTAATTTTGAAACTCATAAGAAAACAAAATGGCTAGATATTGTGCGCTTAATGTTTTAACATCGGGTCATCTAACAATGATAGTTAGTATATTTGGATTTTTCCCAAAATTATTAAATGTTGACTTGCAAGTTGGCGAGAAAGAAGAAGCAGGGACGATGCCAAGCTCTGTAACTCTGTTTTGCCTGAAAAAATGTGTGTGTGTGTGTTTTCCAGCCAAATATAATTTTAAACACGATATTACTATGTAGATAAACAACGGTCACTAAGCTAGCATGAAAGGTTTGCTTTTTCGGTCCCGGCCCCTTGTCACATTCTTCTGCATAGATCCATCAATTTAATGAAGAATCTCTCCCTCCCTCCCTCCCTCCCTCCCTCCCTCCCTCCCTCCCTCTCTCTCTAACCAGCCAAATTGATAACATGGCCATATCTTGTGGTCTATATCCTATCGTACGATTGCAAGATGGAGCTGCTCTGCAATATTTAGAGAGGAGTTTTTTGACCTTTTCAACAAAGGGACCAGCCTTAAGATTAAATTTTCATAATTTAGAGAACAATATTTTTCAAATCTTCATGATTTAGAGAACGAATCTTTCAATGTATATGGGCTCTCTTTTGTTTGTCTATTGTACATAAGAGAGTGTCCCTTGCTTATAGCTCCAGTATCTATATTGACACCATTATCTGTCTATACTTCTTGTATTGAACCAAGCTAGCTAGCAAGCTACCTCAGCATTCATCACCTTCATGGAACCGAAAAACACCAATGGATCGTCAAGAAGCTACGAGCATGATATTATCGGTTGGTTTGAGGACATATCAAAGAAAGCCGGCCAAGTTCAGACCGAGACTCTTCGCCGAATTCTTGAGCTCAATTGGGGTGTGGAGTATCTCAGCAAATGGTTAGAGGATATCAATATTCAAGACATGGATGCGAGTGCATTGGAATCTCTTTACACTTCTTTGGTACCTCTTGCTTCCCATGCAGATTTAGAGCCTTACATTAGCAGAATTGCTGATGGGGATACTGTTCCGTTACTAACTAAACAACCTATAACACTTCTCTCCTTAAGGTGTGTCCTCTTCTCTTCTCCTCTCCTCTCATCTTTCTTTATCTTATTTTTTTCAAGTTTTTCGATGCTTGGACCATATTGCTATAGCACAAGCTTATCTTTTTAGATATCATGTGGAAAATGGAACAAGAATATTGATAGAGTTGTGAGTAATTATGGGCTGTATTTGGCTCGGTTGTCTTATCTTTTATGATTTCATGGGATATGTACCTTAAGGTTGTCCAAGGATTGGTTGAATTCTACAAAAGCTCAGCCTTTTTACCTTGATTTGAAAGGATTCCATTAGCCCATGTTTCCACCATTTTTATGAGAATATTTCCAGAATTATTTCCTCTTTTTTTATGATTCTAATTTTGTTCATGGTTACAATTTTCTCAAGCTCTGGAACCACAGACGGAAGGCAGAAGTTTGTTCCTTTCACTGACCACAGTGCTCGAACAACTCTTCAAATTTTCAGCTTGGCAGCAGCTTATAGATCAAGGTTTGACCAATATCTCTCTCCCTGTTGGTCACACATAATCCAAATTTGTATGGTATCTAAGAAGACAATTAAGTTAAGAAAAGATGGATAACTACACTTTAAATATTGTATTGAACAGTTTAAAAAAAAAACTGTACTAGTAATCATTTGATTTCTTGTTCTCTCTCTTTATTTTATGTGGTGGATGTAGGGTTTATCCAACAAGGGAAGGAGGAAGGATCCTTGAGTTCATATACAGCAGCAAACAATTCAAAACGAAAGGAGGGTTAACAGCAGGAACAGCTACGACACATTATTACGCAAGTGAAGAGTTTAAGATCAAGCAAGAAAAAACGAAGTGCTTCACTTGTAGTCCACAAGAAGTCATTTCTGGTGGAGACTACAAGCAATCTACTTATTGTCATCTTCTTCTTGGCCTCTTCTTCTGTGATCAAGTAGAGTTTATAACCTCTACTTTTGCTTATAGCATAGTTCAAGCCTTCACGGCATTTGAAGATGTGTGGAGAGACATATGCAATGACATTAAACATGGTACTCTTAGTGAAAGAATCAACTTGGCAAAGATGAGAAAGGCTGTGCTGTCCATCATCTCTCCAAATCCAAGCTTAGCTTCAAAGATAGAAGAAAACTGCAAGCAGTTGGAGACTCAAAATTGGCTTGGTTTGATTACTAAACTTTGGCCAAATTCCAAGTATGTTTACTCCATAATGACAGGCTCAATGCAACCTTACTTACAAAAACTAAGGCATTATGCTGGGGGCTTGCCATTAGTGAGTGCTGATTATGGATCAACAGAGAGTTGGATTGGAGCTAATGTGGATCCTTATTTGCCTCCTGAAGATGTTACTTTTGCAGTAATACCAACCTTCTCATATTATGAGTTCATGCCACTTTATAGAGAGAATCATGATTGTGGCTCAGCCATCGATGACTTTATCGAAGATGAACCGGTACCACTCTCAAAAGTCAAGGTAGGACAGGAGTATGAGATTGTCCTCACTACTTTCACTGGTATGTTTAGATCTTTTTTCCCCTCCAGTTGCTATTGAATTTTCCATTGATATCTTCGTGAATCTCTCCAACCCCATTTCTTGTAAGTTGATGTTTTCATCATATCGCCCATGGTAATTAAAATTGGCAGCCAGAAACTACTGAGTATCTTTCATGGGAATGGACCATTTGTCCTGGCACATTTAATCATAGAAAATCAACATCATTGCATTATTTATTTTTGTGCCACCATTGATGTATTAATTTCTTGATTAGTCAAGCATCGATTTTGACATAGACATGGCATGTCGACGATTCACAAAACAAAAAATCTTGCATGAATCTAATCCCTTCACACGATTGTCAGCCACTTAGGAAGTTTTAGGAAAGTTGGTTCCAAAAACTTAAAAGGTTTCTATGGTCACGAGACTCTCAACAAGCCATCCTCTTGCACTGCCGATCTACAGTTTCTTGTTCGTAATTTCTTGTAGCCGGCTGTACACGTTCTATTGGTTCAATCGGTTCAAGATCATGGGTATATTTGATTTTCAAGGTTTTTTTTTCCTGGGAAATTAGATAGATAATAACTTTAGAGTTCATTGAGTTTTCAATCCATTTCTCTTAGGAATTGAGAATACTAAATGGTCAAAAATTCAAAAAAATAAAAAAATCATGCAATCCTTTTTCTTCTTCTTTTTTTCTCCAAGAGGGACCAAGATTGATATATTATAATTTGATGAAGATTTCTATTTCTTCTTCTTCTTCTTCTTTTTTGTTCAGGGCTTTATAGATGCAGGCTAGGGGATGTAGTGGAGGTTGCTGGTTTTCACAAAGGGACACCAAAATTGAACTTTATATGCCGGAGAAAGCTAATTTTAACTATAAACATTGACAAGAACACTGAAAAAGATTTGCAGCTGGTGGTGGAGAAGGGGTCTCAGCTACTCATGAGCAAGGCTAGAGCAGAGCTTGTGGATTTCACTAGCCATGCTGAGTTAGAAACACAGCCAGGTCACTACATAATTTACTGGGAAATCAAAGGAGATGTCGAAGAAGAGGTTCTTGGTGAGTGTTGCAAGAAAATGGATGCATCTTTTGTTGATCATGGCTATGTGGTGTCAAGAAGAACCAATTCAATAGGACCTCTAGAGCTTTGCGTTGTCAAGAGGGGGACTTTCAAGAAGATCCTGGAATATTTCATAGGAAATGGGGCAGCATTGAGCCAGTTCAAGACTCCTAGGTGCACCAGCAACCATGGACTCCTGAAAATTCTCAATGGAAGCACCATTAAAAGGCTCTTCAGCACTGCTTATAGCTAGTTAATAATTGATATAATTCCAAGAATTTTTGTTTGGTGAATTAATTAGTCTACTCAATAAATAATTTTTGTCTGATCACTTTGTTAAGAGCATATGACTGTACTTGTTAAACCAATAGCCAACACGAATTGTTAGGTATATAAATAAAAAGAAAAAACAATTGTTTCCATAAAGCGCGCTGAAGTGTTCGTTTCTTGTCTGAATTATTGGTTACATGTATAAAGGTAAGAATATTTTTTAAAGAGAAAAAATCGCAATATAATAGAAAACAAATCAAGAAATATTACTTAATAATAAATAATATGTTAACAAAAAAACAATGAACTAACACTAATTAATTAATGTATTGGAGTTTGTCTTGGATTTTAGCTAGCAGATGACTCTCTAACAATATAAAATATAAAATAGTATGCAAGAGATTAAATTGGGGGGAAATAGATATTTTATTTTAATAATATAATTGATTGTTAGGTGAAGTTTTTAGATATGATTTATATTATTTTTTAATATATTTTTTCAAGTAAAAGTTTTTTAGATTTGAAACTTGTATAAACCTACTTTATCTTGTGTTTAATTTTTATCAAATAAATAAAAATAATGAGATTTGAACTCATGACCGCTTAGTCATCAAAGCTTTGATACCATATCAAAAAACTATCTCATTTAAAAATTTAAACTATTAGATGAGGTCCCAGAATATGATTTATATTATTCTCTAAGTTATTTAATTGAGATGGTTCTTTGACATGATATCAGAACCTTGATGACCAAACGATCACGAATTCGAATCTCATTATCCTCATTTATTTGATAAAAAATTAAGCACAAAGTAACGTGCACTTGTGCAAATTTCAAGTCTAAATAGCTTTCACTTGAAAAGATATGTTAGAGAATAATATGAATTATATTCTGAAATCCCATCTAACAGGTTAAGCTTTTAGATAAGATAATTATTTAACATTGATGTAATAATAATAATCAACATGGCTACATGAGTCTCATCAAAGTAAGCCTCAATTTTATCCTTTTTTGGGATAGTTTATATAGTCCATTTTGATTTTTTTTTATTTGTTAGAATTATTTTATTAAAATTGTTTTATTAAGATTCTTTTATGATATTTATTATATTATTATTAGAGCTTCAATATATCTATAATATTTTTTTATTTGTTTTTTCTATTTTCTATCTCATCATTTTATTTTGTAGATCATTTTATAATTTTAAAAAATTTACATCAGAAGCTTTTACATAAAGTAAACTTTTTGTATATATTTTCATATTATTTTGATGTAGTAATATCAAAAATATTTTAAAAAAATAAATAAATCTTATTTTAATATATTTTTAAATAAAAACACTTTAAATGATCATCATAATTTTAAAAATACTATAAATAATTTTTAAAAAATGCAGCCGTACGGAGATCAGAAAAAACGCCAACTTGGTGGTGCTGGCTCAGTAAAAGGGAAAGAGAATCGGTGAATTGCACCATGTGGTTGTCGTTGTTATATACCAGAAGATGTACAATGATCACGATCCCACTTCTATCTATCTGTACGAACTACGAAGTTTTAATTTTCAACTGTGGGACAGGGGGAAACGGATATTAAATTCATTTGACATCGCTGACTAGCTTACCCTTGTTCCTCGTCCCCAAAACTGGGCGGTTTCCAACCATGCCGATGGCCCCAGGGTGCCTGATTCTTGCGAGTTACATGGTTTAATATCCTATTATATTTTATATTTGATATTAGAAAAAATATAAATTATATTTTAATATTTTATCTAATAATTTATAATTTTATATTAAATTAATTTTTTAAATAATATCAAAATAAATAGTTACAAATTTGAATCTCAACATCTACATTTATTCATCTACATTTATTCAATAAAAATCATGTATAAAAATAATATGGTTATACACAAGTTTCAAACTTAAAAAACTTTTATTTAAAATGATTTATTAAAAAATAATATAAATTATATATTAAGGCTTAATTTAATAACTTAAATTTTTAAATTAAATTGATTTTTTTATAAATAAGCATACAATAAAAACTTCTTTGATTAAAGGTTTAGAATAGTAACTTTACATATAAAGCAATAATTTAATTAGAGATTTTGATGATATTTTATCATAGATTAATAATTGAAGTGTTCTTGGTTTAAGAGTTTGTCAATGCTTCTCTTTTGTTTTTGTACATCTTTTTATATTTTGAATTCTATTTTATTATAAATTTAATGATAAACTGGTTGCATCAATAATATCTTAATTATTATAAATAAATAAACAATAAAAAGTTCTTCTCCTAAATAAAGGATACACTTAGGAAAACGTCATGAGAGGTTTTTTCTTCTCCCTTCTTTTCTCTAACAATTTTAAAGGGTTGGTTCAAATGTTAAGAAAAAGATTTATTAAGTTTGAGATCTTAATTAGTAGAATTTGGCATGATTTATATCTATTTCTCATTAGGCTACTTTGTGTTTCTTTAAACCTCAATCTCAAATTTAAATACATGACCATAAAAAAAATATCAACATATACAACCAATGCATCCAATACACGTATTAACAATGGCCCATGCTATGTTGCACAACCTATTTTTACATTGAAAATGATGTTTGAGCAGTACAAATATATTTTAAATATAATCAAACAAGTTAATTTTATTTTAATAAGACAATAAAAAAATAGTTGATAGCATATAGACCAAATTTAAAAAAAAAACTAATGATAACCTAGAAAAAAAATATTTTTTTATGAACATAATAAAGAATTAATCTAAGTTAAGAGGTCAAATTAATAATTTAAATTATAAAATTAAAATAAACTGGTAAAACAATATTATAAAAAACAACTATACTTAAAATAAAATAAATAAAAAATAATATGATAATATTACCAAATTATTGGCATTGCGCAATGAAATCTCAGCATTAAAGTTGGTATGTGGTAACAAGCTGTTATATGAGATGTCACCATTAATGTTATGGTGTCGACTCTACAGGGCTGGCAGTGGTTCATATTAACAGTCGGGATTTCCAAAGATATACATCTATTTAAAAACAATGGCTTGAAAATTACTTTTTGTGTAAAGTTCTGACTCTGCAGAAGTAGAGAAACCAAGCTCTCCATGAAGGAGAAAAAAAGGTGTTCTTATAATCAATTTTTGCAGTGTCTTTCAATAACCATCACCACATTTCCATATATATATATATATAAAATCACGTTTCTTGTCCTTGACAATGATACATCAAGAAACGGCTACAAAGTCATCGATTTCCGTAATTCTGGACCTGCTGGGAGATCATCATGCAGCACGATTTGTTCTACTGGGTATGGCGTTAGTAGATTTATTTTGTTGTTTTGTTTAAATCCAAAGGTTAGAGATTTATATTTTTTTTACCCGGTATGAAATTAGCATTTATTTTTTAAATTTACTCAAATCCAATTATTAAACATTTGTATTTTACTGGGTATTTAAGATCTTTTTTTATCTATTTTTCCTCGCACAATCTGAAGTTACCATGATTTTGGTAAAAATTGCTGACTCATTTTCTATAATAATTTACATAAACAAAAGGGACTTGCTGGCTTTTTTGATATATTTATATGAACCACCTCGAAGTCATGGAAACAACGTCCTGAACAGTTTCACGGGTGAAAAGGACGAATTCCAGCTGAAAAGGTGTTCATGTCCTCTTTTCGCTTTGGACGTCCGGCATGCCAAGTGGTGTACGGCATGTCAAATGAAGGGGGATTTGAGCACATGTTGTTGCTTTTTTATACCTCATTGCAGTGAGATTAGATATAACAATTATGAGAAGCAGAGTTATAGCTGCGGTTTTAGTAATTGAATAATCAAAATTTACATGTTTGGAATAGTTTTATATATATAAATATATATAGGAACCTATAGTTTTTCCACTTAGATCTAAGGTTTGATTATTATTTTTTTGAACTTAAAAAAGATATAAAGATATCAAGAAGTTAGAAGTTAAATGCATACCGGCACAAACAAGTTTAAAATACTCAAAGATGACAACATAGTTTTTTCAAATAAATATTGTGACGATAATAAATTAAATTAACTTAGATTAATCATGATAAAACCATGAAACTAAATAAATTATAACATTTATTTATAATAAATTAAATATTAAAGGCTAAAAGTAAAAAAAAAATACAAAAAGTGAGTCAAGTAAACCTATATCAGTGATTGTCGCAACACTACGAGATGGTTCAAATATGTTTAAACGTGAGAAGAAGAAAATCTAGGCAATGCAAAGATTTCTAAAGAGGTTAAAAAAATTTAAGGCTCGTTCATTGAGTTGACTAAATTGAATAAGTTCGGTTAATTTAACAATATTAAAAACAAAAGACAAACTTAAATGGATCTCTTAAACTTATGTTTTTTTTAAATCATCGCTAGTGAAATCTTAGATCCGAGTTCAATCAAGAAACTCAATTCACAATCAATTTAAAGTTGAAGTATAAAATTATAAAAAAGTTCATTTCAAAAAAAAATGAAAAAACAATCTCAAACAACAATCAAAGGAATAAAAATAAAGTTAATTGAAACAAAACATTAAATTCAATCATAAGTCAACTTAATGTAAAATAATCAAATTCAAAATAACAAAAGTCAAGTGAAAAAAAAAGAAGGAAAAAAAACAATGCAAGTAACTGTTGCAATCCATAATGAATTATGTATTTTTCTCATGTTATATTTTTATTTTTCTATGTTTCTTTAACCTCACATTATCTCATGTGTTTGTGATTTGAATGAAAAAAAATATTTCAAGGTTTGTTAAATGAAAAGTAAAATGACCCAATTAAAAGAAAAATAGATTTGAATAAACAAAAGAAAAATACAATAAATAAAAAAAGACTTGAATTAAAAAAAATAGAGTTGGGATGAAATGTTTTGATTGTATTGATAATTAAAAGTGAAATGTCAGTAAGTGAAAATTAAAAGTGTATGTGCATATAAATATTGAATATTTTTTGCTTGTTTCCGTTACTAATTACTTGTTTTTCGTAATTGAAAATAACTTTAATTGACTTGTATATTCATCTTAGGGGGGCAGTATAGAGAGAAGAGTCGTCCAGATATTCATTCCCTGGCTTTTCTGCATGTTACTCTAAGATTATATCAGTTTGAACATCTTGTGATGGCTGAACTCGAAGATTGTCCAGAAAGAATAATAGAGACCTTAATTATAGCAATTAAATGATTGGATCCCTTTTTTTTGTCCTAATTATTGACGTAATTAGTACACAAGCAATCTTCACAGTTGCAGACATTCACGTACTTTGTCTCGTAAATTCGCAATCAAAAGTTTCACGAGGAGGAACAACACTTCATCAATCCATGAAAGTCCTTATAATTTTTTAATTTTTTGTTGGGTTTAATTTTTATTTAAAAAATAATTATATTAATTTAAAAATAAATATTGAAATTGATTTAAATTAGTTTCAAATTAGTTTGATTATTTTATAATAAGAATCAAAACTCAATTTATTGATTTTAGTTTAGTTTGGTTTCAGTTCAATTCAATTATTTTATATTAAAAACTAGAAATTATATTATTTTGTGGGGTTTTTTTATAACTTCTAATGGGTTTTGTTTCGATTTAACTTGATTTTTTTGTTTAATTTTTTTATTAATTTCGATTTGGTTTTTCAGTTTCAAGCTTATTAAATTAAACTAGTCGGTTTTTTGAATATTTTAATTGATGGTTCAGTTTTTTCAATTATTTTTTTTGTTTTCTCAGTTTAGATGATTTTATTGTTTTTCTACTCACCTCTAATTACTAGCAAGCAAGCAACAAATTTTGATTAGTGATCTGGTTTTATTATTAAGAAAAGAAAAGGGATTTTCAAGGAAAACTCCATGCCCTTGCTTATGCGGGAAAGCATGCGTCTGTCAAATGTCCATGAATGGATTAAATGTAAGGACATGAAAAGCACACCCACGCCTTGATTTCCACATAAAACCAAATGTTTTTTATCCAAATTTGCATCACTTATGTTCTTCCTGATGTTGGGAGTTGAGATCTTCCTGCTCCTTGCGGGGGTCTTAAGTTGTAATCTCTCGATATCCCATGATGTTATAAGCTTCTGCATGNATATATATATATATATATATAAACAGCTTCCTTGTTGCAAAATAAAAATATGATTTTTATGTGAGCTATGTTCACCAACTTCACAACCACCAAGCTTGCCATCAAAGAATGAAACAAATACGAAACATTCATGTGTGAACTATGTTCATGATAACAATATTGATAAAGCCAAAATACACTTTTTTTTATTCAAAAAAGATCTTGTGCGAAAGCTAAAAGCTTTAGGTAGAACACTGCTGAAGTCTTGTAAACTATATGCCAAGAGATATTGGGATCGATGTGACCATGCAGCTAAAATCCAGTGAAGCAGTTAAAGTCTTATTTTTCACAATTACATGAAATTAGTTTTGAAATTAAGGCACAATTACCAAATTAAAAAAAAAAGAACAAGAAGCTGATTGAAACATAATATATGGAAAAAATACACGTCTAATCCTAAATTTTTATTTATTTTTATTTTGATTTAAAAATTTATTTTATTTGGTTTTTAGTTCTTAACTTCACTTCGAGATAAGAAAAGGAAAGCTGTTGGAAAACAGGAAGAAGAAAAAAACATCCTCAATTTAGTAACCTCTTGGCAACAAAAATCATGGCTTTTAGTATCAACATTATCCATTTGATCCGGTGCAAGTTGACGATGGTGGGTTTTTTTTTTTCTATAAACATGCTTGGAAAACAAAACGAGGGTTATTCTCTAAAAATTAATGTTTTTAAAAAATATAAAATAAAATAAAAACTGATAATATGGAGAAAGTAGATAAAGAAGAGCTATAAAAATAGAAAAAATCAAGCTATAATTTTTTAAAAAAAAAATTCAAGGCCTAATTGCACCCCATTATACCCAAAAATAGAGAAAAATACAAATTCAATATCAAATTGAATGATTATTGAACGAATTTGCATAATTAAATTTTTAATAAGCCAAACTGATTTAATCATAGGCCAAATTATATTTTAATTATGTTTAAGAATTAATTTGGATTCAATTGAAGAATTTAATTAAGTGCAAAGACTTAATTATACTTTAAATGGGTCAAATTAATTTTATTTTAGCCTTAATTGGTGAAAAATTAAGTTTGGGAACCTAATTTTACCTTAATTGAGAAGATTAACATTTTAAGAGATCAAATTTAATTTTTATTAAGTTAACTTATTGAAATTAAAAGCTAAATTGCATTGAATAAAAAAAATTAAGATCAATTGGGTTTCAATTGAAAGCAATTGAAAAGGGAAGGACTAAAATGAACTTTGACAAAGACAAGAATCGGCACTGTTTATTATCTTTATTTTTTTCTCTAAAAAAGCTGATTTAGTTACCCACTTGGCAGTAGCATTTAATATACCTAACATCCATCATATTTGATAAATCTTATACATAAATTATCATCTGCAGTGTTTCTACAACACCATGTGATCAGTTTACGCTAAATGAAAATAAATCATCTTAGGTGATAACTTAAAGAAGTCAAATCAGTCAGCTTTTGTTTACAGATTTTACAACTTATGATATCTACTTTGAGCTAGTAGTTGGAATCATTTCCAACTGAATCAAGGGCTGAAAATTTTCTTCAGTGTAGACAAGATTATCCTCTTCCACTTTCTATAAATAAAGATGGATTTCATGCCTCAAGAGAGTAGAAAATCAGGTCCAAAGTCAGCCGACAAATTAGTTTTTCTATTGATTTCTGTAAATTTTCTTCTTTCTTTCTCTTTTCACCGTGGCCTTCAGCCATCACTACTACCATCACTGACTTCACCATTATCATTTCCATCAACCTAGCTCCTCTCCAGTGATGGAGCAGCCACCGTGACTTTCTCTCTCCTCTCCTTCCTCTCCTCCTTCTCCCCGCTGCAGGTTTTCTTCTTCTTTTTTCTTCCTTCGTCGACCACCATTTGTCATAGCCTTAACCACCATCCTCACAAAATTCCCCTCATTGTTTCTACCACCAATCGGCCACCAAGCAGCTACTATGACCTTCTTTCTCTTCTCTTTTAAGCCTTTCTCTCTCCTCTCCAATCTTTTCTTCTTTCTCTTCTGGCTACAGCTGCTCCATCAGTTTCCACCGCCAGATTCAGGTCATCCTCCTTGCCAGCCAGCCATCACCTCCATGTTAAGTGGTATGCTACCCTTCTGCTAGTTCTTCATCTTCCCCGCTAGAGTTTGCTGTTTTAAATTGTGGAACGTCAATTATAATTCATGTTCCACTGTTTATGTAGTGAACAATGTTCTTTTAAAAAAAAATAAAAAATTTTAAAAAACATTTTAAAAAATTATGACTTTCTCACGTATTTTTCTATCAATTTTACATAATATCGGGTTGTGTATTTACATTGTAAAATACAAATCCAGTATTAAAATACCTGGTTTCCTCTAAAATTGTAAAAAAAATTGAAAACAAATCTAAAAAAAAAATTAAAATCAATTTTCATTTTAAAAAAACATTATTGCATACGGCCAAATCCTGAAATTTCTCTAAGCATATTTTTCATAAAAAAACAAAAATTACATCTTTTCATGTTTTTAAAAAATCCAAAAAACAATATTGTAACCAGTTTATGATCATCCATTAGAATTTGACGAACATGTCAAAAATCATTTTCCAATCTTTTTTTTAGAATCTAGATGTAAACTTTAATTTTAATAGGGTGTTAAATTACATGATAAAGTACACGCTCAAGTATTAAAGATATAAGATATAAATAAATGCAATGTTAAAATTCAGACTTTAGAATGGTTAGGAGTTTACCCAATAAAGTAAAGACTCTTTCATGAAGATAAATATGTCTTGAGCTTTAGGAAAGACCAACAAATACCCAACTCAGGAAAAAAAATCAAATAACAATACAGCTTACCTTAGACTGGGTGCATTGGAGGTGATGTGTCTTTTCCTTGCACAATTAGTCTCTTACTCAAATTCTCGCAGACCATAGGTTCTTAGTAATCATAATACTAGGTGGCGACTCCTAAACATTAATTATAATTTTATAATTAAATCCAAAAAAAATTTTCAACACAAAACACCTCATATCGAAGGCATGACAAAAGCCCCCGTCATCGCCAAACGATGTCGTGTTGGCTCGCACATCGCGATAATTTTGATATTTTTTATTTAATTAATTTTTTATAGAGTGTTTTAAGATTTTTTGGTGATTTATATTAGTTTTTAAGGTGACTTTGAATGAAAATGACTTAAAAATAAAATTTTAGGGTAAAAAAATTGCATTCTTACTTTTTAACCTCTATAATAATGGAGAGATTCTAAAAATAGCTTTATTTTAGAATGAGGCAAAGGAATTCTATTTTGAAATTCAAGGCTTCATAAGAAGAAACTAATAGGGGGTGGGGTGCTTGGCGAGCAGTTAGGATTAAAGAAATTAAGTGAATATGTTGTGAAATTTGCAATATCAAACAATTTCATCTAATCTCATATACCAAACACTACTATGCTAAGATTAGGAGGAATTCAAGTGTATTGTTCACCCTTATAGGATCTATTATTTTTGTGTTTTTTGTTTTATTTGAAGATATAAGGATAGTTCAAGAAAAGGTGTTTTGTTAAAATATCTATTTTAATAGGTTGTTGATAGTATAGATAAAAAGAAATTAGAAAAGTTCCTTTAAGATATATATTTTTTAAATTTTTTTAATTATTGATTTTTAAGATACGAGTCACACATGTATATTTAACTATTTTTTACATAGTTGTTAAATATAATTTAAAAATTTAAATTATTAAATCTTGAGATCAATCTAAATATTATTAAAAACAATTTAAATTAATTATTTTTATAAAAATAAAAATATTTATTTTTTTATGATTTCCTGAATAAATTTAGTTAATTTAATCATTAAATCCTTGACTAACTCAATTCAGTTTTATTATATTAATATTTATATAATTTATTTAGAAACTCAACTCAAGTTATGTTTTGGTAAACAAATTTTTTTTAGCTAATTTATTAAAATAAGTTGGATTTAACAAATATTTTTTTATTAAAAAAATTATCTAAAAAAAAATATCCTTCTTAATTAAAGCACACAAAAGGTCCTGAGATTGTGGTAGTGATAATGGTTCAAAATATTTTTTACTTACAAATGAATAAATAAAATTATTTTTATTTTTTAAAAATTATTTTTAATATCAATACATTAAAAAAATCTAAAAATATAAAATAAAATATTTAAATAAAAAAATTCAAAACTTTTAAAAACACAGTTTAAAAGTTAAAATGTCGTAACGAAGGCAATATGTGCATGAAAAGAATCCAACAATCTCTAGTAACTTGTAATAGATGGCCCACAAAATGGGCCATTTCTCATGAAACATGAACAAAAGTGGGCCCAAGCTGTTAAGAATCAAAGGATCATACAGCCCATTCCACAACTTGTGCTGTAAAATATCAGAAGAGAAAGTCTCAGCAAAATAAATCAGTAATAGAGTCATTCACGTAAGGCCCAAATTTGCACGGGCCACCTGTGACTCGGTCCCACAACCAGACTCCCTCGCACCTACACACGCTGCTGCACTTGACATTGACTTCTACTTTGAACGACGGTCCTGATTTAAAATTATTGTGATGATCATCTTGGTTCCAGGGAAAAATCGGGTTCTTGCTGTTTTGCCACGTGGTTAGAGTATGGGACCACAGCACTGGGATCAGTGACACGAGAGGCACGTGAAGCTGGGAGTTGTGTTTAGTGTCCTTCAGTTACCGCAGCAAATCCACAGGATAATAGCTTATCAATGTCCGTACATGTCAATATTTTGAAGGTGAGTTAATACTTAATATCAAAACAATTTGTGTTGATTTGGATTAATTTAAAATGATGTATTTTAATTTTTAAAAAAATAAATAATATTATTTAAAAAAATTAAAATCAAATTAAATTTTAAATAAATTACTTGAGTCGTGAATTGATGCTAATTATGTTAATCTCAACTTAATTAAAACAAATCCAATTAAATTTCTGAATCATAGTCCATATTAATTTTCTATTAATTGAAGATTTTTTTTAATTTGACTTGACAAGTTTTTTTTGTGTTTTCTATATTTGCAGGTAATTAAGAATTTATAATCATCTGCTTATTGATAAATTTTTATTTTTATTTTTAATAAAATATGTTTTTATCTTTTCTTTTCTCAGCTCTTTACAATTTAAGATTAAGCCAGGTTATAACAATTATTTGATGGAAAATAAGAATTAAACTCATTATCTATTTATATTTTTAAGCCCATGTGTTTGCTATTTTATGATTTGTGCTATTTCTTAACAGGTGATTTATTCTTGAATTTATCAATATCTCCCTGTTTTTTAATTTGAATTCTAAAATATAATATGAGAAAACAAAAAAAATCACTTATTATTTAAACCAAGAACACAAAATAATTAAGAAATTACACTGTTATATTAAATTGTTACTTCGCCACAGTTTATATATATATATAAAAACTTTTTAAAAAAGTGATTTAAAAAAGTAAATAACATGTTAATTTCTAATTTAAAAATAAAATTATAAATTATAAATGATGTAATTTTTTTCTTAATTAACAAATTATCTCCTCAACTAATAACAAAACTCATCAAATTAACTTTAAGAAGTTTAATACAATTAATTAAATTTTAAATTTATTTTTTAGAATTTGCCTGTTTAAATATCATAAATCTCAATTTTAAGATTATTAAAAATTTATATGATTATTAATTTTAAAATTTAAAAAAATTAGTTGAGATATATATACTAATGAAATGCACATAATTATCCTAAAGAAACTCCCTCAATTATTTAAAATGAATTATTAGTTAATTAATTTAACTTTGATTTTAGCAACTAACTACTGGCACTCTTATTCTAATTGAGAAATTTTACTGGTTTTTTTCATCAAAGTAAAATTAAATAGTGTATTTGTCTTTTATTTTAATAGTATTTTTAAAATAATCAGATTATTTTTTAATGTATTTTCATTTTTTATTTTTTAATATTAAAAATAAGATTTAAAAAATAAAAAATGTATATTAATTTATTATATTTTAAATAATTTTTTTTAAATTACTGTTATTGCTGTAATTAAAAAACTAAAAGAGGTACATTTACATTGCTCTTATGTGTGTGTGTTTACATATATGTGTATTAAATTTATTAGATATTAGATTTTATAATTTATTTTTTATAAAGTTATCTCAATCTTATAACATAGATTGTAAGTTTTGTGGGTTTAATATGTTTATTTATGATTCTTTTATTTTTTTAATTGATTTATTTTTTATAATCATACTTTAAGATTAAATTCGTTGGGAATTAAACTTTATAAAAAAAAATTATTAGTTTTCTATGGAGTTATTTTGGTTTTCTGACCTAGATTTGACAGGATAACTCGAGTTGACTTGATTGATTTTTTTATTTTTAATTTAATATTTTAATATTAAGTTTATTGAAAATTAGACATCATGATATTTTTTATTTGATTTCTATGAAATTATTGTGGTCTTATGACCTGAGTTCGGAGTTAGACTAGTTAATTTGAGTTTTTTATACCCTTTTTAGTTAAATTTTTTTAATTTATTCTTTAATATTGAGTTGATTGGTAATTGAGCTTCATATTTATTTTAGTTTGTATTTTATGAGGTTATCTTGATATCTTGACTTGAGTCACGAGTTTGATTGGTTAATTCAAGTGGTTTTTTGTTTTCTTTTTTTAGTTGATTTTTTTGTTGATTTTCATAATTTGATTTTAATTTTCTTTGTATAAAGTTATCTTGATCTTATAATCCAGGTTTAACAAGTTAATCAAGATTGACTTGATTTATTTTTTTAATTAAATGTTTTAATTTTATTATTTAATATTGGATTGATTGAGAATTAAGTTTAATAAAAAAAAATATAAGGTTATTGAAATCTTATGAGTTGAGCAGTGGATTTGGCTAGTTAACTCGAATTAATCCAAGTCAAAGTAATAAGAAAAAATATTATCTTAACTTTATTAATCAAATTATATTTTTATTAGTTATCCAAGTTGTCTTTAAATCTATTAAATTAATTAGGTTATATAAAATCTATTCTTATGTAGTTTGATTTTTGTTCCATTAAAAAAATACATTAACAACTTCTAAATATTTACATCCAACACAAAATCTATTTTAACTTATGGTGTAACATGGGCAATGATCTAATATATATTTTATCTTAATGGTTATGAAGGTATATTAGAGTTACTTTTATCATAGGATAATAAAAGATTTTTATATATTAAATAAGTCATTAGGATAATATGAAATATGTTGAGGATGTTATCTAAAAACTAGAAAAAGCTTAGGAAATCATCTTTTTTGTTGATCATATTAATAGATAAGCAGTTGGGCTATGTCTTTCCTTGTTTTTATTTTGATTTTGATTTTAATTTTTTGATTTTTTGATTTAATATTTTTATTAATTCTAAATTAGTTTTCATAATTAGTTTTATTTTTTTATGAGGTTATTGCATTATCAAATAAATATATTGCTATTTAATATGTGTATACTTATTTTTGTTATCATATAATTAATTAAGAAATAATTTTTAAAAAAAAAACTTGTCAAATTCATTGACGATTGAAGAAGCCACGATCCAAATCAATATATTATCATCTTGATATTCAAAAAAATATATCATCTTGACTTTTTTAAATCAAATCATGATTTTTACTGGTTATCCAAATTGTTTTTTAACCCACTAGATTAACCAGGTTATATCCAAATAATTTCCGATGTAAATTAATTGTAAGCCCATACTAAACAAGGTATTGGGTCAAAAAAATTAATTTATTAAATCAAGTTTAATAATAATGTTAGCTAGTTACCTTTTAAGTCTTAAAATGCTTTTATTGAAAGATGTTACCCTTTATAATATTAATAATTTTAAATTAAGTACAACAAATCAAATATTTATAGCAACATAAAGATGATTATATTAATAGTTATATAAACAATTAAAATATTTGAAATATTTAGTCAGTTGTTTCACTGTTTTTTAAAAAGTGAAGCTTTTCTCTTCTTTTTTTATTTTTTATTTTTAAATTTCATCCTCGTATTTTATTTTTTTAGTCAAACCTTTTATAATTTAATTCCAGGAAATAAAGTTTAAAATTACAATGAAAAAATAAAAATTTAAAGCGAGATAAATACAATGTAAAATATAAAGAAAATATAAAGTTAACAACAAAGTTTTTAGAAATTTTATTTTTATCTAAGAGTTCATTTCATTCATTTTTTAATATTTATGTTTGTGAAATAACAGAAAACAACTCATCAGGAAATGATCAGTTTGCCGGCCGACCACAGTCCAACTATGAAAATTAAAATTCTTTAAGTCAATGAATTTCTATTATTGAGAGAAGTACATTGAAGTTTGTTTTTTTTCTTTAACATAACAAGAAAATTAAATCATGTTCTATTTTAATTTTTTGAATTCAGTTGATTTCTATCTTTTAAGTGATTTTAAGGTGTTTTTGATATTAATAAATCATTTATAAATATTTTTATAGTATTTATTAAGTATTTTTAATGAAAATAGATTGTAAATAGATTTTTAGGATAAGCCCTATCAATTTTTTATCATCATAATAACAATCAAATTATAGGCCAGAGGCCTAGCAAGCGATAGGTGGCTTGCCACTAGAAGTAACATGTTTACTGTTTACAAAAATGGAAGCGGATAACATGCGAGTCTGGCCTGAGAGACCCATACGTGTGGGTTTTTCTAAAAGCTGATTTTTTTATTTTGGTGGCTATATTATTTTTTTAATATTAAATTATTTTAATTATTTTTAGATTTAATATGATGATATTAAAAATAATTTTTTAAAAATAAAATATATATTATTATAATATNCTGTCTCTTATACACATCTAGATGTGTATAAGAGACAGCCCCCACCCCGTGTGCCCGCGAACTGTAATAAAACTTTGCTGTAGAAGCACGAGTCCATTCTTACTATCATAAAAAGGCTTGATCTTTGTACTCATAAAGAACCCACCTCTCTTTCTCTCCGAAAGTTCTTCCCTTAAACAATTCTCTAAGATCTTTACTAGCTACAAACCCACTTCCATGCTTAACAAAGCAAGTGTTAAAACCCTTTGACACCCTGAAAGAAACAGGCAACTGAGTTTGCTCTGGTTTCTCTCTTTCTTCAATGAGAGAGGAGAAGGTAGAGAAAGAGTGAATTTCACTTTACATTTTGGTTCAATGGGTGTAGGAGATAGTTGGGATGCAGTAGTGTCACCACCACCAACATCAATGGTTCCCTTGAATTTAGAAAGAGATGATCATTGGAGACATTTTGATAATTCAATGAATGCTGTGTCTTTTGGTTTTGTAGCTACTGCTATATTAATATCTATGTTCCTTGTAATAGCGATCTTTGAAAGGTTCTTAAGGCCAAGATCATTGTCTTCCTCTGCTGATGCTAATGGCAGTTCTTCTCCTAATGATCTTGAAGCACAAGTTGTTTTCCATGGAAAGCTTGATTTCCCATCTCCGAAAGTACTCTCTCTCTCTCTCACACACACACACACACAAACACACACGCACACGCACACGCACACTATTTGATTACATTTTTGTTTTGGATTCTGAGAAGGAAGGGATGCTATTTTCTTTTTGTTTCTGTTTTTTTATTTGATTAAGAGATTGGAAATTGATTATTGTAGTTACAAAAGAAGCATTGATTTTGCGTCCTTTTTCTTGTTCTGTTTATGTCTTGATTCTTTTTGGGATGACCTGCAAAGTGTAATGAGTATACCTGCAAGCATGACTGTGACTGCTCCTTTTGCTTTCTTTTTGTTTGTAATGATAATTAATCTTTGGCAGTTTGACTGGCCACTATGCCAATTGCAATTTTTGTGTGTATGTGTTGAAAGCTTTTTCTCTTTTATGCTTTCTTGAACTTGTCTTTCTGAAATCACTTTTTGGTTTTGGTTTATTGTAGTAACCATTGAGATATCTTTTATCAGTGTTTGAGCTCTCAAATTCTGTATATATCTACTTCTTTTGACAGTGGTTAACATGAAAGATTAAGTCTTTATGCATAGATAAATTATCAATTTCTTATTGTTCTTTATTTCATCAGCATTTGAGGGAGTTCCTGTTTGAAAGAATATTATACCAAGTCACATGAGACAAAGAGGGCGATAGCTGGGACCTATTGATATGCATATGCACCGTCCAATTGATAGCTCTATCTATATGAGGACTGCCCATGTGTTGGCATGTCCTTCAGGTTCCTGCTGATTGAATGATCCCTTTCAACTTTTGATACCTGGGATTTTTCTCTTCCACTCAGTGGTAGGAGCCATTGGTTTTCATTATGTAATTACCTTTCAATTATTATTTAGCCTGCCAGTTATCATTTTAGTTTAACTTAACCTCAAGTAGTAAATTATCTTTAGTTCCTAGTATCAGTGAGTGATTTTCAAATCCATGATTGCATTTGGCATATGTGATTTTAGATTATGATTAAAGATGATCATTATGAAAATTTAAAATTAAGCTTTAGCTAATTGAAGTTCAGTGGCTTAATTTGTGGACAGATCATGCAAATTTGGAAGATTAGTGGAATTATATAGGAGCTTCTGTAGTGGGCGGAATTATGTTAAATAATTCATCATTTGCATTATAATATAATATTACGACGGATCTTTAACGCAACCTCATTTGATTATAAACATATTAGAATAATAGATATTATTATCCTAATGCATATGTATTGTCATTTGAGTCTAATAATATTATTACTTTTTGTACCTTTCTTATTTGTTATTTACAACAAGCAAGGTATTGCTTTCCCTGTTCATGCGTTCATTATAGAGGATAACATTCTTTGGTGAACCTTCTGCTTACTTCATTTTGTAAAAGGCAGTCATCGTGGCCAGAAACAATCATGTTTATGCTTCAAATCTACTACACCAAAGTCCAAATCTAATCCTCTAGATTTGTTATATATGAGCAGCCAATGTTGTTGATATGGCTGTGTTATTATTCTGATGTAGCTCTGTCTACTATATTATTGATCAATTTAGGTGTCTATTAAACAATCTGATGCTCTTTCTGCGTGGTTAATTATGTTTAAAGAACACATGGGAAGACATTAATTACATGAATGTGTTTATCCATGCTAGTTTATCAGGCTAAAGGGTCCATTATATCTTACCAGCATGTGATTTTTGTCTTTATTCCTTCACACCATTATAGTATCAATGAGTGCTGAAGATTGAATCGTATAAGAAAATGACCTTGCCTTGTATATTTACAGAGAAGAACATAAGAAATGATGTATGAAATTCTAATATGCATGGTGAGTTGTGTGAAGCCTTGTTAGAAGGTCTGTAGAGATTAGGGCGGCCCGAGGCTGTCATAGAAATTTTTTTGTCATTGACAATCTCCCATTTTCGCCATCCCGAGATTTGTCCTGTGCCATTAAAGGCAACTAAACATGTCTAGACACAATGGCCAAGTTTTTCTCTTCTGGATTTGTTGTCTAGCTTCAACTTACGGTAGGCCAGCATATTCTCATATTCACGTGATGTGATGCTGCAAGTGAGAAAATGTGTTTAGAAATATGCCTGATACCTATATTACGTGCCCATTGGTTTGCCATGTCTCATTGCTCCTTTCCTTCAACAGCTAGGACACGGTAGACCAGCTTTCTTTTGCCCTGTTCGATTGGTGGTCCTAGATAGTATCTTGGCATAGCTACCTAATTATTTACCTTTCATATATCAACTTGTTTCAATGATATCTCATTTTTTCCACACTAGATGTTAACACAGTAATTTTATTATTAATTAATCGAGACCCTTGATTTATGGAAAAGTAAATCAATGGGGATAATGTGGTAGGTATTGGTGCTTGTTAAGAAATCATTCTACTCCACTATTTCATGTCTTTATACTTGTATCTTAAGAATGATTAAAGTAAACCCTTTTGTCTCTTCTTGCATGGCTTCTATTTGCAGCTTCTCCCCGCTTGAATTCCTTTGAAAATATTAACCTGCGTTAGTTGCTGGACCCGTTAACACTGTCCATTGCTGGAAAATTCCTGTACACCTTGTTTGTTACATTAAAGTATGTCATGGAACTTGCACATGACACCTTCCGCTAATATCTTGTTTCGCTGTAATGACTGAAAATATATGATGCCTGAAGAGTGATTCTTCAGTTTTACTTGTATCTAGTTAGTTCCAATTTGCAGCAATCTTTGATTGCCCGTACATGTTTTCTTTGCTGACTTCTTGTTTCATATGCAGATGACAGTTTATGCGGAAGGGGTATCGGTCATCATGCCTGGTGACGATGTTCCTACCTTCCTTGCACATCCAGCTCCTGCACCCCTGCCCTCCAGAGCGCATCATTAGGCCACTTCATTATCAGAGTCCATGCTACAGTTTCACCTCAGCCTCAACTTCAAGCTAAAAAAGAAACCTCCTAACATGACCTCAAAATAACTAACCAGAGCAACCGATTTTGCCAAAACTTTTCAATCATTGTCATCAACCAAACTTGATTTGAGCTGTGAACATTACTGATCATGAATTAGTATACATTTGAATTCAATGATTAAATGCAAGTTGTCTTTGCTTCTGCAAGGTCTAAATCAACACAGCCAATTGTGCCGCTCCCTTTAAACTCCTTGTTTAGTTGCGAAAACGATCCGGAACGTGCTTTCACTGCCATCAAATTATATCTTCATACATGCAATGTTACATTTCCTTCCTCGAATTTGTGCCAGCATGTGTATAAATATCTTTGTATTCTTTTCTTCCTTTTTTGGTTTTAGCTTGAAGGGTATCTTCCTGTCAGCTTTCTCACATGGAGACTAACTTCCTTCTTGGTCGAATACCAGTGCGTTAACAAGGAGTTATCTTCTTATGGCATGATAAAATGGTGAGCAAATACACTTACCAGCGTGGCTTTCTGTCAACGTGATATCATTTCTTTAGAAGCCTAGATAGTTTCATTCAGGCAAATTTATGTTCTAGATCTAAATCCTTCGGGATTTAGGCAAGTTTATGTTCTATATCCTTTGGGATTAATGTACTCGTCCGCGTCATTCGAGCTTCAATCCATGCTGAAACAAAGTGTACTTTTCGTAAAATTTATATATTTATTTTTTGCTTTTTAAGATGAACTCAGTTCGTTTTTTTAATGGCGGAATGTGATCATCCTATGTTTTTTTTCTCTACTTTTTTTTTTTATGATTTTCCCATTTCTTTCTCAAGAGATCGAAACCAACAAATCTAAAACAACAGTTACTAAATATATATATATATATATATATATATATAAACCTCAAGGACAGAAGTATAAAACTTCGGAAACCAAATGGTAAAACCCTATAGCTGCAATGTTTTACCATATTCTTTCAATATCAATGATAATTATAATATAGTTGATCCTTTTTTTTTAATGAAGCAGGGTATGAATCCTGGTATTGTACAGCCTAAGATCCTTTGGGCTTCACAATAATAAATAAATAAAAGGAAAACAAAAACAGAAAAAGGATACAATATGACCTAAAAAACATTTCGATGTGCTAAAATAGGTTAAAAATCGCTATGGCCCTCGGTCCATTTAAATCAATTGGCAGATGTTATCAATTAATGGACTTGGGTGACACAGATCACTCTGCCAGTATTGTTTTAACTCGGGTCATATTCTGAAGCTGGATATCACTATTTAGTTATTTTAGATGTTAAAATAAATTAGCTTTTTTTCTAGGTAATTTATTCTAAAAATAGATTTTATTCCTCATTTCTTTAATTAAAGGTGATTAACTTTCTCTTTTTATAAGTAGTGATTAATTAAAATTGATAAATAAAATTGTTGGATTCAATTACCGATGGGCATGGTAAAATAATAAACTCATCTTTTTTATCTCTAATATACACTGATCTGATCGAGCTTAACTACCACTAAGTTCGAAGTGTATGTGAGTTTGACATCTTTGTAGAGATATAAATAACACTAGATAAGGGCTCATGTCATGTTAGGGCTAACATAAATTTTTTCAACATAGAAAAATGATGCTTGGACGAAGCTAGTGTTTCTAAAAAAATAAAAAAAATTAAGGCTTAGGTTATTAACTCGATAATAAGCTTGACTAATCTAAATAATATAAATAAATAAATACAACGATAATAAATAAACTTATAAAAAAATTAATAATGTAAAAAAAATTAAAAAAAAAAAGAAGTTAACTTAAACTCATCTAGGTTAACATGCCAAATATATGATTTGGTCATAATATCAAGGTAACTTCATCATAAAACTAAAAAATTTAATTATCAAACAACTAAATATTAAATAAATAAAATTAATTAAAAAAATTCTAATCAACACGAGTTAACTCACTAATCTTGTGACTATGAGTATAGGATTAGGATAATATTATGTAAAACAAATATATATATATATAAGCACAAATATCAATACCCTATAAATCAAATATTATAGAATAAAATAAATAAAATAAAAAGCTAAATTTAACTAGCATTAACTTTCAAAACTTAAGATCCTGTTATGAGTTCATGACTAATCCTAGAGAAGACAAAACCTAAGAAATAATGAAGAAAATTTTAAATCATCAAAATGCTATAGAAAGAAATTGGAAGGGAAAATGCAACAAAAAAATAATTAAAAAAATAAGAATTAAAATTAATATATAGATAATTTGAAATCAAATATTGCGTGGAATGAAATTGAAAATAAAATTCAATAAAAAAAAGATGAAAAAACTAACAACATTAAAAAAGAACAAAGATTAAATTTGATATAAAAATTAGATAAAATTAAATAATAAAAGACAAAATTAAAGAAAAGAATCAATGAAACAAATTTAAAAAATAAAAAAATAAATAAAAATTAAAGAAAGAGATTCAATCTATAAAAAAAAATTAAATGAAACGTGTATATTTTGACCTAGAAAAGAGAAACAAAAAAGGAAGAAAAAAAATCATTAGAACGCAATCATTACACTGCCAATCACGCGCGTGGCACCAACAAAAAAGGAATGGCATGGTGCTTCCAGCTCTACCCTGCAAGGAAGTGTTTGAACGTGGAATAACACAACATGTGTTGCATACCTTGTCCAAAAAACACATGCTTCACAAATGTTAACAACATTTTTTTAATAATATTTATATCAATAAAAAAAAGAAGCAAATTGACCCCTATCAATTTTTTTATTAAAAAAAATCAGACAGGAAAAAAAAAAACTCTTGCATGCAAGTTTAATATTTTTTGCTTTTAAGAATAATATAATCTTTGCATTATGTTTATAAAACTTGAAAAATCAAATTGTTCCTGTTGATAGTTTATTTTTTTTTATTTTTCAGGGAAATATAATCATTACACTGCATTCAAAAGATAAAAAGACTAAATTATTCCAAGTCAGTCTTGTACTTAATGGAAAAGGATCATATTACCCTATTTTTTGTTAAAAAGGTAAAATGATAATTACTCTATTTTTAGTTTTATTTTATGTGTTTATAATTGTAAAATACGGCAAACCACTCTCAGTTTTTATTTCCATGTGATATCGAGTCAACAATTCTAGTCATAGTTCTAATCAAAGTCTACTATAAAAAGGGGTCTAAATAACTAGGTTACTTGGTCGAGGTGGATTATCAAATCAATTCAGGTTTGTTATTTCTTTTTTAAATAATATCTTTAATATTTTATTTTTTTAATTCTTTGATTTTTACACAATCAAGCTTGGTTTATATTGAATTTATTAAATTTGATTGGGTTAAAAAAATCATAAAATCCTCTAAATTTAACTAAATTAATATTACAACCAATTTAAATTGAAACTCGGCACAAATTAAATTCTAAAATCACAAGTGAGTCAACTAAACAATTTAATAACTAAGTCAAACAAAAGTATATTTGTTTTAGAGGTGGAAGCTGAGGTTTGGATATAAAATCTATAAAAATATTAAAAATAAAAAAATTAACTTATATAATTAAGTTTTATATATAATTAAATTATACCTCACCATGATCTCAATCACTTGTGTCCTTGTTGAGTTTGTAATGCCAAGCAAGACACAAGGCTCCACCATGTGCAAAATTCTAATGCATCTCGAGACTATTATTTCTAATCACCTTTCTCTTTTAAAAAGTTTGGTTGCAGAACATTCTGGCGAGTTTAATTTTGGGTTTTAAGAAAATTTAAAATTTATTTTTGTTTTAAATTAATTGATTTTTATTTTTAGATTGTTTGTATGTGTTAATATTAAAAATAATTTTTAAAAAAATAAAAAATATATTTTTAAATAAAAAACACTTTACAAAATCAAAT